>JAVJIX010000270.1:327500-592500 GCA_036785185.1 Paratrypauchen microcephalus | reverse complement strand
CTACAGAACTGCTAATACTACTGCTACTACTGCAACTATTACTATGACTTCTTTTTACTACTGCTACTAATACTACTACGACTACTACTACTGCTGCTACTCCAGTACTGCTACTACTACTACTACTATTACTGCTGCTGCCAATACTACTACTACAACCACTATTACTACAACTACTGCTACTACTACTACTACTACTGCTACTACTACAACTACTGCTACTACTACTACTACTACTGCTACTACTACAACAACTACTACTACTACTACTGCTACTACTACTACTATTACTATTACTAGGTGTTAACCCCATTTCCTAATTATTTAGAGAATAATTAATATTTTTAGAATAATTTTCTTGTCGTAGGAGGTCCCCTGAGCAAACGCGTCTTTGAGTGACGTCTGAGCGGCGTTTTGTGTCGCGGCGCCGACTTGAACGTTCCCTGCAGACGTGGAAGAGGATGCAGATCTTAGTTTCAGGCATTCTTCATATTCCAGGACGTGTTTGTGACGGAGGTGGTGAAGCAGATCGCTCGTGTCGCCTCCCGCGGCTACGACTTTAGCCCGACGACATTTACAGAATACGGTTGTTTGATCGGAGTCAGATTTTTTACAGCCGAAGTTCTTCCACACGACTGACACGGCTCCTCTTTTCTTTTTCTAAACCTGGACTATACTAGGACTATACCAGGACTAAACCAGGACTAAACCAGGTCTAAACCGGGACTAAATCAAGTGTATACCAGGACTATACCAGGCCTAAATCGGGACTAAACTTGGATTAAACCAGGACTAAACCAGGTCTAAGCCAAGACTAAACTGGGATTAAACCAGGATTAAAACCAAGACTAAACCAGGATTAAACCAGGACTATACCAGGATTAAACCAGGACTAAACCGGGACTAAACCAAGAGTAAACCAAGACTATACTAGGACTAAACCAGAACTAAATTGGGACTAAACTGGGATTCAACCAGGACTTAACTGGGACTAAACCGGGTCTAAACCAGGACTAAACCAAGACTAAACTGGGAATAAACCAGGATTAAAACCAGGACTAAACCAGGTTTTATCCGGGATTAAACCCGGATTAAACCAAAACTAATCCAAGACTAAACTGGGATTAAACCAGGATTAAAACCAAGACTAAACCAGGACTAAACCAGGTCTAATCCAGGACTAAACCGGGATTAAACCAGAACTAATCCAAGACTAAACTGGGATTAAACCAGGACTGTGTTGGGTATAAGTTCCTCTGTGTCTGTAACATTTTCTCCGTCCATGTTGTTCACCGCTCGACACACACTGAGCTTCCACCGCTCTCACACCAAAACAGTCCCCCTCTCAAACAATGTCCCGCGGCGCCACGTTCCGCCGCTCTGTGTTCCCGACGCTGTGATACCGGGATTGGGATATGTGAAAAATCCATATCATAAAATGGCGACTGAACGCTACAGTGAGGAAGCCCGAATCCCACACAGGACATGGTTAACGCTCCGATACAAACGCTTTACCTGACCGGGACCAGCGCGAATGCGAACATGCCCCAGCGGTGTTTACAAATGCAACAGCAAATGATTATGGATTATTTAAATCATAATCCAAAAAAGAAGGCGGAGCATCAGCAGCACAAACATAAAACGAACAGTTGGAAATTAAAGTAAGTGACAGTCACAAAATTAGACCGTAAACAAACTGTGGAAATACAAAAGTACAGTCTGTGAGCAACTTTGACACAAAAACGCACTCATGAGTCATCTTAATTACTCGTTGACACAGTTTTTGTTCTGTTTTATTGCGGTGGTTTCCGGAGTGAGGCCCGGGGCGCACAAAAACTGTCCACACAACAATAATAAAAGAAGATTTACTTTGAAGTTCACTCTATATTAAACTTTAACAGCTTTTAATTAGCATAAAGATTACTCCAATTATTTATTTTATGTTTGTGTGTGAAGCTGAGAGGAAACCATTATACAGTATATACTTTAGAACATTATTATGCAAATGACTCCGAACACTTTGGGAATGGCTGGATTAAAACAATAATCATAATTGTAAATGAATTTTGATTTATTGCACATTTCGAAGCTTATTTCCTTTGCCAAAATGTGAAGTGAACAGACTTTGTGGGCTTCACTTCGTTTGTGTGTTTGCGTTGTGTTTTCCTTACCCCATTTTAAGGACTAAACCAGGACTAAACCAGGACTAAACCAGGTCTAAACCAGGACTTAATAGATCTAAACTACAACAGAATTGAGCATACTGTATCAGGGGAAAAAACATTAGATTAGACCAGGACCAAAACCCAAAACCCAAGGACTAAACCAGGTCTAAACTGGGACTAAACCAGGTCTATACCAAGTCTAAACCTGGTCTAAAACAGGACTTAAAACAGATCTAAACCATAACTGAACTGAGCCAGGTTCAGACTTGGTATAGACCTGGTTTAGTCCTTAAAATGGGTTTTGGTCCTGGTCTAATCTAATGTTTTTAACCTGATATGTTCAGTTCAGTTGTAGTTTGGATCTATTAAGTCCTGGTTTAGATTGGGACTAAACCAGGTCTATACCAAGTCTGAACCAGGTCTAAACCAGGACTTAAAACAGATCTAAACCAGAACTGAACTGAGCCAGGTTAAAGCCATTAGGCTAGACCAGGACCAAACCCCATTTTAACTCATTCACTGCTGGCCTGTTTTCAGAATTCTAACCCCAGAGTGCCACAGGTTTCAGTAGAATTTCACTGATTTTCCAAGACCCACAGAATACTGAGTTCTTTGACTATATAAACATGGGACACATCAAAATAAAGTGTCGACTCTCTTCTTTCACCTGGAAAAAAAAGTATGTTTCTAACCTTTTCGGTTCTCAAATAACTGATAGTAGAACATAGGGAAGTTTCAGCAAAAACACTGGTTTTTGAGCAAGAAATGGAGAAAACGAGCGTTTAGTTCAGAGAAGGATTTCGAGCAGATCAGTGACTTTGACATCAATATTTATCGATTTAGTGACACCTCAAACATCTAAAATAACAGAGAAAGAGATTTTTGATGACAAAGTACATTTTTTATTTACAAATATAAGAATATAAGGCTCTGTGAATCCTTCAACTCAATTGTGCCAAGAGATGTTTACAGGATATAATCTCTTTTCATATAAAATAGAACTTTGTCACTTCACAACAATATTGAGGCTCAGAGTACACACTCATATACACACACACACACACGCACCTACACACACACACACACACACATATATACGTATATGTACATACACACAAGCCCATGCATAAACCTTTACACACACACAGCTACACACGCACATACACACACGCATATAAACTCAATTCTTCTCATCTCGTGCCTCTTTGGAGAGCAGAATCCAAGTCAGTAAACTTCTTTGGCACTGTCGTAGTTCTCAGCAGAGCAGGGAGTCCCCCTGCTCCGCGCAGCGCGATCAGGACACACCCCCTGCCTCAGCCAGAGCAGATCTCTGCCCCGACATCGCTGCGTGTCTCTGTGATCCTCTGATCCGGGATCTTGGGTCCCAAAAGCGATCAAACCGCTCCGTAGGCGCTGATCAACAGTTATCTGCTTTTCCGGGTTCACTCGCCTCACCATCTTACTCCATTCGCCTCCACTCGCACTCCACAGTACACACACACTACACTCCTCTCCTCTCCCGCCTCTCCGATCGGCAGATAATGATACAAGATCGCCACCTACAGGTTGGGAAGTGTGAATTACACCTTCAAAGCTGCTCCAGGTCGTATCCTAGCAACCCCCGCTGAAAAACGTCCTTGACGAGTTTATTCGTCACGGCACTCAACGTTCGGATTCAACATGACGAGAAAACTCGTCACCGGCAGTCAATGAGTTTGGACTAAACCAGGTCTAAACTAGAATTTTTCATTATTATTATACTTTATTGTCAGATGTCGAAGTGTGTTGCTCAAGTACACAATGACACTCAAAGTTTCAACTGGCTTTAAGCATATCTTTAGTAAAAACAGGTTCTCATTTGCAGTCCTGGTGTTTTGAATCATTATAATTGTATTATTATTGTATTATATTGGCGATCCATGTGAGTATGAAAGTCGAGTGTTTTTGTCACACGGTCGCTGTCGTCACATGGACGCCCTGGAGAGGATCTGGGACAGGAGCCATCGGAGCTGGTGACGGAGTTGATCTTTAACAGGAGCCCACATGGAGAAGCAGCTGGGGCTGTCCATAAAAAACCCGAGTGTTTACAGGCGCCGGAGAGAACGCCACGTCTGTGCACTGACCTCAGCCACATCGGGCAGAACTTCACACACACGAGACAGACTCTGGTCTACAGTCGAGGTGTGCAAAAACATCTAAATATCAAACTGTAATACGAAATTTTAGGTATTTATTTATTAGGTCAAGTAATTAAGTCCACTCAAAGTACAGAAAAAACAGGTACAGGTACAGTTTTTAGTGGTGGAGCAAGTTTTGTCGGATTTGTAAAGTGACTCAGGGACACTGGACGGATTGACAAACTGGCCGGTAAACATGGACACGTGATCGGCTGTGAGCTGGAGACATTTGTCACAGTGAGGGACAGGAGGACACTGGACAAACTCCTCTCCATCATGGACACTCCTGCTACACCAGACCATAGAGCAGACCCGGGCATTTTAAGGCCCGGGGGCCAAATACAGCCCACGAGCCGACTCTGACCGGCTCGCGAAAGGTTGGAATTAAGCTGATGATCATCCACCTCAAACACGAACCTGACTTTGATGCGAGATTTCTCTCACTTTGACTTTTTTTCTACACAGTTTGGCAGTTGGACAGAAAAGTGTCGTGACATATCTTGTATTATATTATTTGGCAAACAAAGACATTGTGGTGTAGTTGTAGGGTTAATGTGACTGAAAAAGAGTTACAAATGTTTCACGTTTATCATTGTTTTGAATTATTTTACTGAATAAATTCAGTTTTTGTAAAACCTCACTCTCTCATTACTTAAAGGGATATGCCACCCCCAGGTCAAATTTGGGCATCTCCCCACAGTCCAGAGACTAAAATAAGTGGTGGAAAGCGTTTTCCTGCTCACCCAGCCATTGTCCGAGTCTGTCGCCACTGACCGCCGCGGTATCTGCTGCTCCTCCGCGTTAGACTGGAGTCTAATGTCGCCAGAGAAAGATTTCGGCCAAAAGGAATTAATTTGCTCGATGCGTTTCCCAATTACTTTGTGTGTAGTGCGCATTCATATCGAGTGCAAATAAATGTGCAAATCAACACAGAGAGCTTGACTTGGTCATTTTGGGTGGGAACTATTTTCCAGTGCGGAAGAATACAGTCGAATCACGCAGCACGCTGCCAGGGGAATCCCAGTTACGCACCGGGAAGGGAGTTCCCCTGTTGCACAATGTAGTGCGTGATTCGGCTTTATTCTTCCGCACTGGAAAATAGTTCCCACCCAAAATGACCAAGTCAAGCTCTCCGTGTTGATTTGCACATTTATTTGCACTCGATATGAATGCGCACTACACACAAAGTAATTGGGAAACGCATCGAGCAAATTAATTCCTTTTGGCCGAAATCTTTCTCTGGCGACGTTAGACTCCAGTCTAAGGCGGAGGAGCTGCAGATACCGCGGCGGTCAGTGGCGACAGACTCGGACAATGGCTGGGTGAGCAGGAAAACGCTTTCCACCACTTATTTTAGTCTCTGGACTGTGGGGAGATGCCCAAATTTGACCTGGGGGTGGCATATCCCTTTAATAATAACACAGAACTTAGCAGCTTCTGTAAACAATGACATTTACTGATTTCAATGTAGAAATAAAATGAATAACCAGAGTCGACTTCAAACTTTTGGCCTCCACAATATTTTCTGCTTCTCATTTGGCCCCTGGGGAAAGATAGAGGGACACAGGAGATAATACTCCCTACAACTGTATATACAGCTGTGATTAGACATCTTATTTGATATTGTATTTTATATTTTATTACTTTATTTATTTTTTCTATTTTATAATAATAATAATAATAATAATAATAATAATAATAATAATAATAATTTTATTTATTTATTTTTTTAATCATAGTGGACCCACAAACTAGAGTCTATCTCAAAACTTAAAGGTCCCATGACATGGTACTTGTTGATGCTTTTATATGGCTCCTTAATGGTTCCCTAATACTGTAAATTAATCCTTCTTCAAAATCAACACTCAGTGCATGAGATATGACTCTGACTGTCTTCATGAGGCTAGATATGTCTCTGAAACACTTTATTCTGGGTGTTGTTGCTTGAATGCAAATGAGAAGGACAGAGATTGGGTTAGAGCGGGTGGGCCCCCCCCCCACCCGCTCCTTTGCGCCGCTGCGCTCTGGCTGGCTCCGATTTCCGTGTTTGAAGTGCGGAGGCAGAAAGGAGAGGAAATTCAATGAAAAAAACACATTATCACAAAATAAAATTAAACCACTGCTGTTTCAGAGGTCCAGAGGGTCGGGTAAAGGACTTCTGAGTCTAGAAACACTCGGACGTGCCTCCAGGCAAATAAAAAAACGCATTTCGCATTGCCTAGCGCATTCGCAGTCCAAACTCTCTGGGCGTGATTTCCAGACACGGGGGGTGGAGATCCAGACGATGGTGGAACTGTATTTGCATTTCTTTTTTCAATCTGACGTCAATAAGTTTCCTTGTTAAAAAAAATCGCCCATTTGAGCTGTGTTTTTTTCTAACGCAGAAAAGGATCGCAAATGCTCAGTTTAGACATTTCACCATGGGGGGGGGGCTAAACAGGGTAGGGGAGCTCACATTAACGTTCAAAAACCTCAGAAAGTGAAAATTTCATACTAAATTTAAATTTGGTACTTCTTGATTCTTTTATATGGCTCCTTAATGGTTCCCTAATACTGTAAATGAATCCTTCTTCAAAATCAACACTTAGTGCATGAGAAAGACACAGTCTACACAGTCAGAGTCAGAAAATCTCTCTGAACGACTCATTCTGGGCCTTGTTGCTTGAATGCAAATGAGAAGGACACAGATTGGTAAGAGGAAGGGGGGGGGCGTGCAAATGCGCCGCTGGTTCCTTGTGTTAGTGGTGCGCTGTGCCTGGTCCCACTTCCGCGTGTGTAAGCGCGAAGGAGGAGAGGACAGCCTTTTTCAATGAAAAAAAACACATTTGTACAGAAAATAAAATTAAACCACTGCTATTTCAGAGGTCCAGAGGGTCGGGTAAAGGACTTCCGAGCCTAGAAACACTCGCATGTGCCTCCAGGCAAATAAAAAAACGCATTTCGCATTGCGTAGCTCCTCCGCAGTCCAAACTCTCTGGGCGTGATTTCCAGAGACGCTGAGTACAGACAGACGGGGGTGGAACTGCATTTGCATTTCTTTTTTCGATCTGACGTCAATAAGTTTCCTTGTCCAGAATCGCCCGTTTGAGCTCAGATTTTTTCAAACGCAGAAAAGGATCGCAAATGCTCAGTTTAGACATTTCGCAACTTTTAGCCATTGGGGGGCTAAACAGGGTAGGGGAGCTCACATTAACGTTCAAAAACCTCAGAAAGTGAACATTTCATGCCATGGGACCTTTAATAGATGTCCATTATAAAGGACACGAATGGGCGGGTCTCAGGAGGTTAATGCCATACTGGGGAACATCTTGATAGAGATAAACATATTTAGATCACTGTTACCTTTTATTCGTTTGAAAATGATATTCTCCAAAAACAAAGCATAAACATGTCATAAGTAAACATACAAGTTTCATTTTCATTTTTGACACTTCTAGTCTCCCCTCCCTTTGCTCTCCACGCTAAGTCACTCCCCCTTCAGAGCAGTAACACCATCAGGGTGTATTGTATCGTATTTTCCAAGTTGCTGCGTATAGTTTAGCGTCATGTTTTTGTATATTTATGGAGAAATGTTGCATGAGGCTAGGCAGTATACCGCTTCATACCGAATACCAATGTTTTTTTTTTTTATGATATGGATTTTTCATATATCCCAATCCCGGTGAGTGTGTGCGTACAAAACGTCGGGAACACAGAGCGGCGGAACGTGGCGCCGCAGGGCATTGTTTGAGAGGGGGACTGTTTTGCAGTGGTGTGAGAGCGGTGGAAGCTCAGTGTGTGTCGAGCGGTGAACAACATGGACGGAGAAAATGTTACAGACACAGAGGAACTTATACCGAAAAGAGGAGCCGTGTCAGTCGTGTGGAAGAACTTCGGCTTTAAAAAATCCGACGCCGATCCAACAACCGTATTCTGTAAATGTCGTCGGGCTAAAGTTGTAGCCGCGGGAGGCGACATGAGCGATCTGCTTCACCACCTCCGTCACAAACACGTCCTGGAATATGAAGAACGCACAAAACTAAGCATCTGCATCCTCTTCCACGTCTGCAGGGAACGTTCAAGTCGGCGCCGCGACACAAAACGCCGCTCAGACGTCACTCAAAGACGCGTTTGCTAAGGGGACCGCCTACGACAAGAAAAGCAAACGGTGGAACGATATTACCAACGCTGTTACTGTCCACTTCACCAAAGACATGGAACCACTTAGTCCTGTTGAGAACGGAGCTTCAGGGAGATGATTAAAGCTCTGGACCCAGAGATGTTTTACCAAGTCACATTTACTGCAGGAATTATTCTCTAAATTATTAGGAAATGGGGTTAACACCTAGTAGTAGTAGCAGTAGTAGTAGCAGCAGTAGTAGTAGTAGTAGCAGCAGTAGTAGTAGTAGTAGTAGCAGTTGCAGTAGCAGTAGTAGTAGTAGTTGCAGTAGCAGTAGTAGTAGTAGTAGTAGTAGTAGTAGCAGTACTAGTAGCAGTACTGTAGTAGCAGTAGTAGTAGCAGTGGTAGTAGTAGTAGTAGCAGTAGTAGTAGTAGTAGCAGTAGTAGTACTGTAGTAGTGGTAGTAGTAGTAGTAGCAGTACTAGTAGCAGTACTGTAGTAGCAGTAGTAGTAGTAGCAGTACTGTAGTAGCAGTACTGTAGTAGCAGTAGTAGTAGTAGCAGTACTGTAGTAGCAGCAGCAGCAGCAGTAGCAGCAACGGCAGCAGCAGTAGCAACCAGCAGCAGTACCGTAGCAGCAGCAGCAGCAGCAGCAGCAGCAGCAGCAGCAGCAGCAGCACCGCAGCAGCAGCAGCAGCAGCAGCAGTTACGGCAGCAGCAGCAGCAGCACCAGCAGCAGCACCGCAGCAGCAGCACCGCAGCAGCAGCAGCAGCAGCAGCAGCAGCAGCAGCAGCAGCACCGCAGCAGCAGCAGCGGCAGCAGCAGCAGCGGCAGCAGCAGCAGCAGCACCAGCAGCAGCACCAGCAGCAGCAACCGCAGCAGCAGCAGCAGCAGCAGCAGCAGCAGCAGCAGCAGCACCAGCAGCAGCACCGCAGCAGCAGCAGCAGCAGCAGCAGCAGCAGCAGCAGCGGCAGCAGCAGCAGCACCAGCAGCAGCACCGCAGCAGCAGCAGCAGCAGCAGCAGCAGCAGCAGCAGCAGCAGCAGCAGCAGCAGCAGCAGCAGCAGCACCAGCAGCAGCAGCAGCAGCAGCAGCAGCAGCTGTTGGCAGCAGCAGCAGCAGCAGCAGCAGCAGCAGCAGCGGCAGCAGGGCGGCAGCAGCAGCAGCAGCACCAGCAGCAGCACCGCAGCAGCTGTTGCAGCAGCAGCAGCAGCAGCGGCAGCAGCAGCAGCACCAGCAGCAGCACCGCAGCAGCAGCAGCAGCAGCAGCAGCAGCAGCAGCAGCAGCAGCAGCAGCAGCAGCAGCAGCGGCAGCAGCAGCAGCGGCAGCAGCAGCAGCAGCAGCAGCAGCAGCAGCAGCAGCAGCAGCAGTTGCAGCAGCAGCAGCAGCAGCAGCGGCAGCAGCAGCGGCAGCAGCAGCAGCGGCAGCAGCAGCAGCAGCACCAGCTGTTGCAGCAGCAGCAGCAGCAGCAGCAGCAGCAGCAGCAGCAGTTGCAGCAGCAGCAGCAGTAGCAACCGCAGCAGCAGCAGCAGCAGCAGCAGCAGCAGCAGCAGCAGGTAGCAGCAGCAGCACCAGCAGCAGCACCGCAGCAGCAGTAGCAGCAGCAGCAGTAGTAGTAGTAGTAGTGGTAGTAGTAGCAGTACTAGCAGCAGTACTGTAGTAGCAGTAGTAGTGGTAGTAGTAGCAGTACTAGTAGCAGTACTGTAGTAGCAGTAGTAGCAGTACTAGTAGCAGTACTGTAGTAGCAGTAGTAGCAGTAGTAGTAGTAGTAGCAGTAGTAGTAGCAGTAGTAGCAGTAGTAGTAGTAGCAGTACTGTAGTAGCAGTAGTAGTGGTAGTAGTAGCAGTACTGTAGTAGTAGTAGCAGCAGTAGTAGTAGCAGTAGTAGCAGTAGTAGTAGTAGCAGTAGTAGTGGTAGTAGTAGCAGTACTGTAGTAGTAGTAGCAGTAGTAGTGGTAGCAGTAGTAGTGGTAGTAGTAGCAGTACTGTAGTAGTAGTAGCAGTAGTAGTGGTAGTAGTAGCAGTACTGTAGTAGCAGTAGTAGTAGCAGTAGTAGTGGTAGTAGTGGTAGTAGTAGTACTAGTAGCAGTACTGTAGTAGCAGTAGTAGTAGTAGTGGTAGTAGCAGTACTAGGAGCAGTAGTAGCAGTAGTAGCAGTAGTAGTAGCAGTAGTAGTAGCAGTAGTAGTGGTAGTAGTAGCAGTACTGTAGCAGTAGTAGTCATAGTAGTAGTAGTTGTAGCACCTGGTGGAACGATATTACCAACACTGTTACTGTCCACTTCACCAAAGACATGGTCATAGCGCCCAGCGTCCTAGAGGGATCACTAAATTACTCAAACATACATGACGTCCAAAACCTCGTCAGGTGTTTGGATGAATTAGAAAATGGTAGAACGCTCAAATTTTCACATAATCCTCTCTCTTTCTGCTTTGTACGTTTGGAGGCACTTTTAGCCATGAACTCCCACTTCTCCAGTGAACTGTAGAGCGCGCCGTCTTCCAGTTAAATAATTATAGGCGGGTTTGTGTAATTAGGCCACTTAGCGTAATTGGAGGTTACTAATGATGACAGCGCCCCCATCTAACATCAGCACCTCTGTTTAACACCGGGCCAAGCTCTATTCTTTCTGACAAAAACCTGGAGAGAGTTATGCAGAATTTGCCACTGGCGATCTGCCGATTTCAGTGAATTTATTCTGTCAGTAACAAAGTCCAACTACAATTATCACATTTTTACCCTTAAACACCTGATCAGTACTGAACTAGGGCTGAAGGAGTTTGGAATCTCTCTCTATATTCTTTATTTTTACTTGTCCACTATTTTACTAATCCACTATTTGTTCTGCAGAAAAGGGCCGTGCGGATCATTCACAGGTCGGCTTCTTAGAACACACTCGTGATCTTTTTACTCAGTCAAACTTATTCAAATTTAGGCTACGTTTATACGGCGACGATCAAAACAGAAGACGCAAAAGTGGACGCAAAAGCCAGCGAAGGGAGGCGCTGGACTGAAAAAAAAACCCCAAAAAACCCCATCACAACAGCGTCAAGTTACATTTCTAACCACGACTGTACCGGAAAAGAGAAAGGTAAAACTACAAAATAAAATGTTCTAGTTGTGTTTTAAATGAGTTGTTAAGTTCCGCTCCAAACATTTCAGTGACTTGTACTTTTGTTGACATGTTTTTGAATATTGTACTGAAAATAGTGACATTACAGGAGGATTACAGTGAATTAGAAAATATAAAATCACATGGGGTTTTACATTTGAAGTGCCTCATGCGGAAGTCGCTTGTCTTGGCGTCTGTGGCTGTGAGAGTGTGAGAAAGACTTGTACGGGAAGAAGAGAAAAGACCGTAGACGTGTGTGGGTGCGATGTTTGTTTCCCTGTACTGCCGCATCTATGTGACGTAAACGCGTACGCGACGTGAGCAGATCTGACCAGTTTTGCGTCTTGGGCAGTTTACACGGAGACGCTACAGCGGAGCGTATTTAACTTTTCCACTCTGGAGGGTGGTTTCAGATTTTTGCGTTTTTAGGCCCCAAAAACGCCGTCACCGTGTAAACGAAAGGCACTTCTGATAAAATATTTTGTCGTTTTTACCCATAAGCGTTCTGGTGTAAACGGGCCCTTAATGACCTTGTAAAATATTATACAGTGATTATGCTTTTTTAGCATAATCAGCATTTAAACGGATAGTGCGTTTTTTAAAATTATTTTAATCTGTATCTTCTAAAAGTTTCGTGCGGTAAGACTGGCTTAGCTCTGACAGTCTCCGGTTCTGGAGCTCACATAAGTAGTTCCGGTAAGTTCGCGGGGACTGTTAATAAAGCTTGTTTTTCTTCTCAAAACAAAACATTACATGACCCCGCGAACTTACCGGACCTACTCACGTGAGCTCCAGAACCCGAGCAAAACCGGATGAGCAGAGACTGTCAGAGGTAAGCCCGTGTTACCGCACGACACTTTTAGAAGGGAACCCATGCAGATTCACATTTTTTTTAAAAAAACTTTAATAAAAATTGCCCAAAAATTTGCTAAAATGTTTCATTTATCATTTGAAAGAAGAAGAAGAAGACAGACTTTATTCATCCCTGTAGGAAATTATTTCTCTGCATTTGACCCATCCTTCAGGAGCAGCAGCTCGTCTTTCAGGCGCCCGGGGACCATCTCCATGATCTTATTGGACCTAAAGCTGGAGGTACCTATGGTGCATGTTTAGGTTGATGGGGGAAACCGGAGTGCCCGGAGGAAACCCACCCAGACACGGGGAGAACATGCAAACTCCACACAGAAAGGCCCAGGCGACCCGGGGATCGAACCCAGACCATGCATGCAAACTCCACACAGAACACATACAGACCCGGGGAGATCGAACCCGGAACATTCTTGCTGTGAAGCGTGAGTGCTAGCCACTCAGCCACCCCCTTATGGTTATGGAAACTTCATTTTGCCTAATGTTAGAAGTTTCTGTGTGACTGTGTGTGGGGTAAAAATGTGGAATGTTCTGGATTTACAGCAGAAGCTCTGCCAGAATATTCACAAATTTAAGTTCTTATATAAAGACCTGGTCTGGTCTGAACACAGAGACGAGTTTGAATTAATCGTCAAATGGCACTTTTCTGTATCAGTTTTGTTTTTTGTTTTGGTTTTTTTGTACAAGAATGGAATTTGCCTTTGTTTTGTTTTTGTGTTTCTTTCAACTGAGCTGATAAGGAAGCTAATTAAAGGAAAAGTAACATTTTTTTACAATCTGAGCCTTCTTTCGGCAATAAAACAAGTAGTTTTACTCACCCATAGCACTTTGGTGTCAATTGGAGCAGTTTCGTAGAAGTTATGTTGTAGCCGTTCTGTTCTACTAATGATCCCGTATCCGTTAGTGTGAGTGCTCGGGGCATTACTTTGCGGTCTCCAAATGACACAAACCTTAGCACTTTTCAAATCACAGAAGATCGCTGTGTCAGCGTAGACTTTTAGTAGATTCCAAAACGGCCTGAAACCCGATATCGCAACAGAAAAGTAAAGTTCAGAGCGGTGTTAGCTTCTTTCGGACTAGCGGTGTTTACAAAACAGCTGAGTTCACGCATGCGCACTGTCCTCTCTGATGACGTCATCAAATGAAACTATAGCTGCATATCGGGTTTCAGGACGTTTTGGAATCCACTAAAAGTCTACGCTGACACAGCGATCTTCTGTGATTTGAAAAGTGCTAAAGTTTGTGTTATTTGGAGACTGCAAAGTCATGCCCCGAGCACTCACGCTAACGGATACGGGATCATTAGTAGAACAGAACGGCTACAACATAAGTTCTGCGATACTGCTCCAATTGACACCAAAGTGCTATGGGTGAGTAAAACTACTTGTTTTATTGCCGAAAGAAGGCTCAGATTGTAAAAAAAAAACATTACTTTTCCTTTAATAATTTAAATTATGTTTTGGAAGACATGGGTGGGATTTAAAGGGATATGCCACCCCCAGGTCAAACTTGGGCATCTCCCCACAGTCCAGAGACTAAAATAAGTGATGACAAGCGTTTTCCTGGTCACCCAGCCATTGTTCGAGTCTGTCGCCACTGACCGCCGCGGTATCTGCTGCTCCTCCGCCTTAGACTGGAGTCTAACGTCGCCAGAGAAAGATTTCGGCCAAAAGGAATTAATTTGCTCGATGCGTTTCCCAATTACTTTGTGTGTAGTGCGCATTCATATCGAGTGCAAATAAATGTACACAGCCGTATCACGCACCACGTTGTGCAACAGGGGAACTCCCTTCCCGGTGCGTAACTGGGATTCCCCTGGCAGCGTGCTGCGTGATACGGCTGTATTCTTACGCACTGGAAAATAGTTCCCACCCAAAATGACCAAGTCAAGCTCTCCGTGTTGATTTGCACATTTATTTGCACTCGATATGAATGTGCACTACACACAAAGTAATTGGGAAACGCATCGAGCAAATTAATTCCTTTTGGCCGAAATCTTTCTCTGGCGACGTTAGACTCCAGTCTAAGGCGGAGGAGCACCAGATACCGCGGCGGTCAGTGGCGACAGACTCGGACAATGGCTGCGTGAGCAGGAAAACGCTTTCCACCACTTATTTTAGTCTCTGGACTGTGGGGAGATGCCCAAATTTGACCTGGGGGTGGCATATCCCTTTAAGTTCTCTTCTTCCCACTCCTTTTCAAGCAAAAAAAAAAAACAAATGTATTTGACTGTATATTGGTTCCCTGTATTTATTTCCTTGTGTTGACCTGCTCCAAATGAATAAATGAAATGAAACTTGTATCTATACATTTATATAATTATGCCTTATTTGACACCAGTGTGAATTTATTATTATCATTTATATTTTTACTCTTTGATATTATTGTATATTGTGATAAGACTTTATTGATCTCACATAGGAGAAATGTACTTGCCACAGTAGCTCCAGGCAGAGAAAGTTTGAACAAGAAAAAAAAGTGCATGCAGCAAGAATAAAATCAAATAAGTGATAATAAAATAAGCAATAATAATAAAACAGTAACGATGTGTGAGCTGCTGTGTGTTCTGATTCAATTATGTTTGTCTAAGTGTAAACAAATTATTCAGTTCTTGTGCTCATCGAAAATCAGATACTAATCGATACTAAGACTAATATCGAAACAAGATACTCATTTGAGCAGGTATCAATACTAAAAAAAAAGTCTTTCCTGAATGTTTTTAGAATGTTTTTGAGCTGTTTCATAACAGGTACATGAGCACAGAGACTTGTATACGCCCTGGAGCACTGAGGATACACAGATATAAGCCCACATGGGAGTAGAAAAGAAAGTACTAAGTGTGTGTGTGCTGCCCACTGCTCCTAATATATGTATATATATATAGGATGGGTTAAAATGTAGAGAAGAATTTCTCCAGTGTGAGATCAATAAAGTCACTTCTTCTTCTTCTAACATTTAAAGTTCCCATGACATGGTACTTCTTGATGCTTTTATACGGCTCCTTAACCTCTTACGCTGTGACCGGCCCGTGCACGGTCCCTTTCACTGTTTTTTTTTTTTTTCTTTCCATATAAGAGCACACATTCCCGATCATGTACCATGACAATCTACACATCAAATGAAACCTTACAGTCTCCTCTTTTTGACTATGTAATTCATTTCCCTGCACAACAATCAGTCCCTGAGCACATGGGGCTTTTATACAGAAAAGCACAAAACGAGGTTTGTTACTTCGCTTACCTTTGAAGGCTCTGGACAGGTCAGACATCTGTATTTCACGATAAGCTTGGCCTCAATTTGTCCGTAAGGATCCAGCGAATAAAATCCAGTAAAACAATTTAGTCCAAAACACGTGTTAGATCCAATACGATCGCAAAAGTCTTCCCAACTTACATAAGTGTTTTTTCCCCACTTCTTTAGCCTAAATCAAGCCAAATATAACTTTCCTCACTAAAACCGCGCTAGCAGCAGCTAAACATAAGGGTAATCTTTAGATTGACAGTTAAATTAGTCATAAAGGAGCGGTCTTGGCTGCTGTAGAGCTGTAATAGTCCAATCAAGTGTGGCGCACCGCTAAATATCAACTAAGAATTCCGCCCTTGCTGAGTCAACATGTTAGGTTACACAGGATGATTGACAGTTCAGGCGAAGAGCCAATGAGGAGCTGAACAGGGAGACATATAGTTTGTTAGGCCTTTCACAACAACTTCCACGTGGAGCAGCTGCGTAAAGCTAAACTTTGCTCCGTGCGTAAACTGTGCGTAATTTACGCGCAGTTTACGCAGCGCCATGCGTCTTGCGCCTTTGCTGTTGATTTGAGTTTCCTTGATTGAAAATATGGCTAAAAGAACTGGAAAGAGAAAATATTTAAGTTTGGAGACTGCAGATTTCAGCTCTGGAGCAGTCGGAGGTGGAGAATCAGGAAACATATCGGCTGTGTGGAGGAGTTGTTTATGAAGGATGTACTTCTGGATGTGTAAGTATCATTTTATTATGTATTTGATGTAGTATTTGAATAAAAATAAAACAAACATTAGATTTTTTTTGTGCATTTAGATCACTTTTTGTAAAATAGACCTACTATTATTTATTGGGCGTTTAGATAAAATAAATAAGAAAATAAATAAGAATAGATTTTAGTTTTTAGATTTAGATTTTTGTCTTGGATAGTTTTTGTTTTGTCTTTATTGTATTTTGTACACTGTTTTTGGACTTGGCCAGAGAGAAACAAAATGTCGATTCACTATGTTGAACACATATGGGAGAATTGACAATAAAGCTGACTTTGATCTTTGAAAATAACATTTTAGAAATCATATTTTGAGCTTATTTCCTATTATATTTTTGTGTTTTTCTTACTAGTGTCATCACTGTGTACCAATAAAGCCCAACTGCAGATAAGGAGCCCTACCACGACCGGAGCAACAAAGAACGGATGGGCAGCAGTGGTGAGCGCACAAATGACAGGCTGAAGTGTAGAAGATGTCAGATGACAGCTGTAAAATGTTCTACCTGTGACACTGCACTCTGCTTTATTCAAACAAGGGACTGCTACAGTCAGTGGAACACACCAGACTCTTAGTGTGTAAATACCTGTAAATATGTGTGGAACGTTTAGTGTCCATGGTTTTTTGAAAATGTATAGTGTGCAGTGTTATAGAATTTTTCAATACATATTTTCATTTTCAACACTTGTTTGGTCTATTTTTGATAGAAAAAAACACTTTTTTATAGAATGTAATTGTCAGGGACATAATATAGTGACCTTGTGTGCAGAAATGGATTCCTCTAGTTGTAAGCTTTCAGTAGAGCCCTCAATGATGTCTGTAGGTTGAATGAGTCAAAAGTTATTAAACGTTTTCTAAATGTTTCCAATTTGGATAGGTTTGGATAGGTTTGGATAAAGGCATGATCCCTGTATAAAACGCCTGGACAAAGTATAACAAAAAGTGGAGTAAAAAGTTTATTTTTACAGCTATTGATTCCCAATTTGAAATTTGAGTGGTCAACAACTTATTGTATTGAAAGATAGTGTACTTTAGGCCTCAGCTATGAACAGCAGCTATAGACACCTTTTATATTTAGAAAAAAATTAGGCGAGGATAAAAAAAACACTTTTTTTTTGGTGTTCCAAGGTGTGTAACTTTTTTCCAATCACATTTGGAGTGAATGTAAAAGCTGAGGGTAAAACTAGAGAATGTTCCCTTTACACAGAGACCAAACATTTGTATATAATCCATATACTTCAATAACAGGAATGATTTTAATTTGGAGAGGTCCTTTTAGGGACAATTGCTCAAAAAAGGCCCTCCACTGTAAGGGGTTTTAATGGTTCCCTAATACTGTAAATGAATCCTTCTTCAAAATCAACACTCAGTGCATGAGAAACAGAGATAAGATGAGAAAGAGTAATTTTTCTCTCTCTGAACACTCCATTATGGGCGTTGTTGCTTGAATGCAAATGAGGAGGACAGAGATGGCCTATAGTAGAGGGTGGGGGCGTGGCCAAACTCTCCGCTCTCAGCTGTCCGCTCTTATCCATTTCCGCGTTTTGCGCGGAGAAGAGATTAGAAGCATTCCATTGAAAAATAAACACATTTCCACAGAAAATGAAATTAAACCACTGCTGTTCAAAGGTCCAGAGGCTCAGATAAAGGACTTCCGAGCCTAGAAACACTCGGACGTGCCTCCAGGCAAATAAAAAAATGCATTTCGCATTGCCTAGCGCATTCGCAGTCCAAACTCTCTGGGCGTGATTTACAGAGACGCTGAGTAGACACAGACGAGGGGGGTGGAGCTGCATTTTTCGATCTGACGTCAATAAGTTTCCTTGTTGAGAATCGCCCGTTTGAGCTGTGTTTTTTTTCTAACGCAGAAAAGGATCGCAAATGCTCAGTTTAGACATTTCGCAACTTTTAGCCATGGGGGGCTAAACAGGGTAGGGGAGCTCACATTAACGTTCAAAAACCTCAGAAAGTGAAAATTTCATGCCATGGGACCTTTAAAATGCGATTAATTAGATTAATTAATTACAAATCCTGTAATTAATTTGATTTTTTTTTAAATCGCCTGACAGCACTAATTATTATTAATGAAAATACTCAACAGAATACAGGATTTTGCCTCCTTCTGAGACAGACATGAGCCTGTTCCAGAGTCTGAAAGCTCCAAAGTGCAAATTTGGCTTTAAACTTACACAGTCACTACGTTTATCTGCAGAGAAATCTTAGCAAACAAACTAAAATCATCCCAACACTGCTCTTATCCCAGTCTACAGCAGGTCAAAAAAACAAATAGATGCGGACGGAGGCTACGAAGCGTTCAGGTGCGCCTACTCATTTAAGATAAGCAGTAAAACTCTGCAGTAATAATTATTGTTACTGATTAAAATTGCAAGCGGTGATAAAGGGCCCTCGTAAACCTTCCAACCGCGAAGGGCACGCTTCAGTGAGAGGGCTGAATGTCGACACTTAACATTTGATTAATACGACTGTGGGCTATGGCTGCTGCTGGTGTTAAATAAATGTTTCTGTCCCATTATAACTCTGCAGGGGGCGCTGGAGAGCCATTTAGACAGATGGAAGTTTAATTCACTCATTCTGTCCAGGCTATCAAGATACACAAACGCTACACTGGGTCCAGCTTTGGTTTAGCTTTGTAGGGATGCCTCCAGTCCGGCAATGTTCCTGAAAGAGATTTTAGTTTGAAAAATCACCATGACCACGCCCAGTGTTCTTTCTAAAATCAAATTCATAATCTGGTTCCATTTAGCTGTGCGTATGACTGAAAGGCTTTCATTCTGCACTCTTCTCTCTCATTTAAAGTCTCTCTCTTTTTTTAATTTTATGGTGATTTATTTACAGTTCTATTGGTCTGTGTTTGGGCAAAAGGAACATTTTAGTTTGAGTCTATAAACTACTGACAACATTTCCCCCAAATTCCAAATAAAAATATTCTCGTTTAGAGCATTTATTTACAGAAAATGACAAATGGTCAAAATAACAAAAAAGATCCATGTTTTCAGAGCTCAAACAATGCAAAGAAACAAGATCAAATTCATTTTAAAACAACATAATACTAATGTTTACACTTAAAGGGACAGTGTGTAAGATTTTTAGCCGTTAATTACTGAAATTGAAGATACCCATTCAAAAATACATTGTTTTCCAAGCCTTTTCACTTCCATCATGAAATCAAAGTATTCTTTTGGACTTAGATATAGTCACATAAAAGGGGGATCTTCCCCATGCAGAGGCAGCCATTTTGAATACGAGAGCTGCAGAAGGACATTTGGGCTCCGCCTTCGACAAGGCTCGTGGTTTTGGGTAAACAACACAAGCATGCTGCCAGATCAGACGTCGTAATGGATCTAACACGTGTTTTGGACTAAATTGTTTTACTGGATTTTATTCGCTGGATCCTTACGGACAAATTGAGAGCAGGTTTATGGTGAAATACTGAGTTTGACCTGTGCAAAGCATTCTAAGGTAAGCTAACCTCGTTTTGTGCTTTTCCGTATAAAAGCCCCATGTGCTCGGGGAGTGATTGTTGTGCAGGGAAATGAATTGCATAGTCAACAAGAGGAGACTGTAAGGTTTCATTTGATGTGTAGAGTGTCATGGTACATGATCGGGAATGTGTGTTTTCATGAGAAAAGAAAAAACAAACAAACCCGGGACCGCGTTTTATTTATACAGCAGCGGCGCGTGGCTCGTGCGCGCACCCGGGTGACCCTCGAGGTCTGCCGTAGCTAAAACAGAAAGTGCAATAGCACCATCCACCTATGCGCCACGAATCCTACACACTGGGGCTTTAAGAAGAGTTCACAAATCAATATTTGGTGCAAAAACCCTTATTTTTAATCACAGCTTTCATGTGTCTTGGCCTCCACAAGTCTTTACATTGTTCTTGGGTCCTAGTTTAGACCTGGTTTAGTCTTGGTTCAAACTGGGTTTAGTCCTAGTTTAGTCTCTGTTTTAACCTGGTTTAGTCCTGGTTTACTCCTGGTTCAGATCTGGTTTAATCCTTGTTTAGTCCTGGTTTAGTCCCATTTTTAACCTGGTTTAGTCCTAGTTTAGACCTGCTTTAGTCTTGGTTTAGACCTGCTTTAGTCCTGGTTCAGACCTGGTTTAGTCCTAGTTTAGACCTGGTTTAGTCTTGGTTTAGACCTGGTTTAGTCCTGGTTCAGACCTGGTTTAGTCCTGGTTCAGACCTGGTTTAGTCCCAGTCTTTCACATTGTTCTTGAGTGACTTTATTCCACTCCTGATGCAAGAACTGAAGTAGCTCAGCTTTGTGTTTGTGTTGAATTCCACAGACGCTGGAATGGAATGGCTGTGGTACATGTAGAGATGCTGATTTCAGAACAAAATGCAGTGGTCTCTTATTTTTTTTCCAGAGCTGTATGTTTTGATTTGTTTCAATCAATCCATCAATCAATTAAACATTATTTATAAAGTGCTTTTCATACAAAATGTAACACAAAG
Source organism: Paratrypauchen microcephalus (assembly GCA_036785185.1). NCBI lineage: Eukaryota > Metazoa > Chordata > Actinopteri > Gobiiformes > Gobiidae > Paratrypauchen > Paratrypauchen microcephalus. Next base: position 571,598 of record JAVJIX010000270.1, on the reverse strand, counting down.
CACATTTGTAGTGTGATTTCAATGCATTTCTTATTATATATACATTTCTTATTAATATACATTTGCCCAAAAAGGAGTGGAAAGAAGAAAACTTATTTAATTCCACCCCCTGCAAAACACTTTGAATGACTTATATGAATTGTGCTGTACAAATAAACTCGCCTTGCCTTGTATTGCACACGGGTTTTGTCTGTTTTGACTAAGTTTGGAGTGTTTTCAGTGGAAACAGTTAGAGAAGGAAAGGAGATCCTTCCATCCATTTTCTTTCTCTTTATCTGGGGCCGTTTCGCAAGTCTAAGCAGACGCCCGCAGAAGGAGATGTCCAAAAATTATGATGTGTTATTTTGTCATTCCCAGGTTTGCTCCAATCCCCTCCCAGATTTAGATGCACATTGAAAAATCGTTTTAGATGAGATCAGATATCCGGTCTTGCTACAGTGACTGCTGCAGCTCCCCCCTCCTCGTTACCTCTTATGACTGATTAGGTTTTTAACTGCTGCACCGCGCTGTGTAAATCTCGTGCTCTGTGCATCAGTCCAGTATTGTTTTTCCCATAGAGCTGCTGCCTTTGCTCTGAGCACGTCTGTGATCACAGCTGTTAAACCCACCCATCATGACCACCTTCTACCGAGGCGCCATTGAGAGCGTCCTGACCAGCTGCATCACTGTGTGGTACGGGAGCTGCACTGAACAGAACAGGAAAGCCCTGCAGCGCATAGTGAATGCAGCTGGGAGGATCGCTGGTGTCTCTCTCCCCTCCCTCCTAGACATTTTTAACACCCGGCTCACCCGCAGAGCATCCAGCATTGTGGGTGACCCGAGCCACCCCGCACATAGCCTGTTCAGCCTCCTGCCCTCGGGGAGAAGGTACCGGAGTCTCCGGGCCCACTCCACCAGACTGTCAAACAGCTTCATCCACCAGACTGTCAAACAGCTTCATCCACCAGACTGTCAAACAGCTTCATCCACCAGACCAGGGGGGGGGCAATTATTTTTCCCCAGGGGCCAAATGAAAAGCAGAAAATATTGTGGAGGCCAAAGCTTTGAAGTTTACTCTGGTTATTAATTTTATTTTGATGTTGAAATCAGTAAATGTCGTTGTTTACAGAAGCTGTAAGTTCTGTGTTATTATTAAGTCATGAGAGAGTGAGGTTTTACAAAAACTGAATTTATTCAGTAAAATAATTCAAAACAATGATAAACGTGAAACATTTGTAACTCTTTTTCAGTCACATTAACCCCACAATGTTTTCTGAGTTTAACTTTCTTAACTTTGTATTCAAACACCACAATGTCTTTGCCAAATAATAGAATACAAGAAATGTCACAACAACTGCCAAACTGTGTACAAAAAAAGTCAGAGTTATCATGTTTAGTGTTTTTTTTCTTGATCAGTGAGAGAAGTCAAGTGCATCAGCATGCACAAGTGCATCAGAGTCAGGTTCATGTTTGAGGAGATGTGAAGTCCCACAGATGATCATCAGGACAAATGCATCAGTACAAATGGATTATGTACGATTTTGAAAGTAGGTTTTATTTTCTTAATTCCAAACAACCTTTCACGGGCCGGTCAGAGTCGGCTCGCGGGCTGTGTTTGGCCCCCGGGCCTTGAAATGCCCGGGCCTGCACCAGACTGTCAAACAGCTTCATCCACCAGACTGTCAGGAAGCTGAACTCTCACCTTACCCGTCTCCCACCCCCCTCCATAAAAAAATCACTCTATCAGTCTCGCTGTCAGGCGATTAAAAAAATGTATCTAATTAATTACAGGATTTGTAATTAATTAATCTAATTAATCTAACAAATCCTGTAGTTTGTAGTTAATTAATCTAAATCTCATTTTAAGAGTGTGTGAGAGAGAGAGAGAGAGAGAGAGAGAGATTGTGAGCAAGAGAGCGAACGAACTAACACACCCACTTTGTGATTGAGTTCATCAGTTTTCATGTGGTCGCTTTGCTCAGTCGTTTCCCAAATTGTACGAGTGTAGTTTGTTGGTTTGTTGAAGTGCGCTCTCGCTCGCTCTGTCACCGGTAACGATGGAACTTGTCTGGACGTGTTTATTGTTCAAATGATCCGTCAGGCTGGAGCAGCTTCGTTGATCGGAACATTTTTGGACAAAAGCTACAAATCACCACGTTCTTGTTGATCGTCCCGTCTTTGTTCTTTTTATAAATAAACTTGCCGTTCAAAGGCCCTGGCAGCGATTCACTCGCCGCACACCAAATTTAAAATGCACATTGAATTGCCGCTCATAATTAATTGCATTAATTTTTATAACGCGTTAATTTGCAGTGTAATTAATTAATCTAATTAACGTGTTAAACTGACAGCCCTACTGTAAACACTTAAAAACTGCTGCTCAGGACTACTGTTGCACATATTTTTATCTTGACTTTCAATGCACATGACCATTTATGTATTTAATATTTTGATGTACGGCGACCTTGAGAGCCTTGAAAGGCGCCTAACAAATAAAATGTATTATTATTATTATTATTATTTCTCTACTGTATCTTCCATTGCACATTTTGATGCACACTGCACATTTTGGACATCTGTAAATAGGTATCTATTTATTCTTTGCACTGCTTTTAAATTTTAGATGATAGAGTTTGTCGTAGATAGTTCTTGTATTGTCTTTAAATTGTATTTTGTACATTTTTTTTGCACTACTTGGCCAGAGAGAAACGAAATTTCGATTCACTGTATATCGAACACATACGGCAGAACTGACAATAAAGCTGAACTTTGACTTTGAACTTTGAATTTTGAAACGAAGGGCCCAGGGTCAGACAGGTGCGACACACTCTCATGTTCCTCTGAAAATGCCACGGGACAAACTCACTGCCACCAACAAACAGCACATCTGATTTTTTGCGTTTAAAAGGCCCGTATAATGGGTTCACAGTATATCCATTTATAAACTGCTTTGCTAAATGTTTTGCTTTGTTACAGCAACTGCTAAAAAACAAAACTAGAGGAAACTAGAGCAAGATCTTCTGTTCCATTTCTACGGGGACAGCATGAAGAAATAACTGTTAGAAAGAACCGTTCTGTCTTAATCTTTGGGAAGACGCACCAAAGGCTTGTCAAGTCGCTATAAAAGGAAAAAGTCGCATTGGTGGAACAGAGCCTTTCGAGCTGAGATGTTGACAGACTGATATTAGAGGCTTTACTCAGACACGTGTGAATCAAACAAAACATAACTCCCAGTTTGTTTTTGAGGAAGTAACAGCATTAGAACATGGCCCAAAACTCACAAGAGTCAATTTTACGTAATATGGGACGTTTAAAGAACAAATATTACAAATTCTTGTGGCTTTAACTCCCCTTTAAACATGCTTTTGGTCACCTTACGATCAGGATTTCACATCAAAATAAGAGCGGGGCGCCTCTCCACAGATCTGACCTGTAACTTGGTCTGGTTTTGTCTCCATGAAGATAGAAAGGTTTAATGCCGTACTGTGAAACATTCCAGACAAAGCAATAACATCTCCATGGAGAAAAGCAACTGATGGACCCTCCACCAGAAAAGTTACACAATGCAGCTTTAAAGGGATATGCCACCCCCAGGTCAAATTTGGGCATCTCCCCACAGTCCAGAGACAATAAAACAAGTAGTTTTACTCACCCACACTTTGGTGTCAATTGGAGCAGTTTTGTAGAACTTATGTTGTAGCCCTTCCCGGTGCGTACTAATGATTCCCCTGGCAGCGTGCTGCGTGAGTGCTCGGCTTTACTTTGCGGTGGAAAATAGTTCCCACCCAAACTTTAGCACTTTTCAAATCAAGATCGCTGTGTCAGCGTTGCACTTTTATTTGCACTTGATATGAATGCGCAACAGAAAAGTAAAGTTCAGAGCGGTGTTAGCTTCTTTCGGACTAGCGGTGTTTACAAAACAGCTGAGTTCACGCATGCGCACTGTCCTCTCTGATGACGTCATCAAATGAAACTATAGCTGCATATCGGGTTTCAGGCCGTTTTGGAATCCACTAAAAGTCTACGCTGACACAGCGATCTTCTGTGATTTGAAAAGTGCTAAAGTTTGTGTTATTTGGAGAGCGCAAAGTAATGCCCCGAGCACTCACGCTAACGGATACGGGATCATTAGTAGAACAGAACGGCTCAACATAAGTTCTGCGATACTGCTCCAATTGACACCAAAGTGCTATGGGTGAGTAAAACTACTTGTTTTATTGCTGAAAGAAGGCTCAGATTGTAAAAAAAACGTTACTTTTCCTTTAAGCCATGTTATTGGAGTTGGTCACTTTGTAGATTTGTGCACGTTTCAAGACAAATGGCAAATTATCAAAGAAAAACATCTCATTGGAGGTTTAATTTTTACAAAATATTGCTGGGGTGAAATGCCTGGCGCCCTCTGCAGGCTATACTGTACATACAGTTGTATGGGCACCCCTCTGAGGCTGCATAATAATTGGCTCTCTCTTCACAGAAAATGATAACAGTGGTGTAGCGGAGTTAAAAATGCATGTTTTACTATTTCCTGTTTGTATTTTATGTTTGAATACAATTTATATGTTAATTTGATCATTTTGGTATTTTATTTTGAAAACCGGAAGTGTGCTGTGCTCGCACATGTTTTATTTTGGTGGTTCAACTTCCCCTCTCAGTAGCACATGGAAGACTGTAAGTTGTGCCTGGGTTAAAAAGAACATATTACTTTAAAAAAAAATTATATTGGTTACTTTGCTATGCTATTAGTACTTCCTGACTATAAGTAAATATTGTAGTAAACTTTGACTTAACATATTATCCTGTGTATTATCAAATTATTGAATGATTCTGACCTGCCTGGACATTATCACCACAGTGATAGTGATGATGGGAGAGGGCTTAGCTTAATGTCATGCAAATTAGGCAAGGAGGACTGAAGAGAGCAAACTTTACGAGATTTTTTCAGAGCTTTCGAAAATCTGCTGTGCATGCTTTCAAATAGCGACAACTTTGTCAAATATGGTCAGATTTTCATGTGTAAAACATCATTGGAAAGCTTAGAATCTACACTTTCAGAATCTGTGAATAACTCAAAATGCCTCCGGGATCATATGTGTCATATTTGTCTGCGGTGGGTCACATATTTTACAAAAATGAGCAGCCATTTCATGGTATTGTTTTTGTTCTTGCAGGGAGCCAGTGCCATAATGTGTTATTAGAGTATTTATATACTCTTATAATAGAGTATATATACAGATATGTTTTATTTTATTTTATTTATGTAAGAAGAAGTGACTTTATTGATCTCACACTGGAGAAATTCTTCTCTGCATTTAACCCATCCTGTTATCAGGAGCAGTGAGCAGCACATTACTGCGCCCGGGGACCATCTCCATGATCTTCTTGCTTCAGTTTGGTCAGGACCTCATCTGGAGGATTTGACCTGGAGCATGTTTTGGGTTGATGGGGGAAACCGGAGTGCCCGGAGGAAACCCACCCAGACACAGGGAGAACATGCAAACTCCACACAGAAAGGCCCAGGCGACCCGGGGATCGAACCCAGACCATGCATGCAAACTCCACACAGAACACACACAGATCGAACCCGGAACCTTCTTGCTGTGAGGCATGAGCGCTACCCACTCAGCCACCGTGCCGCCAAGGGTTGTGGTTTGTGCATTTGAATCTCTGAGTTGTAACTCCACTGGAACCAATGTAAAATTTAGAGTTGTTTTGTTGTTTATCCATAGTTTGTATAGTTGAGTCATGTAAATCCTGTTTAGCATGGTGATGGCACGGCCAGTATCTAACTGTAAGCTCCCTCTGAGTAGCACATGGAAGACCGCAGAGGGGAGCCAGTGCCAGATAATGTGTTACTACATATTAATAGAGTATTTATATACTCTAATAAAGCTGTAAAGCTGACTGACTCCATATTGTGTCCTGTATTTCGTGAATTCCACAGCCGTTACAGTGGCATGTCATTCATTTTCCCATAAAAGCCAGACACAGGTTTTAAGTGTAGTAATATTCATTTGTATGAAATTAAATCAAATGTGAAAAATAGGCTGTGCAAAAATGTGGGCACCCTTGTCATTTTGTTGCTTTGAAAACCTGTAACTAATCAACACAGAGTAACTGGAACACAAAATTGGTTTGATGAGGTCATTAAGTCTTGAACTTCATACGTGCATCCAATCATGACAAAAGGGATTTAAGGCGGGCAAATGCAAGCTGTTTTTCTTCTCTTTGACTTTCCTGTGGCAACATGGGCCTCAAAACAACTCTCAAATGAGCTGAAAACAAAGACTGTTCAGCATTATGGTTTAGGGGAAGGCTACAAAAAGTTCTCTCAAAGATTTCAGCCGTCAGTCTCCACTGTGAGGAACTGGAAGGCCACAGGCACAGTTCTTGTTAAAGATCCCATGACATGGTACTTCTTGATGCTTTTATATGGTGCCTTAATGGTTCCCTAATACTGTAAATGAATCCTTCTTCATTTACGGTATTAGGGATGGTGTACATGTGTCTTTCTCAGTGCATGAGAAAGACACATGTACACAGTCAGAGTCAGAAAATCTCTCTGAACACCTCGTTCTGGGCCTTGTTGCTTGAATGCAAATGAGAAGGACACAGATAGGTTAGAGGAGCGGGTGTGGGGGGGGGGGGCAATTGTGCCGCTGGTTCCTTGTTTTAGCGCTGCGCTGTGCGCTGGCCCCACTTCTGTGTTTTAAGCGCGGAGGAAGAAAGGAGAGGCATTTCAATGAAAAAAACACATTTCCACAGAAAATAAAATTAAACCACTGCTGTTTCAGAGGTCCAGAGGCTCAGATAAAGGACTTCCGAGTCTAGAAACACCCGGCCGTGCCTCCAAGCAAATAAAAAAATGCATTTCGCATTGCGTAGCTCATTCGCGGTCCAAACTCTGGGCGACAGAGACGGTGGGTAGACATCCAGACGGGGGGGTGGAACTGCATTTTTTCGATGTGACATCACATAGTTTCCTTGTTCAGAATAGCCCGTTTGAGCAGAAAAGGACCGCGAATGCTCAGTTTAGACATTTCGCAACTTTTAACCATGGGGGGGGGGGGCCTAAACAGGGTAGGGGAGCTCACATTAACGTTCAAAAACCTCAGAAAGTGAAAATTTCATGCCATGGGACCTTTAAGGCCAGAAAACTATCAGAGAGGTAAAGACAAAGGATGATCAGAATGGTCAAAAACAACCCACAGACCACCTCCAAAGACCTGCAGGTCAGCTCCTGCAGATGGTGTCACTGCAGAGGTCAACAATACAGCGCCATCTGCACAAGGAAAGGCTGTACGGGAGAGGGATGTGGAAGAAGCCTTTTCTTCGCAGATGTCACAAACTGAGTTGCTTGAGGTTTGCAAAAGCATATTTGGACAAGCTTCATTTTGGAATAAGGTACTGTGGACTGATGAAACAAAAAATGACTTATTTGGTCAGAACAAGAGGCGATATGCATTGTATTGTCTTTATATTGTATTGTACGAAATTTCAATTCCCTGTATGTTGAACACATATGGCAGAATCAATCAATCAAACAATATTTATAAGGCCCTTTTCATACAAAATTGTAACACAAAGCGCCAATAAAGAATTGACAATAAAGCTGACTTTGATCTTGAACTTTGAAGGGAGGGGAATTCTAAGGGAAGATTCTTTTTTAAAAATCATTGGAAATTAATGGCAACAAAACAACCATGTAAAAAAACCTAAAATTGTGATCAAAATGCCTCTTGAACTGTGTAGGATTCGTGTCTGTACACAGACACCTCCGATACATCTGCTGGTGTTCTGTCTCCACATATGGAAACTGTCTTCCACACCTCCTCCTCCCTGTCTGTCCATTCTGTTTGTCCTCTCCTCTGTGTCTCAGTCCTCGTCTTATCTGCCCCGTCCTCGTCTTATCTGCCCCGTCCTCCTCTTATCTGCCCCGTCCTCCTCTTATCTGCCCCTGCACATGTGAGTGAGACATGTTCCTTTCATCATTAAAGGAGTCAGGACCCACATATCTGACACTTTCCATCATTTTTACAAGATTCTGTCTCTGCTGTGGCTCCTCATACTTCATGTTCTCCTGGGATGACGGCAGTGACAGCGTCCTCCAGAGGGACAGGGGAGTACTACAATCACCTCACCTGGTTTCACCTGGTTTAGTCCTGGTTTAGTCCTAGTTTAGTCCTAGTTCAGTCTTGGTTTAGTCCTGTTTTAGTCATGTTTTAGTCCTAGTTTAGTCTTGGTTTAGCCCTGGTTTAGTCCTGTTTTAGTCCTGGTTTAGCCCCTTTTTAGTCCCTTTTTAGTCCTGGTTTAGTCCTGTTTTAGTCCTAGTTTAGTCTTGGTTTAGCCCTGTTTTAGCCCTGGTTTAGTCCTGGTTTTAGTCCTGTTTTAGTCCTAGTTTAGTCTTGGTTTAGCCCTGGTTTAGTCCTGGTTTTTGTCCCGTTTTAGTCCTAGTTTAGTCCTGTTTTAGTCCTAGTTTAGTCTTGGTTTAGCCCGGTTTTAGCCCTGGTTTTAGCCCTGGTTTTAGCCCTGGTTTTAGTCCTAGTTTAGTCTTGGTTTAGTCCTGGTTTTTGTCCCGTTTTAGTCCTAGTTTAGTCTTGGTTTAGTCCTGGTTTTTGTCCCGTTTTAGTCCTAGTTTAGTCTTGGTTTAGTCCTGGTTTTTGTCCCGTTTTAGTCCTAGTTTAGTCTTGGTTTAGCACTGTTTTAGTCCTGGTTTTAGTCCTGTTTTAGTCCTAGTTTAGTCTTGGTTTAGCCCTGGTTTAGTCCTGGTTTTAGTCCTGTTTTAGTCCTAGTTTAGTCTTGGTTTAGCCCTGGTTTAGTCCTGGTTTAATCCCGGTTTAGTCCTGTACACACATGCACACACACGCTAATGCTGACATCTCCATATGATAATAATAATATGATAATAATTATGACTCACCCCGTGTCGCCGTGTTGTCGGAGAATTCGCGTATCTCCATGTGTATACGCGTATCGTGTATATTCACGGTCTTTTGGAGCTAAATCACCCTCTGTACACGAGCTCTGGAGAGACGGACATGTCCCGAACCTGTCCTGAACGTGTCATGTGCCCAAGTGGAAGTTAAAAGTCCATTTTCATGTCCTTAGTGTCCTGCAGTGCCGCGTACATATTCACAAGCTCCTCACAGCTGATCGGCGAACAGGGGAAACCCCATCGGTGCTTCTCGCAACGGGATTGGCGGGCGCGCGAGCGTGGGAAAATATGTTGATTTATATACGCCCCGTTTCTTTCCGAAAAACAAGCCAATTTGAAATTAAAAATGTATGTTTTTAACGTCACTAATGCTGTTATCTGAAACATGGAGAGGCTTCTTCATGATCTCAACTAGCACATTCTGCAAAAAAACAAAAATCACAAATTTTGGGAAAAAAAACTTCTAATGCAAATATCTCCGTTTCACCAATTGTGACATGTGGCCTGTTTTAGCGTGGTCGGACACAATTAATACAAAATATGTATGAAAGTAGTTAATGAATTATCAACGTTGCTTAAAGTTTTATATTATTAATAAAACTTTTTATATTACACAAACTGAATCCATACATACCTGGAGCTGCGTTTTGTCTCATTCATCCATGTTTATAACACACAAAACCTGAGACCTTTAGACTTCTTCTCTCAAACAGAAAACGCAGGAAGTGCTCCATTGTGTTTTTAAACTCCCTACACCTTCACTAAATTATTTGGAAGATTTCAGCCCTGGAATTCTACTGAAATACAGGTAAAAAGCAGCTGTTTACTTGAAAACGACGACTACATGACATCGTACTTCGGTCTGGTTTGGTCTCCATGACGACAGACTGGGCTAATGCCATACTGTGAAACATTCCAGACAGAGTAATAACATCTCCATGAAGAAAAGCATTTGGCAGACCCTCCACCAGAAAAGTTTCACAATGCGGCTTTAATGCTCTCAAGCAGCAGCAGCGTCCTGGTACAGAGCGCAGTGACACAGTGCCCCCTGGTGGGACAGATGAGTACTACAATCACCTCAGAATCAAAGTTTTAAATATTATAACTTCATTTTAATACTAATATTTGTTTATGTTGTGGGAATTATGAAAATAAATTGCATACAAAAAGAAAAAAAAAAGAATGAAAGAAAAACACAAAATATAGACATTGGTGACTTGACATTGTGACTGATCAAGACTGTTTTAAGACAATTATTAACAGAAGAAAAAGAAAAAAATGTTTCTGAAGACTCCCACAGTTAAGTTTATTTCCCCCAGCTATGGGTAAGTACGCCCCTTAATGCTGTTACTGCAAAATCATCTCTCAGAACTTTAGAAAGATTAGGAGAAGCCTCTTGGCTTTACTGCTTACCCATTTGATCAGCTAACAGTAAATACGGTTTGGAGCTATTAGATGTGTTTTGTATTGATCAATCACAGTTTTTGAAGAGATTTTTTTCTTTTTTCTTATTAAAACAAATATGGCTTCTATAGACCCCTTTACAGTTGGTAAACAAACGTGACGTCACTGGCCTGCGCGCGCAGTTCCGAGGCAGAAAACCACTGCGGAACATAGCGGATTATCTAATTATTGCAAATCATTGAATATTAACGATAGGGAGAGCTACATTCAAAAGCTCACGTTGAGCAACGGGGTTCGACTACCAGATCCTTATGCGATCACGGAGTGGCAGTACGATTGTAGCCAGATATCCACTGTTATTTAGTGGAGAAGCCCAGTGTATATACGAGAGAAAGTGCGCTGGATCCCTACCAGTTTGCCGTATGTGGCCATGTACACGAGGTAAAATACCACGATATCGATGGGGAGTTTCTCCGTAGTATCTTCCTTCCTACTATTCTCCGCCGCGGCGCCCGGAGGTGAGCAAAGCTCGCGGGGAAAAGAGAAAGCGTCCCCCCCTTAGCCGGGATACCGGGAGGAGGTGAACTGACAACCCGAAAGGAGGGGAAAAGCCAAAATAATCTAAAAAGTTCAAAGAAAAAAACGAAAAAAAAAAAAAAACACCAAACAAAGACAGCCCTAGGGAGCTCACCACACATACGACCGTGTACAATGCTTGGGCTATCATCAACAAGCTACGACCGCCAACTGCACTTGCGTTGTGGGGTAAGTAACATACTACGACTTAATTCACGAGTCACAGATGTGATCTCAGTCATGTCAAATACCATTTATGATGGTCATGCGAAAACTTATCATGCATTTTAACAAAGTTATTCGTGTTCGTTTACATGTGTCTGTCGTAGAGGTTACCCGGTTAATATGTCTGTGAGCTTTGCGGTGTCCTGTGCTTGCTCGTTAATCAGCATGATTAAACACCATTGAACACCTGGGCAAATTACCCTAAACAAGCAGCAGGTGTTCACTTGTGTGTACGTCACTTGAATGATATGAACTATCATTTATTCCATCGGTTTCTCTTTATTCGAGTTCTTCTCTTCTATATCTTCGCTGGGGTTTTATGGCGGCAGTGGCTTTTTTTGAGTCGGAACTGTGTGCGCATTCAGTGATGACGTAGCTTTGAAACTGGTCTATTCAGTCCAATTTAACAAAAAAATAGGCAAAATTGTCAGTCGGACGATCGAAAATGACGTTTGAATAAATTCCACTGCGCTAACAAAACCTCTCCTAGATCGGTCACCTATAGTAATTGATACTTTACAGCTGACATCAACAATATTTGCTGGGAGTGTGACGCTAACTGTAGGCATGTGTCTGTCTGAAGTTCTCTCAGACTTTCATTTAGCACAATTTGACCAGAAAGAACTTACCTGGAACTCCAACAGGTGAGATGACGATTGTGCTGTTAAACACGACTTTTACACATAAACTTACAGTCACAAGTTAGCTCGTATCAGCCAACAGTTTTTCAGTTGGTCACTCACCTTTTTTGTTGAAAATCAAACACCTTAACAGGACCATGAATGCTTGTATTGATCATAGCCTATACAGTTTATAATACAAAAATGTGACTTTATTTCAATCTGCCAGGTTGCATCTTGTATACACCTGTGGGACATACTGTTTGAGGAAATTATTTTTTAATTTTTGATGATGGAACAAAGACACATTCCCACTGTACTGTGTGCATGTGACAACGTCTTATCTCTGTTTAATCATAAAACGTTCGTGTTGTGAAATTACCTTGGCTAAAGACCAATACCAGCACCAGACGAGTTTAATATGTAAACTACTTTGCACTTCTTGTACAGTGGTACCTCACCTTACAAATGACTCAACAAACGAAAATTTCAAGTTATGAAACGCGAAATCTCCAATCCAACTTTATTTATAAAGCACTTTAAAAACAACAAATCTCAAAAATTCAATTAATGCGCACTCAGATGCCCCGAAACGTAAATACACTTTATCACACATGGGGTTAGGTTCCAGAGGTGGCCCGCGGTGGGAGAGGTCCACGAGGTAGGACAACTTTGTATTTGGCAATTGTTCTACATGTTTTAGGGCTGTAAATGCCTCACCACACACATTCTACACTTTTTTCTCGGATTTCTCTCTCGTTTAAACACTCGAACTTTGATAGATTTTCAATGGAATGTGTTGGGGGGGACACGGCTCAATATAGCGCCGCCGAACATGCGATGGGAGCGGAGACACAACATCATCAGTAGGGTAAAACTCACCTGTCTCACGATGGTCTAAACCCCGCTCACGTTCCCTTAGTGAGTGAACAATCCAACGCTTGGTGAATTCTGCTTCACAGTGATAGGAAGAGCCGACATCGAAGGATCAAAACGTCCATAAGGCGCAAGGCCGCGCTACACCGGGGCTGCGGGATGGAGCTGCGGCGTCGCGTGCCTCCTCCTCGGGCTCGGCCCACACTGTGAGCCGCGCTCTGGAAGTCAGATAGAACCAGAGCCCATCCTGAGCGAGACCCCGCGGTCTTGCCCGCTGATAGAGCGGCCTGTTAGCTCACAGTGTCAGCCCCCCGGCTCTAGAGGTTAGATAGAGGCAGAGCTCGCCCCGCCCCGCTCTTATTCCCGCTGACAGAGCGTCTTTCTCGGCCTCTTAAAGGTGCGCAGACACGAGCACCGCGCTCCTCCAACGGCACTGCCATGTTATAATAATAACAGGTCCAATCCAGGTTTAGTTCTGGCCAGACCTGGTTCTTTTCGTCCTGGTCTAGTCTCTTAGCCCGTCAGGAACACAACGTTACACTATAAAAAAATGTTACACTATAAAAAAAAACAACCTTGGAACGGATCAGGCTTTTTCCATTGAAATAGCTACTCAACTTACGAATTTTTCACGTTACGAAACCACTTCTGGAACGAATTAATTTCGTAAGGTGAGGTACCACTGTATAATGTTTTCTAACATAAAAATAATAATAATATAGCTGCTATGTTGTTTGTAGTTTCCAATCCAACTTTATTTATAAAGCACTTTAAAAACAACACAGTCGACCAAAGTGTTGTACACATCAAAACAGCATGATAAATGTCAACTACTCACACTGAGTTAAAAGCCAAGCTAAAGAAATGAGTTTTAAGAAGAGATTTAAAAACAGGAAGTGAGTCGGCCTGTCTAACATTCAGTGGAAGTGCATTCCAGAGTCTTGGAGCAACCACTGAAAAAGCCCGATCACCCCTAAGTTTCCTTTTTGTCTTGGGGACCACAAGGAGAACCTGAGCTGCAGACCTGAGAGAGCAGCAGCAGGTCAGACACATACTGTGGGGCCAGGCCATGGAGACAATTAAAAACAAATAAAAGAATCTTAAAATCAATGCCAAACTGAACAGGTCGCCAATGGAGAGATTGAAGAATGGGAGTTATGTGATCAGATTTCCGAGAAGCAGTTAAAAGACAAGCAGCAGTGTCCTGGACTAGCTGCAGACGGGAAAGTAAGGTTTTGTTGAGACCTGAGTATAAGGCGATGCAATAATCTAACCGTGTCGAGATAAAAGCATGGATTAAAATTTCAAAATTATGACGAGATAAAAGTGATTTTACTTTGGCAAGTCGCCTCAGCTGAAAAAACTGGTCTTTATGACTTTATATCAAGTTTCAAACTAGAGTCAAGTTTAACACCCAGGTTTTCATACAGAGTTTTGATGATGGAGGTGCTCAGTTTGGCTGTTTTTCAAGTTTAAGTTGACAATTTTGGTGAGTCAAACAGTCCCTCAAAGAGCACATATTATGTTAGGGATTCTTGTGGCTTTAATTGACCTTGGGATGAGTTTTTAACATTTTCTAGCTTAAAATAACGTCTGCAAATCTCATTTTTATAAACTACATCTTAGTCTTGGTTTAGTCCTAGTTTAGTCCTGTTTTAGTCCTGTTTTAGTCCTAGTTTAGTCCTGTTTTAGTCCTGTTTTAGTCCTGTTTTAGCCCTGTTTTAGTCCTGTTTTAGTCCTGTTTTAGTCCTGTTTTAGTCCTAGTTTAGTCCTGTTTTAGTCCTGTCCTCCCACTGAGGCATGTGGCTATTGGAGCGCCCTCTGCTGTCAGCAAGTGGAATTTACATTTCCAAAGTAAACAACTTAAGTCCTTATGAGCACGATTTGACCAGAGTCTGGAGACAGGAGAAGTCCAAAGTTTATCTATGACGCAACTAAATAGGCAAAATGCAAACTGAGCATTTCGGAGGTTTAGAGACTTTAGAAAAATGGATTCATGAAACAATAGTGAAAATACAAGTCCAGGTGTGTTTTTGATGAGGAGGCAAGAATAAAACCCGTAAAAAGTGTAGTGTGTACAAATTGAACTTCTCCTTTGATCATAGTGTGTTATTGTTATACATGAGATTTATTAGGGTGCACTCACACTAGTCCTTTTGAACCGTGCAGTGCTTAAGCACACTCACACCTGCACAGCCTGAGCCACGGCCCATCAATGATGTTATCACACAGCGCTGTTTGTTTACGTGTGGAGCAGCAGAGATAACTTCAGCAAGAAAATAAGTCCAAAAGAACGAAATATCTGTTAAATAACGAGGCAGATCCGAGTCCTGATGTGAGACGCTCCTCTGAGTTTATGAATTTAAAGGAAAAGTAACGTTTTTTACAATCTGTGCCTTCTTTCGGCAATAAAACAAGTAGTTTTACTCACCCATAGCACTTTGGTGTCAATTGGAGCAGTTTTGTTACCTGGCCAGCCAAATGATATCTCTCTGTATTTCATATACAGCGCGATACCATTTGGACACCCTCCATCCACCGTCGCTCCTCCGGTTAACAACGGACTCCGCGATTCTGATTCGTTCAAAGATGGTGACGTCAGTGCACCCGCCTTTGCCCGCAAAGTCACTCTTAGGCAGCGGAAGTTCCTCCTCAGTTTTGAATCAAGATGGCGCAATCTCTGATTGGTTCACTTAGCTGTCTGTCTACGCGCAACCGCAGCGCATTCTGAACCAAGCGTTACCAGACTCACTCGCTGGTACAGCGATGAGTCATGGATTCTTCCAGGCAAGCAGTATCGTAGAAGTTATGTTGTAGTCGTTCTGTTCTACTAATGATCCCGTATCCGTTAGCGTGAGTGCTCGGGGCATTACTTTGCGGTGTCCAAATAACACAAACTTTAGCACTTTTCAAATCACAGAAGATCGCTGTGTCAGCGTAGACTTTTAGTAGATTCCAAAACGGCCTGAAACCCGATATCGCAACAGAAAAGTTCAGAGCGGTGTTAGCTTCTTTCGGACTAGCGGTGTTTATAAACAGCTGAGTTCACGCATGCGCACTGTCCTCTCTGATGACGTCATCAAATGAAACTATAGCTGCATATCGGGTTTCAGGCCGTTTTGGAATCCACTAAAAGTCTACGCTGACACAGCGATCTTCTGTGATTTGAAAAGTGCTAAAGTTTGTGTTATTTGGAGACCGCAAAGTAATGCCCCGAACACTCACGCTAACGGATACGGGATCATTAGTAGAACAGAACGGCTACAACATAACTTCTACGATACTGCTCCAATTGACACCAAAGTGCTATGGGTGAGTAAAACTACTTGTTTTATTGCCGAAAGAAGGCTCAGATTGTAAAAAAAACGTTACTTTTCCTTTAACGACGGAGCAGAGAGGGAAACAGGAGTGAAGGCTTCAGCACCTCATTGTCCACAGTCCTTACTGAAGGTGAGCACAGAGCAGCGTTCATTCACGTTTCCTCTTATCCTCTTTCTTCTCTGTGCACAAAACAGGGCTTATGAGCATAAATGGTACATGTGTGCGTATATGAGCAAACGTGCCGTGCTTTGGCCCACCTCCGGGCTGCAGCTGGACTAACGCATGGTTCGAATGGGCTCGTGTCAGTGCGCCTTTAAAGGGATAGTGCTTTTTTTTTTATGTGAATCTGTACGGCGTCCCCTTCAGCAGTGTCGTTCATTAACACGCTGACAGTGTCCTCTGAGCCGAGTTCTGCCCCGGTTCTGGAGCTGACGAAAGTAGTTCTGACAAGTTAGCGGGGACAGTTAATAAAGCTTGTTTTTCTTCTCAAAACAATATTTGTCCAAAAAGTGATATATTTGCATCACAGAACAGTTGTCCACGAAAAAGTCAGCAGTTGGAATCGCTTGGTGCTATTTTCTCTCGAGTCGTATCACTGCGCGCCTGTTATTACTTGTATGTGGCGATGTTTACAAGTGAACAGGCTCATAATACTAATAGGCGCGCAGTGATACAACTCGAGAGAAAATAGCACCAAGCGATTCCAACTGCTGAATTTTTCGTGGACAACTGTTTTGTGACGCAAATATATCACTTTTTGGACGAATATTGTTTTGAGAAGAAAAACAAGCTTTATTAACTGTCCCCGCTAACTTGTCGGAACTACTTTCGTCAGCTCCAGAACCGGGGCAGAACTCGGCTCAGAGGACACTGTCAGGGGTAAGTCAGTGTTAATGCACGACACTGCTGAAGGGGACGCCGTACAGATTCACATTAAAAAAATGCACTATCCCTTTAAATGTACATATTGTTTTTATATTATAATAACAATATGTTCCTTTGAACCAATGTTCCCTCTAAGGTGTGTGCGCCCAGACGTTCAGCGCGCACATCAAATTCTTTTCGGCGCAGAAAATAAAATCTAACCTGAACTCAGTGCTGGTTTGACACATCGATTCCAGTCTGATGTGACATGTGTTAGGGACAAGCCAACTACAAACAGACACATTTCGATTGCATTTCGCTCGCTTCCTTGTAAGACCATAACTGTCGCGCGCATCGCCGTGGGTCAGAGCGGCAGGTCCGCACCAGCTGACGGGAGCGCCGCCCACACACCGTCCACGTGGGGAAGAACAGAAGAGGAGACAGGTAGAGCCATAATGAAATCCTCGGCTCTTTACTTTGTTTCTGTCCAAGCCACAGTTTTTTGTGAGCCAAAAAGACGGGACTTTCTCAAAGTGTGAGAATTATTCCACAGAGCTCTGACACTCACACTTACATAGGCTAATGTTTAAAAAGCAAGATATAAACTAACAAAAATGTTTACTTATTCTGGAGATCATTATTTTGGGAACAACCCATCTATAGTGGCCTATACGTCCTACAATCCATAACAAAAATCTGCAGCTATATGCAGGCTATATTTATCAAGCTGAAAAAATCTCTCTTAATGTGGTTTTACAGGTTTATATCAGGATTTTTTTTTTTTGTTGTTGTAATTTTCAATGTTTCACTGATCACAGCAGGATCCTCACACTGACATACAACTAGGGTGACCACCGGCATGAAACAGGAAAGGAGGACACTTGTGTCCAAAAAGGAGGACAAAGGCCCTAAAGTGAGGACATCTTGTTTTTTTTTGTTTTTTTTCCCTCGGTGGGGGGGGGATTCCAAGTATTACTAGTCGCAATAGAATAATATTTTGTCTTTAGGGAACAAGGAGCAGACCACCCGGCTCATTGAGCTGAGGCGGGACCATCTCGCAGATGGCCATGTGATCCCCGGACTGCACTCAGGACTGAGCGAGTATGCACCGCCTCGACTGCAGACTGAGACCACACTCTGAACCGTGCACTCGCTGAATTGGGAAACGGCGAACATCGCAGAGTAGCAAGTGTAAATAATGGGTGGGGATTTATGACGATTTATGCAACGAAAGGAGGACAAAACGTAAAAAAGGAGGACACGTGACAGACGGCCGGACAGACAGCTCTAAAACCGGACTGTCCGGACGAAATCCGGACGAATGGTCACCCTACCTACAACACAAAGTTCATAAACAGATAGCAGGCAAACTAGCAGCGGGAGCTAGCAGGCGAACATCGAGCAGCACGAGGCAGTTAACCGACTTTTCATCACAACATGTCGGCTGTGTGGAAATACTTTTTACTAGAAACACCTCAAAGCGAGACAGCAACGTGCTATGTTTGCAAAACCGTTGTACCGAGAGGCGGAAGCTATTTATCAGAGACTGTGCTACCCGAACTCTACAACCGAGTGTCAACCAAGTTAGCTGAGAAGCTAAAAAGAGTTCCACATCTGAGCTTTACTCCAGATATTTGGACATCTGGTGTTTGCCCAATGTCACTGATGAGCCTCACTGTGCTCTGGAGTGACCGCGATTCACACGAGCTCTGTTGTGCGGCGCTCCAGGTAAAAAAGTGCAGAGGCTCACACAACCGAGCTACAATTGTCCACACTGACATACAACATATAAAAAGCTCATAAACACATTTTTGTCTTTGTCATTCTAAGTGGACCAACAAAATCAGTTATATTAAAAGTAATTTAACGGAAATAACTGCAGTAATTTGCTGAATAAGCTGTACCTCAGGTGTGATACTGGTGTGGCCACAGTGAGCATGTCGGACGTCGCTCACAGGGGTCCAAAGAACGCTCAGGAAAAATGAGGAGCAACATTGCTTTGAACTTTCATATATTGTACTTATTGTTGGAGTTCTTGAGTTAAATAATCACTTATAGCAGGGGTGTCAAAAATGGGGCCCGGGGGCCAGATCCGGCCCTCCAAGACCTTTAATCTGGCCCTCAGTTGATTTTCTATTACAATATTTTAATTATATTTGAATATTCTATTAACATATTGGTAATTTCCTGCCTCTTTTCTGCGCAGTTTAGCATAGCAGCGTCTCCAGCGCCTCTGTGCGTGGCCCCTCCCACCAGAACAGCACAAATGAAGACTTACTCTTTCTAAACGCTCTTAAAGGAGCATCGTTTTGACCCTAACCCTTTGTAAAAGAAAAAGTTCATCAAATAAAAAAGACTTCCGTAATAGATTTGCGTTTCTCTGCACAAATATTTGGACTTATTGTTATTTTTGGGGAATATTTGCCATGAATTCTCTGATCCGGCCCCTTTGGAATCAAAATAGGTTGGATACGGCCCCCGGACCAAAATGAGTTTGACACCCCTGACTTATAGTGTTAAAGACAGTGTCAGACTTACCTCTGTAGTGACGATCATCTACAAAAGTGAACAAAATAAAGACATTAGACGATATAAGACAAACACATGATGATCAGAGTGAGACGGAGGCTCTTACAGTGGCACACGGGCTTGGGGCTGTCCCATTTGCCCATCTTGTTGCACTGCGTGGAGTTGCGTCCCATGAGGATGAAGCCGGGCAGGCAGCTGTAGTGCAGCGTAGCGCCCTCTACTGGTGGACCCGGGGGCCACGAAGTCACCCGGCCGTTCTCCAGAGACGTCCACATGCGGGGACACAGCAGCACTGGGGACCATAAGAAACAATCCGTAAATATTTATGTCATGTGCTTTTTTCACCCTGAAAGTAACTGTGACTTTACCACAATCATTAAAGGTCCCATGGCATGAAATTTTCACTTTCTGAGGTTTTTGAACGTTAATGTGAGCTCCCCTACCCTGTTTAGCCCCCCCCCCATGGTTAAAAGTTGTGAAATGTCTAAACTGAGCATTTGCAATCCTTTTTTGCGTTACAAAAAATCTGAGCTCAAACGGGCGATTTTGAACAAGGAAACTTATTGACGTCAGATCGAAAAAAGAAATGCAAATGCAGTTCCACCCCCGTCTGTCTGTACTCAGCGTCTCTGTAAATCACGCCCAGAGAGTTTGGACCGCGAATGCGCTAGGCAATGTGAAATGCGTTTTTTTTATTTGCCTGGAGGCACGTTTCTTATTTTTCAATGGAACGCTTCAAATCTCTCCCCCGTGCAAAAACAAGGAAATGGATCAGCTGAGCGCTCAGAGCTCTGAGCGGAGAGTTTGGCCACGCCCCCACCCTCTACTATTGGCCATCTGTTTTCTCCTCATTTGCATTCAAGCAGCAACGCCCAGAATAAAGAGTTTGAGAGAGATATTTATGACTCTTTCTCATCTTATCTGTGTTTCTCATGCACTGAGTGTTGATTTTGAAGAAGGATTCATTTACAGTATTAGGGAACCATTAAGGAGCCATATAAAAGCATCAAGAAGTAGTTCAAAAGTTCAAAGTCAGCTTTATTGTCAATTCTGCCATATGTGTTCAACATACAGTGAATCGAAATTTTGTTTCTCTCTGGCCAGGTAGTGCAAAAAGACAGTGTACAAAATACAATATGAAGACAAAACACAACAAAAAACTATCTAAGACAGAGATCTAAGTTAAAACTAAAGTCTACGGTCTAAAATCTTAAAACAGTGCAACATAATAAATAAACTATACTATATACAGATTTCCAAAGTGTGCAGTGTGCATCAAAAATGTGCAATGGAAGATACAGCAGTGACTTGGTCATGTGCAGTAGAATGTGCATTGGAGTTAAGATAAAAATAAAAATAAATGTGCAACAGTAGTAATTCTAGTGCAATAACAGGAGTAAACAACAGTACTAAAATTCCAGTAGTAAATGTGCAATAACAGTAGTAAACAACAGTGCAACGGGGGTAAAATTCAATAACAGGAGTAAACAACAGTACTAAAAATTCCAGTAGTAAATGTAAGTGTGCAATAACAGTAGTAAACAACAGTGCAACGGGGGTAAAATTCAATAACAGGAGTAAACAACAGTACTAAAAATTCCAGTAGTAAATGTAAGTGTGCAATAACAGTAGTAAACAACAGTGCAACAGGAGTAAAATCCAGTAGTAAATGTAAATGTGCAACAGTGCAACAGTCGTCCTTAGCAGCAGTTCTTTAAAGTGTCTAGAGTGATATGTCTTTTATGGAATACAGGTTATGCCAATATGGGGGGTGGGGGTGGGAGATGGGGAAGGTGGGAGTTCGGGTGTGAGTTCGGGTGTGAGTTCAGCCTCCTGACAGCCTGGTGGATGAAGCTGTTTGAAAGCCTGGTGGAGTGGGCCCGGAGACTCCGGTACCTTCTCCCCGAGGGCAGGAGGCTGAACAGGCTATGTGCGGGGTGGCTCGGGTCACCCACAATGCTGGACGCTCTGCGGGTGAGCCGGGTGTTAAAAATGTCTAGGAGGGAGGGGAGAGAGACACCAGCGATCCTCCCAGCTGCATTCACTATGCGCTGCAGGGCTTTCCTGTTCTGTTCAGTGCAGCTCCCGTACCACACAGTGATGCAGCTGGTCAGGACGCTCTCAATGGTGCCTCGGTAGAAGGTGGTCATAATGGGTGGAGGGGCTCCAGCTCTCCTCAGTTTGCGGAGGAAATAGAGGCGCTTCTGAGCCCTCTTTGCCAGTGATACAGTATTCACTGTCCAGGAGAGGTCCTCACTGATGTGCACCCCCAGGAATTTGGTGCTGCTCACCCTCTCTACAGCAGCACCATTGATGGACAGTGGGGGTGCTGGGTGGGGCCTCTCCGGAAGTCAACAACAATCTCCTTGGTCTTTTCAACATTAAGAAGGAGATTGTTATTGCTGCACCACTGGGTCAGAAGGCTCACCTCACTCCTGTAGTTTGTCTCATCGTTATTAGAGATGAGACCCACCACAGTCGTATCGTCCGCAAACTTCACTATGTGATTGGTGCTGAACGCTGGTGAGCAGTCGTGGGTCAGCAGAGTGAAGAGCATCGGACTGAGCACACAGCCCTGGGGGGCTCCTGTGCTCAGTCTAATGCAGCTTGAGGTGTTTCTGCCGACCCGCACTGCCTGTGGCCTCTCACTGAGGAAGTCCAGCAGCCAATTACACAGTGAGGTCTGAAGCCCCAGGTGGTCTAGTTCCATGTCATGGGACCTTTAAAACTCTCCAGTGTGGGGGCTGTTTGGACATGAGGGGGCAGAGTGTTCCATAACTTAGGGCCAACCACAGAGAAAGTCCTGGGCCCCCGAGTTTTAAAGGGATAGTGCGTTTTTTTTAAAAATGTTAATCTGTATGGGTTTCCTTCTAAAAGTTCCGTGTGTTGACACCGGCTTACCTCTGACAGTCTCAGCTGATCCCGGTTCGGATCGCTTTCTCAAGCCCACGTAGGGAGGTCCGGTAGCATCTCTGGAACATGAAATAAAGCTTGTTTTTCTTCTCAAAACAAAACATTTGTCCGAAAGGTGATATATTTGCGTCCCAAACAGTTGTCCACGAAACATCCAGCAGCGAACTTAGCGATCGCGTATTGTGTCTGCCGACTTGTATCACTGCGCTAACGTTAGCGTATCAGCCTGTTCACTTGTAAACTTCCCCTTGCGGCGGACCGCATCTGCCGTACACTTCCGCTAAAGGTGAACAGGCTGATACGCTAACGTGAGTGCAGTGATACGAGGCGTCAGACACAATACGCGATCGCTAAATTCGCTGCTGGATGTTTCATTGACAACTGTTTGGGACACAAATATATCACCTTTCGGACAAATGTTTTGTTTTGAGAAGAAAAACAAGCTTTATTTCATGTTCCAGAGAAGTTACCGGACCTAATTACCTGAGCTCCAGAAAGCGAGCTGACCCGGGATCAGCTGAGAGTGTCAGAGGTAAACCGGTGTCAAAACACGGAACTTTTAGAAGGAAACACATACAGATTAACATTTAAAAAAAAACGCACTATCCCTTTAAGTCTAGTCTTAGGGCCCACGAGCTGGAGCTGCCCTCTGACCTCTGACCTCAGAGCGTAGAGCGTAGCGGTCTGTAGATTTGGATGAGGTCAGAGATGTATTTTGGGGCCAGTCCATTCAAAGCTTTAAAAACAAACAATAAAATCTTAAAAGCAGCAGCATTCTGGACTAACTGCAGTCGATAAAGTGCGTTTTGATTCATTCCAGAATAAAGTGCAATAATCAATGCACAATATAGAATACGAAGTGCATTGTGATCAAGGTTATGCTTAGCTTAATTTATAATTGAGAGGCATGGGTCATTTTACAGTGTACATCCTAATAATAATAAACTCAAAACCCACACAGTCTACGTAAACGTTTGGGTATTTGTATTAAAAGTATAAGCGCTTTGGGTGCCTTGAAGGTGGAAAAGCGCTATAAAGATGTGACCATTAAAAGTATTACTTTTCTTATCATTTACATTGCCTTTTATATTGCTGTCACAAAGGGACATTCTAGGGATGGGATTTATCTCATTCCACAAGATCTCGCAAGACAAAATTGCAAGATTGTGCACACATGCTGAAGATTATGTTATTATAATATATAATAAGGTTATTATATAATATTGTGATGTGTGTGCTACTGTGTCCAAGTCATTTCTGTTTTGGATCAATAAAGTTTGTCTAAGTCTAAGCGTAAGGTTGTTTAAGGTGAGTGTTTATTCTCCTCAAGTTTCTGTTTCACTTTACTGTGGCCATTTACTGTAAATGCAATTACGTGGAGCAGAACATCCTGAAAGACAGGCTCATGTAATTATGTTTTTAAAGCATTTTATGACATTGGAAGTGCTGGTGCGTGTGACACAATCTTCAGGAGAGGTCATTTTATAGATTATGTCAAATAAAATAACCTGGTAAGAGCAAAAATATCAATATATAGCCATGGAGGAGAAGGAGAAGAAGGAGAAGAAGAAGAAGAAGAAGAAGAAGAAGAAGAAGAAGAAGAAGAAGAAGAAGAAGAAGAAGAAGAAGAAGAAGAAGAAGAAGAAGAAGAAGAAGAAGAAGAAGAAGAAGAAGAAACGCTTTATTCATCCCCGTAGGGAAATTATTTCTCTGCATTTGACCCATCCTTCAGGAGCAGTGGGCAGCTCGTCTTTCAGGCGCCCGGGGAAGCAGTTAAATACAATAATAATAGAAAAGTTCAAATATGGCAGATCACTAAACTAAGCAGATCCAACTGTCCTTAACCTGTATCCTTGAACCACATAATCTGCACTTATTTGGTCAAAATTCCAAAATCTTGTGTTTAAAATGATAGACTGAGAATTTATGGTACGGCAGAAGCTAAGAGTATAACTATTTTTGTTCATAAAGTATTAAAGAAACACAAATAATGATCTGTGGTAATCACAAACAAGACATTTAAAGAATACTTGGAATATTCAATCATAAAATAAATTGATTTCAAAAGATAGAACAAAGAAAAACTCAGGCAGCATGAAATAACCTGGAAAATGAATGTGGGTCATTTTTGCCCCATGTTGTGCATTAGAAGGGTGGTGGATATGTTGTGCATCAAAGGGTTAAATACTAGTTCAGCTTTCATGTGGCGATCACATGGCGCTGTGCTCTGTGCGGACCGCGGTGTGCGGCTGCTCACTGTATATTGTGGCGCAGCGGATCTCCATTCACAATGCGGCTAAGCTAATGCTAACGCTAGCATTGAAACAATGCGGTGAGCGCGATCACGAACAGTCTCTATAGGTTAATTTCCACTCTATTTTTGTTTATATAAAAGCCAAACGTTTTGCCATAGGCTATAGCGGTAGAGAAAGGAGCATTAAGTGGTTTACATAACTGTTCTGTTAATGCCAGATTGCAGCTCATACAATTTAAAGTCGTACATAGGCTGTATTATTCAAAAGTAAAGTTAAATACATGTTTTCCTCAAACATCACCTCTCTGTGATAGATGCAAGACAATTAATAGTATGCTCACACATCAGTTGTGGTTATGCCCAAGGCACCACTGGTGTTCAATATTTAAATGGTATTCCAGTCCACTTAAGGGAACTATAGACCCTGATCCTGAAACTGCTCTTTTTGGCTTCTCTAGCACTTTGGAAACATGGGTCATGATGTCACTACAGGAGTGACTTAAGGCATGGTGAAAGCTCAGAGATGCATTCTGAAACTGTGGAAACCGTAATCTCCACCTCAGTTTGAAGCCCGGCTCAAGGAATTAACGGGAGTGTTGCATATTGAGAGACTGAGGTATGAGGTGTTGAGCAGTCCTCAAAATTTCAGAAGGTATGGAAACCCATTCTAGAGCATCTGAATTTGTAGTGGACTCCGGAAAAAGAATATAACACTCACTGCGTGCACGTGGACGAGTGTAATCCGATTGCAAACGGATTGGGATCGTATCGAATTCGTGTGCACAGGCTAAGGATCGTATCGGGATTGGTTTCCCCAATCTGATTGGAACCCCTGGCTTAGGTCGATAGTAATCCTCTCGGTGTCGCCTTGTGCACGATATCGGATTGGATTGGCGTACTGTGCATGCGTGGGAATTTTCGCCAGGGATTTCACCCGGAAGTGGCAGGAGGCGCCGACGCCGTCATAAGTAGTGATTGTTGCCGAAAAAGTCAGACGAAATCATGGCTGCAAAGAAAGAATGCACAACACGTACACCAATGCTGCTCCGGCAAACTCCTCGAGCGCCATCTTTGTAACCACCACATAGTTTGTTGTGTTTTTATTGAGTAGCCATCATGTGCACTGGGATCTAACGACAGACCACCCGCCAAGTAACGGGATCGGATTTGGAGAAATCCAATCTGATCCTACCATGTGCACGCAGTGAATGTTGTCAAATTATATAACTGTGGACATTTAAACTCTGCACTTTTTTTGTATACATATATGTGTCCCACCACGGAATCTGAGCCCACAAATCGTCCCGGAGGCGTTTGGAGTTATTTACAGATTCTGAAAGTACAGGTTCTAAGCTTTCCAATGATGTCTTACATGTGAAAATTGGACCATATTTAAAAAAGATGTCTCTATTTGAAAGCAGCCATAGCACATTTTCTAAATCTGAGAAAATCCTTCTTGAAGTTTAATCTCTTCAGCCCTCCTTGCCTAACAAGCATTTTTGAAATAAAAAATGTATGTTTTTACCGTCACTAATGCTGTTATCTGAAACATGGAGAGGCTTCTTCGTGATCTCAACTAGCACATTATGCAAAAAAACGAAAATCACAAATTAAAAAAAAAAAAAAAACACAAAAAATGCATGTCCTGAGAATCTGTAATGCCGACATGCGCCCTCAGCTTCCGTGGTGGGACACATGTGTGTTAGTGTGTGGTTTTACAGAAAAAAGAAAAAAAAAAGTTTGAACAGAAGAGATAAAAATATTTTCAAATACAAAATTTAAAATATGAATCAAAAAGTGAGAAGGAAAAAAAAAAAGTACGGTATGGTATGCTTTTTATTTGTACAGAGACAGTGTACAACAATAAATTAACCAAAACAGAAGTCATAGGAAAGATGCTGGTGCCAGGTAGTTCCTGAGCAGGTTGGTGGAAATACTGAAAGTAAAGATTCAGTGTATATCGATCAATTGACCAAAATAAATTAAAACAGATATCACTTAGGGTCACAGTGTTGAAATACTGTTCTAAAAACAACATATACCAGATGCACATGCTCTTAATATAAAAGTCCTTTTTTTGAATTTGGGATTCGCATTCATCCCAGTTTTTTTGTTTTTGTAACTGAAAATAAGTGCTTGACATCAGGTGACAAACTGAGATAACTGCAGACAGGTACGTGAGAATTTTGCAGTTTAAAAACTGCGCAGTTTGCCAACAACTAATAGCAGCCAAATGGGACCAGGGCAAACACTGAACTGCCCAAACAAGTTCTTCCACGAGACTCACACGCTCACAGAATTATCCTGATTATTCAAGTCACATTATAATCAAAATAAATAAGAAGAAAATATAATAATAGTGAAGTATTTCAATTCAATCTCTATCAAACTTTACTTCTGCATTCAGGAAGTTTGACAAAAAGATGGTGGTGATGGGTAATGTACTGTGCCTGATTTGCTATTTTTCAATTATAGTGATGTTATATTGTGATGCTGCTTAAATGACACTTAAATTACACTGACTGCTGCTTAAATGACCTTGACACTGTTGCCTAAATGACACTTAAATGACACCGACACTGCTGCTTAAATGACACTGACATTGCTGCTTAAATTGCACTTAAATGACACTGACACTGCTGCTTAAATGACACTGACATTGCTGCTTAAATGACACTTAAATGACACTGACACTGCTGCCTAAATGACACTTAAATGACACTGACACTGCTGCTTAAACGACACTGACATTGCTGCTTAAATGACACTTAAATGACACTGATGACTAAATTATACTTAAATTACACTGACACTGCTGCTTAAATGTCATTGAAATGACACTGATGCTTAAATGACACTGATGCTTAAATGTCACTTAAATGACTGACTGCTGCTTAAATGACACTGATGCTTAAATGGCACTTAAATTACACTGACGCTGCTGAGACGCTGCTGAGATTTAAAAAAAAAAAAACTGGTACATTTTGGTACATTTACAGAAATACTTATCTTTGGTTTTGATGGCATCTTTTAATGTACTGCCCCTTTTCTTGTACTTGTTTCTGTTGTGTCTGGTCTGAGAGTCAAGAGCTCCTATGTAGGATGGGCCAGTGACTCAATTTACATGTAAATTACACCTTACATGCTCATAAAAACACTCCAGCTCAGTGACTCAGTGTCAGTCAGTAACACAGAGAGACAATGGCACAACAAGAATTCCGGATAGTTCCAGACAAATTTTCCTGTTCCGTCTGTTCAGAACCACTGAAGGAGCCGGTGACCATTCCCTGTGGACACAGCTACTGCCTGTGCTGTATTAAGGAACACTGGGATAATGAGAGAAAGATGGATAAACTGCAGCCTGTAAGCTGTCCAATGTGTAGAAGAACCTTCTCCAAAAAACCTCCTTTGACAAAAAACACGATGCTGGCAGATTTAGTGGAAGAACTAAAGAAAACTAAGGAGGTGGCCAGTGGCATGGGCACTTTAACAAAACGACGCGCTTCCAAATCGCTTGAAGAAAATTTCCGTGACCAACCACCAAAGAAGCACAAGCTCCCAGACTCGTGCCAGAGCCAACAGGATAACATGTGTAACCAGCACAATGAGGAAATGAAGATCTTCTGCCGGACAGAGCAGCAGTTCATCTGTTACCTCTGCCACCTGGGCAAGCATAAGGGGCATGACACAGTGTCTGCAGAGGAAGAGATGAGGCACAGGAGAAAGCAGATGGAGGCCGAGCGACAGAGAACAGGCTGTGTTATTCAGGGGATCGAGAAGGACATAGTTCTGCTCCAACAAAAGCTACAAGACCTGGACAAGACCGCTGATCAACTGGTGAGTGAAAATGAGAAAATGGCTTCTGAAGTGATGAGGCTCATTAATGACATGAGTTCAGAGTTAAAAGTCAAAATAAGACGACAACAACTCTCTGAGAACATTAAAATCCAGGAATTATTGAGGGAGAAAGAGAAGGAGAAAGATGTCCAGAAGAAGAGGCTGGAAAGCATCAGTTTGGTAAAGCTCTTGCATACAGACAGTTACAGACAGTTTCTTGAGAAATGTCCCACCTCTTTTAAATGTGGTGAGTTGTCTGGCAGAATCAGACTGCCAACTTTACATGAGTTTCAAAATGTAACAAAAGTTCTTTCACAAGAAATAAATAAGCTTAAAAACAAATGCACTGAAGTATTCACATCTTTGGAACCAATAATGGTTCTTGGGAACCCACCCATCCATCCACAATGTCCAAAAACAAATGTGGAATTCTATAATTATTCAGTTCCACTTGTGTTAGATAAAAAAACAGCCAATGAGCACCTGACACTGTCTGAAAACAAGACAAAAGTCACCTTCGCACAAGAGGCACACCTATACACGCCTAATCTGAACCGATTCCAGAACAAAGCTCAAGTTCTGACCGCTGGTCCTCTTCCTGACCGCTGCTACTGGGAGGTGGAATGGAGTGGACTGGGGGTTTCTGTTGGAGTCGTGTACAATGATATTAAGAGAACAGGACCAGACAGTTTCTTTGGGAACAATGACAAGTCCTGGGTGCTTGACAGTTCCAAAACAGAAGGCTACGTCTACAGACACAGAGGAGGCAGAAGAACCCTGTCGGCCTGTGAGTCCTGCAGAGTCGGAGTGTTCCTGGATCACAAAGCAGGAACTCTGTGTTTTTACCAAGTCTCTCAGACCAATAAACTCATCCATACCGTCCAGACCAGATTCACCCAGCCGCTCTACGCTGGACTGGGGGTTTATTATTATGGGGCAACAGCTAAAGTGTGTGTCAAAGAGACTGAGAGGAGCATGAAGCCAGAGCCACCAAACACAGGTCCAAACACATCTTTAACCGACAGCCCCCTATAAGACGCTTTATTTAAATAACTTCAAAGATTGTGGATTATTGTTGTGCACCAGAATGTGCACATTATCAAAGGTAGAAGAAAGCCTTTACAAATTTTACAAAGCTTTAAGATTGACAGAAGTGGATTTCTGCAGCTAATCAAATTGTATATTAATTAAGCTATGAATTTATTTTTACATCAATACTGTGTGTATTTTTATTTGTTTTATTTGAATGATTCAACCATTGTCTCTGTCCATTTGCTTAATGTAAACTGTCTGGTTAGAAATGTGGATTGTAGAAAATAAAATCACAAACTTAAGTTAAATCAGTGTTTTTTGTGTGTTTATACATGCACATTCTACACATTAGAACGCATTCTGTTTTCCCATTTTATCAATTTCACATCATTTAAACTGCCAATATCAGTAAATGTTACAGGGTTTTGCATTATAGGTTTTACACAAATCTCCAGGGACCATTTCTGATGAAGGTGAAAAGCAAACTAGATGTGCAGCTTTTGCAGATTTAGTCTAGTCTACTTAGTCTATGTGCTTTATTACTCTGTAAAATAACAGCCATGTCAGGTAATTTAAGATAAATCACTATCTATGATTTCATTTATCATTTATGATTTTACGGCGTCCCTCTCTGATGTGGTCACATGACTCTGCTCCCGCGCGTGCTCGGCCCTGAGGGGGAGGCACGGCCCGGGGGCCGCGGCTCCATCCCGCGCCTGCGGCCTTGCGCTGTGTCGACGTCGCTTTTTGATCCTTCGATGTCGGCTCTTCCTATCATTGTGAAGCAGAATTCACCAAGCGTTGGATTGTTCACTCACTAATAGGGAACGTGAGCGGGGTTTAGACCGTCGTGAGACAGGTGAGTTTTACCCTACTGATGATGTGTTGTGATAGTAATCCTGTGTCTCCGCTCCCCTCGCGCGTTCGGTGCTATATTGAGCCGTGCCCCCCCCCACGCTTCACTATCAACACATTCTGTTGAAAATCTATGAAAGTTCGAGTGTTCAAACGAGAGAGAAATGCCCAACTCCAGTGTGAGAAAAGCGTAGAATGTGTGTGGTGAGGCATTTACAGCCCTAAAACATGTAGAACAATTGTAAAATACAAAGTTGTCCTACCTCGCGGACCTCTCCCACCGCGGGCCACCTCTGGAACCTAACCCCGTGTGTGTTGATAAAGTGTATTTACGTTTTGGGGGCGTGCATCTGAGCGCGCATTAATTGAATTTTTGAGATTTCGCGTTTCGTAACTTGGATCTTTCGTTTGTAGAGTCTTTCGTAAGGCGAGGTACCACTGTATTATCACAGTTTTAACTCTCATAGCTCTAATAAAACATTTTTTTTTTCCTCCACCTGAAATTTGTCTGTGAGAGACACAAATAACAACTGTGCCAGGTTTTTGAGTGATTACCAACAGAGCTACTGTCACCACAGTAATTAATCGACTGTTTTCCTCCTACGACAGCCAAAACTTCACTTTTACTTTCTTAAATATTCAGGTTTGAGGTTTATTAACATTTTGGATTGGCCGAGAGCACTGTAGTTATTCAATTGTAAAATGAATCCTCGTGAATACAACTTGCCTAATAATTATGTGCGCGGTGTAAGTTTGTGAGCAGAATGACATTATGTTGCTTTATATTGTGTCTCAAATGTCCTTCAAAAGACACTGTAACCAAAATTTCAAATATAATATAATCATTGAATTGTTTACAAGGACATGATGAGACTTAAGGAGGAGATTGCCTTTGTGGTTTTCACTTTTGTTTCACATAAAAATCCAAGTCATAGTTTCTATTCCACTTTTAGTTACCAACCCTTTGGTAAATTGTTTCTCGTTTATGTTTTCAGACTGCTAATTTATTCATTTTAGTTTGCAAAGATGAAGTAGTAAATATTAAAGGTAAAGTGGTATCGCTGCATCATAACAGCAGCATAATCCGATGTATTTTGATCACACATAAAAACATAGACAAGTCCTTTAGTTCAGCTTAGCAAAGCAGCACGGTGTGTCATATAACAGAGTCATATTCAAATATTTATTCACATATTTATTTGACTACACAAACATGCTTTCAGTGCTGTGGTGTTTTCATAGACGAATAATGAGGCCTGGCCCTGGAGGAATGTTCCAGACAGAAATAAGGTTGTACAGGGCTCTCAAGTTTTGAATTGTGTGAGATGTTACATGAGATGTTACATGCCCTGCTGTAAATGTTTGTCTAAAGAGCAAACTTAAACTACAAATCTACTAATGAGAGTTCTATAAATGAAGTTATTACCTGATGGTTCTCAGTTTGTTTTATCATCACCGCAGTGTGCGCTTAGCAGCTGAAACTACACTCTACAGTCTGCCCAACAACAGAACAATCTATTTTCTGATTGGCAGATTTTTTTTCCGGGGAGCGGGGCGGGGAGGAGGGGGAGGAGCCTGCATAAACTGAGCCACACAGACCGATTTTCTGGGCACAAAAAAAAAAAAAAAAAAAAATCAGCGTGAGAAATGCCACGTGTGGCGTGTGAGTGTGTGAACACGTCAAATTGCGTGTGTCACACTCTCAATGCGTGATACTTGAGAGCGCTGGGTTATATTTGAAGCAAAGCACTAAAATCTACAAATCTGTGGTAAACGAAGTCCTTTATTTCAGGGATGAAAGTGTCCCGTCATAAAAAAAAGCTGAAAGTCACGCAACAGACTAATAATACTAATAGGCGTGCCTGAAAATAAAACTGCTAATATACAAACCATAATAGAACAAAAGAAACTTTTTGCAACACAAAACAGCACAAACGAAACACAAACGATTGACACCATTTTGGGCCGATTTAGAGCATTTTTAAGATTTCTGGGAGGCTGGCTGACCCCAATTTAACCTATAAAAGAATTGTTAATATCTCAAAAACTAAAGCAGCACAACAAAACTTTTTGCAGCACAAACGAACACAAACGATTGACATAGATTTAGGCTACGTTTATACGGCGACGATCAAAACAGAAGACGCAAAAGTGGCGTCTTGTCTTAAATTTTTTATCCGCGTTTATACGAAGACGCAAAAGTGGACGCAAAAGCCAGCGAAGGGAGGCGCTGGACTGAAAAAAACAAAAACAAAAAAACAAAAAAAAAAACATCACAACAGCGTCAAGTTACATTTCTAACCACGACTGTACCGGCTGTGGGGTCTCCCCTTACACAAGTGTGGAAGTCTAACGCATGACATTAGCGGACTATGGAGCCCGCTTAAAGAGCTCGATCGATGGGCATATGTGACCCGCCATCTCAGGGCCCCTGTCTGGTTCTACCCACGTCAGACGGCTCCTGGGCACTGCGGGTCCGAGTGCTCGTAGCTCAGTGCGGCGCCCGCCGCACACGCTCGACCCCTCGGAAGTGAGACCGAGACGAACCATATCCTCCCAGTGGCCTTCTCACAGAGCCCCTCCGCGGGGTACGGCAGGCGACCGTACCCCTAATCCCACGGACCAAGCGGGGGCCAGCTCTCGTCAGACATTATTTCTCAAAGCCTACCCGTAAGAGACTTCCCCCGCCCCGGGGTCCCGAACCAAGTATACCCGAACCAAGTATACCGGAGCCGGGGCAACTTCCCCGTCCGGTCCGTGCGCGAGGCGCGGCGGCACGCAACTACCGGTGCTCACAACCCGCTGGAGCCGGTAGTGGTGGTCCACCGGTGCTCAGGACCCGCTGGAGCCGGGTAAGGGACCGGTAGTGGTGGTCCACCGGTGCTCAGGACCCGCTGGAGCCGGGTAAGGGGCCGGTGGTCCTCCTCCGCTAATACCACCACCGGTGCTCAGGACCCGCTGGAGCCGGGATAAGGGGCCGGCTCCTGCCCCTTATCCCGGCT
Organism: Paratrypauchen microcephalus; assembly: GCA_036785185.1. NCBI lineage: Eukaryota > Metazoa > Chordata > Actinopteri > Gobiiformes > Gobiidae > Paratrypauchen > Paratrypauchen microcephalus. The sequence continues at coordinate 538,379 of JAVJIX010000270.1, read as the reverse complement.
CCAGCGGCTCCAGGACCCGCTGGAGCCGGCCCCTTATCCCGGCTCCAGGGGGTCCTGAGCACCAGTGGAGCCGCTGGAGCCGGGATAAGGGGCCGGCTCCAGCGGCTCCACCGGTGCTCAGGACCGGTGGAGCCACCGGTGCGCTGGAGTCGGGATAAGGGGCCGGTGGTGGTCCTCCTCATTGTATTGCCGCATCTATGTGACGTAAACGTGTACTGACGTGAGCAGATCTGACCAGTTTTGCGTCTTGGGCAGTTTACACGGAGACGCTACAGCGGAGCGTATTTAACTTTTCCACTCTGGAGGGTGATTTCAGATTTTTGCGTTTTTAGGCCCCAAAAACGCCGTCACCGTGTAAACGAAAGGCACTTCTGATAAAATATTTTGTCGTTTTTACCCGTAAGCGTTCTCGTGTAAACGGGCCCTTAGTTAGGTTTTGTTATCTGTACTGTATTTTATGTCTGTGCACACATTTCCTCTTGTGGGGCGTTAACGTTTATCTTCTCTCAGCTTAAGAAGACAAACTTCTGTGATGACGGTTTGTGCAGAACATGAACAGATGAGCAGCTACTGGTCAGGTCTGACTAATAAAGCATCAACATGACAAAGAGAATCTGCTGCGAGTCCTTTGAGGCTACGTCCACACGACAACGCTCCTGGATTTTTAGTTTTTATGCGTGTTGAAAATTTTTTGCGTCCACACCTGTGACAGATCAGTAAATATTCGTGTCCAGATGAAAACGGAGCGCTGAGTGAAAACGAGCCAGAGCCAGCAGAAATGCAATACGACAAAGAGCGCATGCGCATAAAGTCCTTTCTCTTCCGCAAACAAACAAACACAAGAAGATAATAATGATGGCGAACACACGTACAAAAAACAACTCTCTCGTTTGGACCGACGACGAAGTGGAGTTACTTCTACGAGTTACGTTGGATTACAAAACACATCAGTATCAGCAGAGCTGATACCTCCTAGCTGTCATGAGGAGCAGACACACTTTTCTCTTCCTCCTTCATCTTTGCTCTGTCTGATGTTTTATTTCTCTCGTCTCATCTCTTTTTTTTTCTCCTGTTGGATCAGATTTTTCAAATCCTAAATTATTAATTGGATAAAGCTGGTCCCTACGCTTGTTTTCCCCACGGAGGAGCCAGTCTGGAGAGCCGGTCAGTCCGACGGGAACATGCTGCCTGATACACGAAGGACGCCTCGTGTGCCTGGCACCGCTGTTACCGGAGGACACGGAGTGATTACTATTGGAATTTTGATGGCAGGACATCTGGATTGGCCTGGGGGATGTTTTCTGACCCATCACTAATTGGAGCCGAGTGGATAAAAGAGCCCCGATCTGCCACTCAGTACGGGGAACTGCGAACTCGGGGGGGCAACATCAGAAGGAAAAACACAGGTGAACGTATCATCCATCTGTAGGATCCACCTGGCGCTAGATAACATCACGGATAAATGGATGTGGAACTGTGGGGAACAGCGGCTCAGTCCATATTCACTATCATGCGTACCAGGGGGAGGATTGCGAGTCGCACAGACCTGCAGGAAGTGGGGACCTGACAGAAACCAGAGTTCTGGCAAATTGTCTGTTCGCCTGGGTTCTAAAATGTATCAATTATGTTAAATTCCCCTTTTTGTAATCAATTCTCCTGGAAAAATGTGATTCATCCGGACTCTTTGTTTTGACTGCATCTTCTGCACAAACACGTCCAAGGCCGACAGCTGCCGCTTATCTCAGACTCTACAAAAACATTGCCACACACTATTGGACTCACACTCACATGTATTAAGTAATACTGCCCTGTCTATTTTAGGGATGTCTGCTTCTTCTTCAGTTTTCAATCAATTTCATTGATTTCTGATCTTTTCCCTTGCCCCACACCCTTCCCTCTTGTCACCAAAGAAAAAGACACCGTATGTTACCTATCCAACTGTTTTCTGTCATTACATGTTGTGTATAATTGTATTGATTGTATTGCATCTTTTCTGCTCTGCATCTCCCAGTCGGCGGCGCGCGCAAGTGCAGCGGCCCCTCCCCTACCCACTCTATACTGTCCTGCCTGGTTAGTGGGGAAACTAAATTTCGAATTCATTCTATGTATATGTACATATGATTGTTTTTCGACAATAAAGCAACTATGACCTAAACGTCAACTGGGAGTCCTGCCAAAGCAGATGACGACGGCATCGCGACGTCATCGTTTTCCAAAAGCTGGGTTTTGCTCGTCCACACGACAACGCGACCCCCGGCGTTCTCAGAATTCTCCACTCTGGAACCTGGTTTAAAAAAAACACAGTTTTCGCCCCACCAAAACACCGGCCGCGTGTGGATGAAAGGCCAAAACGAATACAAACTTCTTTGTTTCCACCAAAAAACTTTGTCGTGTGGATGGGCCCTGAGTCCACACTATTGAGACTGAACAGTTTGACACTGCGTGAACACAATTTACACATTTATCATTTATCAGTAAGATGAACCCACACAAATATTAAGTTCATATTGAGTCTCAGCAGCAGCCAACAGGCTCAAATCAAAAGACTAGATTCATTAGCACTAGGGATGCACGATATATCGGCATTAACATCGGTATCGGCCGATATTGCCCAATTTGTTTTAACATATCAGTATCGGCCCGATGTGTAAAAGTGGGCCGATATTAAAGACAGTCAGTACAGTAATCCCTCGAATTAACCTTTTCCTCACATTTCTCTGTCGTTTAAACACTCAAACTTTCGTAGATTTTCAACAAAATGTGTTAATAGTGAAGCGTGGGGGGGGGGGGGGGGGTGCGCGGACACGTGCGCTCATCGTGCTCAAATCCGTGATAGCGCAGAATGACTGGCCGAGACCGTGCGTCCAGGGCTGCGAGCACGAGACCTGGGCCCAAACCCTGCCTCTTCTAGACCAGGTCTAAACCAGGATTAAACCTGGACTAAACCAGGACTAGACCAGGATTAAACCAGGACTAGACCAGATCTAAACCAGGATTAAACCACCGCGTGCAGCTCTTTGCCTGGTTTCGTGGACGCGGTCCCGAGGGGGAGGTACGCAGCCCGAAAAGAGCAAAGGCAATCAGGATGCAGAACACAATGTTACACTATAAAAAATAATTTTAATTTAAAGGTCCCATGGCATGAAATTTTCACTTTCTGAGGTTTTTGAATGTTAACGTGAGCTCCCCTACCCTGTTTAGGCCCCCCCCATGGTTAAAAGTTGCGAAATGTCTAAACTGAGCATTTGCGATCCTTTTCTGAGCTCAAATGGGCGATTTTGAACAAGGCACCTTGTTGACGTCAGATCGAAAAAAGAAATGCAAATGCAGTTCCACCCCCGTCTGTCTGTACTCAGCGTCTCTGTAAATCACGCCCAGAGAGTTTGGACTGCGGAGGAGCTACGCAATGCGAAATACGTTTTTTTATTTGCCTGGAGGAACTTGCGAGTGTTTCTAGGCTCGGAAGTCCTTTATCTGAGCCTGTGGATATCTGAAACAGCAGTGGTTTCATTTTATTTTCTGTGGAAATGTGTGTTTCAATGGAATGCTTCTCATCTCTCCCCTCGTGCAAAAACACGGAAGTGGGTCACAGAGCGGAGTGGAGAGTTTGGCCACGCCCCCACCCCCTACTATAGGCCATCTCTGTCCTCCTCATTTGCATTCAAGCAACAACGCCCATAATGGAGTGTTCCAGAGTGACATTTATGACTCTTTCTCATCTTATCTGTGTTTCTCATGCACTGAGTGTTGATTTTGAAGAAGGATTCATTTACAGTATTAGGGAACCATTAAGGAGCCATATAAAAGCATCAACAAGTACCATTGTGGCCATACCTGCCTGTCAAAGCCTGATCCCGTCAGATCTCAGAAGCTCAGCAAGGCAGGGCCTGGTTAGTACTTGGATGGGAGACCACTGGGAATTCCAGGTGCCACAAGGGGGCGCCAGTCGCAAAAAACTGTTGCTGTGTCCTTAGGCAAGACACTTTACCCACATTTGCCTAGTATGAAAGTGGAGTGTGCATGAGTGTTGGAGGTGGTCGGAGGGGCCGATGGCGCAGATTGACAGCCTCACTTCCGTCAGTCTGCCCCAGGGCAGCTGTGGCTACAGAAGGTAGCTTACCACCACCAAGTGTGGAGTGAATGAACAATGAACTGTAAAGCGCTTTGGGTGTCATGAAAGGCGATATATAAATGCAATGAATTATTATTATTATTATTATTATTATTATTATTATTATTATGTCATGGGACCTTTAAAACTCTCCAGTGTAGGGGCTGTTTGGACATGAGGGGGCAGAGTGTTCCATAACTTAGGGCCAACCACAGAGAAAGCCCTGGGCCCCCGAGTTTTAAAGGGATAGTGCGTTTTTTTTTTATGTTAATCTGTATGTGTTTCCTTCTAAAAGTTCCGTGTGTTGACACCGGCTTACCTCTGACAGTCTCAGCTGATCCACTCCGGATCGCTTCTCAAGCCCACGTAGGGAGGTCCGAAGTATCTTCTGGAACATGAAATAAGGCTTGTTTTTCTTCTCAAAACAAAACATTTAAACAAAGGTGATATATTTATGCCTAAACAGTTATTAAACATCCAACAGCGAACTTAGCGATCGCGTATTGTGTCTGCCGACTTGTATCACTGCGCTAACGTTAGCGTATCAGCCTGTTCACTTGTAAACTTCCCCTTGCGGCGGACCGCATCTGCCGTACACTTCCGCTAAAGGTGAACAGGCTGATACGCTAACGTGAGTGCAGTGATACGAGGCGTCAGACACAATATGCGATCGCTAAATTCGCTGCTGGATGTTTCGTGGACAACTGTTTGGGACGCAAATATATCACCTTTCGGACAAATGTTTTGTTTTGAGAAGAAAAACAAGCTTTATTTCATGTTCCAGAGAAGTTACCGGACCTAATTACCTGAGCTCCAGAAAGCGAGCCGAACCGGGATCAGCTGAGAGTGTCAGAGGTAAACCGGTGTCAACACACAGAACTTTTAGAAGGAAACACATACAGATTAACATTTTAAAAAACCGCACTATCCCTTTAAGTCTAGTCTTAGGGCCCACGAGCTGGAGCTGCCCTCTGACCTCTGACCTCAGAGCGTAGAGCATAGCGGTCTGTAGATTTGGATGAGGTCAGAGATGTATTTTGGGGCCAGTCCATTCAAAGCTTTAAAAACACACAATAAAATCTTAAAAGCAGCAGCATTCTGGACTAACTGCAGTCGATAAAGTGCGTTTTGATTCATTCCAGAATAAAGTGCAATAATCAATGAACAATATAGAATACGAAGTGCATTGTGATCAAGGTTATGCTTAGCTTAATTTATATAATTGAGAGATTGAGAGGCATGGGTCATTTTACAGTGTACATCCTAATAATAATAAGCTCAAAACCCACACAGTCTACGTAAACGTTTGGGTATTTGTATTAAACGTATAAGCCCTTTGGGTGCCTTGAAGGTGGAAAAGCGCTATAAAGATGTGACCATTAAAAGTATTACTTTTCTTATCATTTACATTGCCTTTTATATTGCTGTCACAAAGGGACATTCTAGGGATGGGATTTATCTCATTCCACAAGATCTCGCAAGACAAAATTGCAAGATTGTGCACACATGCTGAAGATTATGTTATTATAATATATAATAAGGTTATTATATAATATAATATTGTGATGTGTGTGCTACTGTGTCCAAGTCATTTCTGTTTTGGATCAATAAAGTTTGTCTAAGTCTAAGCGTAAGGTTGTTTAAGGTGAGTGTTTATTCTCCTCAAGTTTCTGTTTCACTTTACTGGGGCCATTTACTGTAAATGCAATTACGTGGAGCAGAACATCCTGAAAGACAGGCTCATGTAATTATGTTTTTAAAGCATTTTATGACATTGGAAGTGCTGGTGCGTGTGACACAATCTTCAGGAGAGGTCATTTTATAGATTATGTCAAATAAAATAACCTGGTAAGAGCAAAAATATCAATATATAGCCATTTAAGCACAAGAAGAACAAGAAGAAGAACAAGAAGAAGAACAAGAATAAGAACAAGAAGAAGAACAAGAAGAAGAACAAGAAGAACAAGAACAAGAAGAACAAGAAGAAGAAGAAGCTTTATTCATCCCCGTAGGGAAATTATTTCTCTGCATTTGACCCATTCTTCAGGAGCAGTGGGCAGCTCGTCTTTCAGGCGCCCGGGGAAGCAGTTAAACACAATAATAATAGAAAAGTTCAAATATGGCAGATCACTAAACTAAGCAGATCCAACTGTCCTTAACCTGTATCCTTGAACCACATAATCACAAATCTTGTGTTTAAAATGATAGACTGAGCATTTATGGTACGGCAGAAGCTAAGAGTATAACTATTTTTGTTCATAAAGTATTAAAGAAACACAAATAATGATCTGTGGTAATCACAAACAAGACATTTAAAGAATACTTGGAATATTCAATCATAAAATAAATTGATTTCAAAAGATAGAACAAAGAAAAACTCAGGCAGCATGAAATAACCTGGAAAATGAATGTGGGTCATTTTTGACCCATGTTGTGCATTAGAAGGGTGGTGGATATGTTGTGCATCAAAGGGTTAAATACTAGTTCAGCTTTCATGTGGCGATCACATGGCGCTGTGCTCTGTGCGGACCGCGGTGTGCGGCTGCTCACTGTATATTGTGGCGCAGCGGATCTCCATTCACAATGCGGCTAAGCTAATGCTAACGCTAGCATTGAAACAATGCGGTGAGCGCGATCACGAACAGTCTCTATAGGTTAATTTCCACTCTATTTTTGTTTATATAAAAGCCAAACGTTTTGCCATAGGCTATAGCGGTAGAGAAAGGAGCATTAAGTGGTCTACATAACTGTTCTGTTAATGCCAGATTGCAGCTCATACAATTTAAACTCGTACATAGGCTGTATTATTCAAAAGTAAAGTTAAATACATGTTTTCCTCAAACATCACCTCTCTGTGATAGATGCAAGACAATTAATAGTATGCTCACACATCAGTTCTGGTTATGCCCAAGGCGCCAAGGTTTCTGGTGTTCAATATTTAAATGGTATTCCAGTCCACTTAAGGTAACTATAGACCCTGATCCTGAAACTGCTCTTTTTGGCTTCTCTAGCACTTTGGAAACATGGGTCATGATGTCACTACAGGAGTGACTTAAGGCATGGTGAAAGCTCAGAGATGCATTCTGAAACTGTGGAAACCGTAATCTCCACCTCAGTTTGAAGCCCGGCTCAAGGAATTAACGGGAGTGTTGCATATTGAGAGACTGAGGTATGAGGTGTTGAGCAGTCCTCAAAATTTCAGAAGGTATGGAAACCCATTCTAGAGCATCTGAATTTGTAGTGGACTCCGGAAAAAGAATATAACACTCGCTGCGTCCACGTGGACGAGTGTAATCCGATTGCAAACGGATTGGGATCGTATCGAATTCGTGTGCACAGGCTAAGGATCGTATCGGGATTGGTTTCCCCAATCCGATTGGAACCCCTGGCTTAGGTCGATAGTAATCCGCTCGGTGCCGCCTTGTGCATGATATCGGATCGGATTGGCGTACTGCACATGCGTGGGAATTTTCGCCAGGGATTTCACCCGGAAGTGGCAGGAGGCGCCGACGCCGTCATAAGTAGTGATTGTTGCCGAAAAAGTCAGACGAAATCATGGCTGCAAAGAAAGAATGCACAACACGTACACCAATGCTGCTCCGGCAAACTCCTCGAGCGCCATCTTTGTAACCGCCACATAGTTTGTTGTGTTTTTATTGAGTAGCCATCATGTGCACTGGGATCTAACGACAGACCACCCGCCAAGTAACGGGATCGGATTTGGAGAAATCCAATCTGATCCTACCATGTGCACGCAGTGAATGTTGTCAAATGATATAACTGTGGACATTTCAACTCTGCACTTTTTTTGTATACATATATGTGTCCCACCACGGAATCTGAGCCCACAAATCGTCCCGGAGGCGTTTGGAGTTATTCACAGATTCTGAAAGTTCAGGTTCTAAGCTTTCCAATGGTGTCTTACATGTGAAAATTGGACCATATTTAAAAAAGTTGTCTCTATTTGAAAGCAGCCATAGCACATTTTCTAAATCCGAGAAAATCCTTCTTGAAGTTTAATCTCTTCAGCCCTCCTTGCCTAATAAGCATTTTTGAAATTAAAAATGTATGTTTTTACCGTCACTAATGCTGTTATCTGAAACATGAGAGGCTTCTTCATGATCTCAACTAGCACATTCTGCAAAAATACGAAAATCACAAATTAAAAAAAAAAAAAAAAAAAAAAAACACAAAAAATGCATGTCCTGAGAATCTGTAATGCCGACATGCGCCCTCAGCTTCCGTGGTGGGACACATGTGTGTTAGTGTGTGGTTTTACAGAAAAGAAAAAAAAAGTTTGAACAGAAGAGATAAAAATATTTTCAAATACAAAATTTAAAATATGAATCAAAAAGTGAGATGGGGAAAAAAAAAAGTACGGTATGGTATGCTTTTTATTTGTACAGAGACAGTGCACAACAATAAATTAACCAAAACAGAAGTCATAGGAAAGATGCTGGTGCCAGGTAGTTCCTGAGCAGGTTGGTGGAAATACTGAAAGTAAAGATTCAGTGTATATCGATCAATTGACCAAAATAAATTAAAACAGATATCACTTAGGGTCACAGTGTTGAAATACTGTTCTAAAAACAACATATACCAGATGCACATGCACTTAATATAAAAGTCCTTTTTTTGAATTTGGGATTCGCATTCATCCCAGTTTTTTTGTTTTTGTAACTGAAAATAAGTGCTTGACATCAGGTGGCAAACTGAGATAACTGCAGACAGGTACGTGAGAATTTTGTGGTTTAAAAACTGCGCAGTTTGCCAACAACTAATAGCAGCCAAATGGGACCAGGGCAAACACTGAACTGCCCAAACAAGTTCTTCCATGAGACTCACACACTCACAGAATTATCCTGATTATTCAAGTCACATTATAATCAAAATAAATAAGAAGAAAATATAATAATAGTGAAGTATTTCAATTCAATCTCTACCAAACTTTACTTCTGTATTCAGGAAGTTTGACAAAAAGATGGTGGTGATGGGTAATGTACTGTGCCTGATTTGCTATTTTTCAATTATAGTGATGTTAAATTGTGATGCTGCTTAAATGACACTTAAATTACACTGACTGCTGCTTAAATGACCTTGACACTGTTGCCTAAATGACACTTAAATGACACCGACACTGCTGCTTAAATGACACTGACATTGCTGCTTAAATTACACTTAAATGACACTGACACTGCTGCTTAAATGACACTGACATTGCTGCTTAAATGACACTTAAATGACACTGACACTGCTGCCTAAATGACACTTAAATTACACTGACACTGCTGCTTAAACGACACTGACATTGCTGCTTAAATGACACTTAAATGACACTGATGACACCGTGTTGTGCGCTCTGCTGAGAAGGTGATTGGTTGCAGCCTTCCATCTCTGCAGGACCTGTACACCTCCAGGACACGGACACGTGCAGGTCGGATTGCATCCGATCCTTCTCACCCTGGACATGGACTCTTTGACCTGCTCCCCTCAGGCAGGAGGCTACGGTCCATTCGGACCAGAACCTCCCGCCATAAAAACAGCTTTTTCCCCTCTGCTGTCGGACTTTTGAACAATAACAACACTAGGACTCTTCTCACCCACCCTCCCACCCCCTGCTCTGTGTCAGTCACAAGACCCCACCCCCCGCTCTGTGTCAGTCACAAGATCCCACCCCCCGCTCTGTGTCAGTCACAAGACCCCACCCCCCGCTCTGTGTCAGGCACATGACCCCACCCCCCGCTCTGTGTCAGTCACATGACCCTGCGCCGGTTCTTCTTTTTGCACCTGACCATACCTGCACCTGCACTGCTATATCCTTGTACTCTTGTAAATTTGTTAGATTTAAGTTTTCTGCTACTCTATTTTATTCTATTTTATTTATTGCATGTTAAGTGTTGGTTTACATTCTGCTCCAAGCACCGCAGCAATTTCCTAATGTTGTGAACTTGTTCAAACATATGGCATTAAAACCTTTCTGATTCTGATGACTAAATTATACTTAAATTACACTGACACTGCTGCTTAAATGTCATTGAAATGACACTGATGCTTAAATGACACTGATGCTTAAATGTCACTTAAATGACTGACTGCTGCTTAAATGACACTGATGCTTAAATGTCACTTAAATGACTGACTGCTGCTTAAATGACACTGATGCTTAAATGGTACTTAAATTACACTGACGCTGCTGAGACGCTGCTGAGATTTAAAAAAAAAAAAAAACTGGTAAATTTTGGTACATTTACAGAAATACTTATCTTTGGTTTTGATGGCATCTTTTAATGTACTGCCCCTTTTCTTGTACTTGTTTCTGTTGTGTCTGGTCTGAGAGTCAAGAGCTCCTATGTAGGATGGGCCAGTGACTCAATTTACATGTAAATTACACCTTACATGCTCATAAAAACACTCCAGCTCAGTGACTCAGTGTCAGTCAGTAACACAGAGAGACAATGGCACAACAAGAATTCCGGATAGATCCAGACAAATTTTCCTGTTCCGTCTGTTCAGAACCACTGAAGGAGCCGGTGACCATTCTCTGTGGACACAGCTACTGCCTGTGCTGTATTAAGGAACACTGGGATAATGAGAGAAAGACGGATAAACTGCAGCCTGTAAGCTGTCCAATGTGTAGAAGAACCTTCTCCAAAAAACCTCCTTTGAAAAAAAACACGATGCTGGCAGAGTTAGTGGAAGAACTAAAGAAAACTAAGGAGGTGGCCAGTGGCATGGGCACTTTAACAAAACGACGCGCTTCCAAATCGCTTGAAGAAAAATTCCGTGACCAACCACCAAAGAAGCACAAGCTCCCAGACTCGTGCCAGAGCCAACAGGATAACATGTGTAACCAGCACAATGAGGAAATGAAGGTCTTCTGCCGGACAGAGCAGCAGTTCATCTGTTACCTCTGCCACCTGGGCAAGCATAAGGGGCATGACACAGTGTCTGCAGAGGAAGAGATGAGGCACAGGAGAAAGCAGATGGAGGCCGAGCGACAGAGAACAGGCTGTGTTATTCAGGGGATCGAGAAGGACATAGTTCTGCTCCAACAAAAGCTACAAGACCTGGACAAGACCGCTGATCAACTGGTGAGTGAAAATGAGAAAATGGCTTCTGAAGTGATGAGGCTCATTAAAGACATGAGTTCAGAGTCAAAAGTCAAAATAAGACGACAACAACTCTCTGAGAACATTAAAATCCAGGAATTATTGAGGGAGAAAGAGAAGGAGAAAGATGTCCAGAAGAAGAGGTTGGAAAGCATCAGTCTGGTAAAGCTCTTGCATACAGACAGTTACAGACAGCTTCTTGAGAAATGTCCCACCTCTTTTAAATGTGGTGAGTTGTCTGGCAGAATCAGACTGCCAACTTTACATGAGTTTCAAAATGTAACAAAAGTTCTTTCACAAGAAATAAATAAGCTTAAAAACAAATGCACTGAAGTATTCACATCTTTGGAACCAATAATGGTTCTTGGGAACCCACCCATCCATCTACAATGTCCAAAAACAAATGTGGAATTCTATAATTATTCAGTTCCACTTGTGTTAGATAAAAAAACAGCCAATGAGCACCTGACACTGTCTGAAAACAAGACAAAAGTCACCTTCGCACAAGAGGCACACCTATACACGCCTAATCTGAACCGATTCCAGAACAAAGCTCAAGTTCTGACCGCTGGTCCTCTTCCTGACCGCTGCTACTGGGAGGTGGAATGGAGTGGACTGGGGGTTTCTGTTGGAGTCGTGTACAATGATATTAAGAGAACAGGACCAGACAGTTTCTTTGGGAACAATGACAAGTCCTGGGTGCTTGACAGTTCCAAAACAGAAGGCTACGTCTACAGACACAGAGGAGGCAGAAGAACCCTGTCGGCCTGTGAGTCCTGCAGAGTCGGAGTGTTCCTGGATCACAAAGCAGGAACTCTGTGTTTTTACCAAGTCTCTCAGACCAATAAACTCATCCATACCGTCCAGACCAGATTCACCCAGCCGCTCTACGCTGGACTGGGGGTTTATTATTATGGGGCAACAGCTAAAGTGTGTGTCAAAGAGACTGAGAGGAGCATGAAGCCAGAGCCACCAAACACAGGTCCAAACACATCTTTAACCGACAGCCCCCTATAAGACGCTTTATTTAAATAACTTCAAAGATTGTGGATTATTGTTGTGCACCAGAATGTGCACATTATCAAAGGTAGAAGAAAGCCTTTACAAATTTTACAAAGCTTTAAGATTGACAGAAGTGGATTTCTGCAGCTAATCAAATTGTATATTAATTAAGCTATGAATTTATTTTTACATCAATACTGTGTGTATTTTTTATTTGTTTTATTTGAATGATTCAACCATTGTCTCTGTCCATTTGCTTAATGTAAACTGACTGGTTAGAAATGTGGATTGCAGGAAAATAAAATCACAAACTTAAGTTAAATCAGTGTTTTTTGTGTGTTTATACATGCACATTCTACACATTAGAACGCATTCTGTTTTCCCATTTTATCAATTTCACATCATTTAAACTGCCAATATCAGTAAATGTTACAGGGTTTTGCATTATAGGTTTTACACAAATCTCCAGGGACCATTTCTGATGAAGGTGAAAAGCAAACTAGATGTGCAGCTTTTGCAGATTTAGTCTAGTCTACTTAGTCTATGTGCTTTATTACTCTGTAAAATAACAGCCATGTCAGGTAATTTAAGATAAATCACTATCTATGTTTTCATTTATCATTTATGATTTTACGGCGTCCCTCTCTGATGTGGTCACATGACTCTGCTCCCGCGCGTGCTCGGCCCCGAGAGGGAGGCATGGCCCGGGCGCCACGGCTCCATCCCGCGCTCGCAGCCCCGGTGTACTCACGGCCTTGCGCCGTGTCGATGTCGCTTTTTGATCCTTCGATGTCGGCTCTTCCTATCATTGTGAAGCAGAATTCACCAAGCGTTGGATTGTTCACTCACTAAAGGAATGTGAGCGGGGTTTAGACCGTCGTGAGACAGGTGAGTTTTACCATACTGATGTGTTGTTGATAGTAATCCTGTGTCTCCCCTCGCACGTTCTGCGCTATATTGAGCCGTGCCCCCCCCACGCTTCACTATCAACACATTCCGTTGAAAATCTATGAAAGTTCGAGTGTTCAAACAAGAGAGAAATGCGAGAAAAGCCCAACTCCAGTCTGAGAAAAGTGTAGAATGTGTGTGGTGAGGCATTTACAGCCCTAAAACATGTAGAACAATTGCCAAATACAAAGTTGTCCTACCTCGTGGACCTCTCCCACCGTGGCCCACCTCTGGAACCTAACCCCGTGTGTGTTGATAAAGTGTATTTACGTTTTGGGGGCGTGCATCTGAGCGCGCATTAATTGAATTTTTGAGATTTCGCGTTTCGTAACTTGGATCTTTCGTTTGTAGAGTCTTTCGTAAGGCGAGGTACCACTGTATTATCACAGTTTTAACTCTCATAGCTCTAATAAAACATTATTTTTTCCTCCACCTGAAATTTGTCTGTGAGAGACACAAATAACAACTGTGCCAGGTTTTTGAGTGATTACCAACAGAGCTACTGTCACCACAGTAATTAATCGACTGTTTTCCTCCTACGACAGCCAAAACTTCACTTTTACTTTCTTAAATATTCAGGTTTGAGGTTTATTAACATTTTGGATTGGCCGAGAGCACTGTAGTTATTCAATTGTAAAATGAATCCTCGTGAATACAACTTGCCTAATAATTATGTGCGCGGTGTAAGTTTGTGAGCAGAATGACATTATGTTGCTTTATATTGTGTCTCAAATGTCCTTCAAAAGACACTGTAACCAAAATTTCAAATATAATATAATCATTGAATTGTTTACAAGGACATGATGAGACTTAAGGAGGAGATTGCCTTTGTGGTTTTCACTTTTGTTTCACATAAAAATCCAAGTCATAGTTTCTATTCCACTTTTAGTTACCAACCCTTTGGTAAATTGTTTCTCGTTTATGTTTTCAGACTGCTAATTTATTCATTTTAGTTTGCAAAGATGAAGTAGTAAATATTAAAGGTAAAGTGGTATCGCTGCATCATAACAGCAGCATAATCCGATGTATTTTGATCACACATAAAAACATAGACACGTCCTTTAGTTCAGCTTAGCAAAGCAGCACGGTGTGTCATATAACAGAGTCATATTCAAATATTTATTCACATATTTATTTGACTACACAAACATGCTTTCAGTGCTGTGGAGTTTTCATAGACGAATAATGAGGCCTGGCCCTGGAGGAATGTTCCAGACAGAAATAAGGTTGTACAGGGCTCTCAAGTTTTGAATTGTGTGAGATGTTACATGAGATGTTACATGCCCTGCTGTAAATGTTTGTCTAAAGAGCAAACTTAAACTACAAATCTACTAATGAGAGTTCTATCAATGAAGTTATTACCTGATGGTTCTCAGTTTGTTTTATCATCACCGCAGTGTGCGCTTAGCAGCTGAAACTACACTCTACAGTCTGCCCAACAACAGAACTATCTATTTTCTGATTGGCAGATTTTTTTTCCGGGGAGCGGGGCGGGGAGGAGGGGGAGAGTTTTTTTCGCTGAAAACGCGCGGTGCCTGCATAAACTGAGCCACACAGATCGATTTTCTGGGCACAAAAAAAAAAAAAAAAAAATCAGCGTGAGAAATGCCATGTGTGGCGTGTGAGTGTGTGAACACGTCGAATTGCGTGTGTCACACTCTCAATGCGTGAGACTTGAGAGCCCTGTGTTATATTTGAAGCAAAGCACTAAAATCTACAAATCTGTGGTAAACGAAGTCCTTTATTTCAGGGATGAAAGTGTCCCGTCATAAAAAAAGCTGAAAGTCACGCAACAGACTAATAATACTAATAGGCGTGCCTGAAAATAAAACTGCTAATATACAAACCATAATAGAACAAAAGAAACTTTTTGCAACACGAAACACAAACGATTGACACCATTTTGGGCCGATTTAGAGCATTTTTAACACTTCTGGGAGGCTGGCTGACCCCAATTTAACCTATAAAAGAATTGTTAATATCTCAAAAACTAAAGCAGCACAACAAAACTTTTTGCAGCACAAACGAACACAAACGATTGACATAGATTTAGGCTACGTTTATACGGCGACGATCAAAACAGAAGACGCAAAAGTGGCGTCTTGTCTTCAATTTTTTATCCGCGTTTATACGAAGACGCAAAAGTGGATGCAAAAGCCAGCGAAGGGAGGCACTGGACTGAAAAACAAAAAACAAAAAAAAAACAAAAAAAACATCACAACAGCGTCAAGTTACATTTCTAACCACGACTGTACCGGCTGTGGGGTCTCCCCTTACACAAGTGTGGAAGTCTAACGCATGACACTAGCGGACTATGTAGCCCGCTTAAAGAGCTCGAACGATGGGCATACGTGACCCGCCATCTCAGGGCCCCTGTCTGGTTCTACCCACGTCAGACGGCTCCTGGGCACTGTGGGTCCGAGTGCTGGTAGCTCGGTGCGGCGCGGGCCGCTCGCGCTCGACCCCTCGGAGGTGAGACCGAGACGAACCGTATCCTCCCCAGTGGCCTTATCACGGAGCCCCTCCGCGGGGGTATGGCAGGCGACCGTACCCCCTAATCCCACGGACCGAGCGGGGGCCGGCTATTGTCAGACACTATTTCTCAAAGCTGCCCGTAAGAGACTTCCCCCGCCCCGGGGTCCCGAACCAAGTATACCCGAACCAAGTATACCGGAGCCGGGGCAACTTCCCCGTCCGGTCCGTGCGCGAGGCGCGGCGGCACGCAACTACCGGTGCTCACGACCCGCTGGAGCCGGTAGTGGTGGTCCACCGGTGCTCAGGACCCGCTGGAGCCGGGATAAGGGGCCGGCTCCTGCCCCTTATCCCGGCTCCAGCGGGTCCTGAGCACCGGTGGAGCCGCTGGAGCCGGGATAAGGGGCCGGCTCCAGCGGCTCCACCGGTGCTCAGGACCGGTGGAGCCACCGGTGCGCTGGAGTCGGGATAAGGGGCCGGTGGTGGTCCTCCTCATTGTATTGCCGCATCTATGTGACGTAAACGTGTACTGACGTGAGCAGATCTGACCAGTTTTGCGTCTTGGGCAGTTTACACGGAAACGCTACAGCGGAGCGTATTTAACTTTTCCACTCTGGAGGGTGGTTTCAGATTTTTGCGTTTTTAGGCCCCAAAAACGCCGTCACCGTGTAAACGAAAGGCACTTCTGATAAAATATTTTGTCGTTTTTACCCGTAAGCGTTCTCGTGTAAACGGGCCCTTAGTTAGGTTTTGTTATCTGTACTGTATTTTATGTCTGTGCACACATTTCCTCTTGTGGGGCGTTAACGTTTATCTTCTCTCAGCTTAAGAAGACAAACTTCTGTGATGACGGTTTGTGCAGAACATGAACAGATGAGCAGCTACTGGTCAGGTCTGACTAATAAAGCATCAACATGACAAAGAGAATCTGCTGCGAGTACTTTGAGGCTACGTCCACACGACAACGCTCCTGGATTTTTTTTTTTTATGCGTGTTGAAAAATTTTTGCGTCCACACCTGTGACAGATCAGTAAATATTCGTGTCCAGATGAAAACGGAGCGCTGAGTGAAAACGAGCCAGAGCCAGCAGAAATGCAATACGACAAAGAGCGCATGCGCATAAAGTCCTTTCTCTTCCGCAAACAAACAAACACAAGAAGATAATAATGACGGCAAACACACGTACAAAAAACAACTCTCTCGTTTGGACCGACGACGAAGTGGAGTTACTTCTACGAGTTACGTTGGATTACAAAACACATCAGTATCAGCAGAACTGATACCTCCTAGCTGTCATGAGGAGCAGACACACTTTTCTCTTCCTCCTTCATCTTTGCTCTGTCTGATGTTTTATTTCTCTCGTCTCATCTCTTTTTTTTCTCCTGTTGGATCAGATTTTTCAAATCCTAAATTATTAATTGGATAAAGCTGGTCCCTACGCTTTTTTTCCCCACGGAGGAGCCGGTCTGGAGAGCCGGTCAGCCCTGCGGGAACATGCTGCCTGATACACGAAGGACGCCTCGTGTGCCTGGCACCCCTGTTACTGGAGGACACGGAGTGATTACTATTGGAATTTTGATGGCAGGACATCTAGATTGGCCTGGGGGATGTTTTCTGACCCATCACTAATTGGAGCCGAGCGGATAAAAGAGCCCCGATCTGCCGCTCAGTACGGGGATCTGCGAACTCGAACATCAGAAGGAAAAACACAGGTGAACGTATCATCCATCTGTGGGATCCACCGGGCGCTGGATAACATCACGGATAAATGGATTTGGAACTGTGGGGAACAGCGGCTCAGTCCATATTCACTATCATACGTGCCAGGGGGAGGACTGCGAGTCGCACAGACCTGCAGGAAGTGGGGACCTGACAGAAACCAGAGTTCTGGCAAATTGTCTGTTCGCCTGGGTTCTAAAATGTATCAATTATGTTAAATTCCCCTTTTTGTAATCAATTCTCCTGGAAAAATGTGATTCATCCGGACTCTTTGTTTTGACTGCTTCTTCTGCACAAACACGTCCAAGGCCGACAGCTGCCGCTTAACTCAGACTCTACAAAAACATCGCCACACACTATTGGACTCACACTCACATGTATTAAGTAATACTGCCCTGTCTATTTTAGGATGTCTGCTTCTTCTTCAGTTTTCAATCAATTTAATTGATTTCTGATCTTTTCCCTTGCCCCACACCCTTCCCTCTTGTCACCAAAGAAAAAGACACCGTATGTTACCTATCCAACTGTTTTCTGTCATTACATGTTGTGTATAATTGTATTGATTGTATTGCATCTTTTCTGCTCTGCATCTTCCAGTCGGCGGCGCGCGCAAGTGCAGCGGCCCCTCCCCTACCCACTCTATACTGTCCTGCCTGGTTAGTGGGGAAACTAAATTTCGAATTCATTCTATGTATATGTACATATGATTGTTTTTCGACAATAAAGCAACTATGACCTAAACGTCAACTGGGAGTCCTGCCAAAGCAGATGATGACGGCATCGCGACGTCATCGTTTTCCAAAAGCTGCGTTTTGCTCGTCCACACGACAACGCGACCCCTGGCGTTCTCAGAATTCTCCACTCTGGAACCTGGTTTCAAAAAACACAGTTTTCGCCCCACCAAAACACCGGCGGCGTGTGGATGAAAGGCCAAAACGAATACAAACTTCTCTGTTTCCACCAAAAAACTTTGTCGTGTGGATGGGCCCTGAGTCCACACTAATGAGACTGAACAGTTTGACACTGCGTGAACACAATTTACACATTTATCATTTATCAGTAAGATGAACCCACACAAATATTAAGCTCATATTGAGTCTCAGCAGCAGCCAACAGGCTCAAATCAAAAGACTAGATTCATTAGCACTAGGGATGCACGATATATCGGCATTAACATCGGTATCGGCCGATATTGCCCAAATTTTTTAACATATGTGTAAAAGTGGGCCGATATTAACGACAGTCAGTACAGTAATCCCTCGAATTAACCTTTTTTCACATTTCTCTGTCGTTTAAACACTCAATCTTTCGTAGATTTTCAACAAAATGTGTTAATAGTGAAGCGTGGGGAGGGGGGGGTTGCGCGGACACGTGCGCTCATCGTGCTCAAATCCGTGATAGCGCAGAATGACCGGCCGAGACCGTGCGTCCAGGGCTGCGAGCACGAGACCCGGGCCCAAACCCTGCCTCTTCTAGACCAGGTCTAAACCAGGATTTTTGACTGGTTTCGTGGACGCGGTCCCGAGGGGGACGTACGCAGCCCGAAAAGAGCAAAGGCAATCAGGATGCAGAACACAATGTTACACTATAAAAAATAATTTAAATTTAAAGGTCCCATGGCATGAAATTTTCACTTTCTGAGGTTTTTGAACGTTAATGTGAGCTCCCCTACCCTGTTTAGCCCCCCCCCCCCCATGGTTAAAAGTTGCGAAATGTCTAAACTGAGCATTTGCGATCCTTTTCTGCGTTACAACAAATTGGAGCTCAAATGGGCGATTTTGAACAAGGAAACTTATTGACGTCAGATCGAAAAAAGAAATGCAAATGCAGTTCCACCCCCGTCTGTCTGTACTCAGCGTCTCTGTAAATCACGCCCAGAGAGTTTGGACTGCGAATGCGCTAGGCAATGCCAAATGCGTTTTTTTATTTGCCTGGAGGCACGTCCGAGTGTTTCTAGGCTCAGAAGTCCTTTATCTGAGCCTGTGGATATCTGAAACAGCAGTGGTTTAATTTTATTTTCTGTGGAAATGTGTTTATTTTTCAATGGAACGCTTCTCATCTCTCCCCCCGCGCAAAAACACGGAAGTGGGTCAGAGCGCACAGGGCACAGCTGAGAGCGGAGAGTTTGGCCACGCCCCCACCCCCTACTATAGGCCATCTCTGTCCTCCTCATTTGCATTCAAGCAACAACGCCCATAATGGAGTGTTCCAGAGTGACATTTATGACTCTTTCTCATCTTATCTCTGTTTCTCATGCACTGAGTGTTGATTTTGAAGAAGGATTCATTTACAGTATTAGGGAACCATTAAGGAGCCATATAAAAGCATCAAGAAGTACCATGTCATGGGATCTTTAAAAAAAAAAGAAAAAGAAATCAGGAGTCAAAACACGTCCTGAAAATAAAAGAAGACAATCAAAAATTGCATGATTTTCAGTATAAAATGTTATCTCAGAATTATAAAGAAATAAATATCGGTATCAGCTAACATCGGTATGGGCTCAAATGTTCACATGGGTGCATCCCTAATAATCGGAGTCTGAGTCGTACTCACAGCACTGGCTCTTGTGGCTCATGTCGGTCCAGGTCCCATTGGGCAGACACTTCCTGACCTTTGGCCCCACGATGACCCGGTTTCCTCTGCAGATGTACTCGATCTCATAGTCCACGGGCAGCACCTGAACACTGCGGATCTGGACACAACTATTACTGTTATAATGCCTGATTTAGGTTTTAATATTGATCTGATCAGAAAGTTTAAACTTCAAATAATTACATATTAATAAATAAATGTTATTACAAATAATAACATTTGTTTTTTTCTACAGAATAAACCACATAAGTTATAAAACAAAGTACAAACAACATAAATGTTTGAGTATATTAGGGATGACCTAATATGCTACAGGTATACAGCCCTGGAATAAAATAAGAGACCACTGCAAAATGATCAGTTTCTCTGTGTGTTGGTGCAAAAGGAACATTTTTGTTTGAGTCTATAAACTACTGCCAACATTTCCCCCAAATTCCAAATAAAAATATTATGGTTTAGAGCATTTATTTGCAGAAAATGACAAATGATCAAAATAACAAAAAAGATCCATGTTTTCAGACGTCAAACAATGCAAAGAAACAAGATCAAATTCATTTTAAAACAACATAATACTAATGTTTACACTTAAGAAGAGTTCACAAATCAATATTTGGTGCAATAACCCTTATTTTTAATCACAGTTTTCATGTGTCTTGGCCTCCACAAGTCTTTACATTGTTCTTGGGTCCTGGTTCAGACCAGGTTTAGTCCCTGTTTTAACCTGGTTTAGTCCTGCTTTATCCCTAGTTTAGTTCTGATTCAGTTTTAGTCCTAGTTTAGACCTGCTTTAGTCTTGGTTCAGACCTGGTTTAATCCTAGTTTAGACCTGCTTTAGTCTTGGTTCAGACCTGGTTTAGTCCTGGTTCAGACCTGGTTTAGTCTTGGTTCAGACCTGGTTTAGACCTGCTTTAGTCTTGGTTCAGACCTGGTTTAGTCTTGGTTCAGACCTGCTTTAGTCTTGGTTCAGACCTGGTTTAGTCCTGGTTTAGACCTGGTTTAGTCTTGGTTCAGACCTGCTTTAGTCCTGGTTTAGACCTGGTTTAGTCCTGGTTTAGACCTGGTTTAGTCTTGGTTTAGACCTGCTTTAGTCTTGGTTCAGACCTGGTTTAGTCCTGGTTTAGACCTGGTTTAGTCTTGGTTCAGACCTGGTTTAGTCCTGGTTTAGACCTGGTTTAGTCTTGGTTTAGACCTGGTTTAGTCTTGGTTCAGACCTGGTTTAGTCCTGGTTTAGACCTGGTTTAGTCTTGGTTCAGACCTGGTTTAGTCCTGGTTTAGACCTGCTTTAGTCTTGGTTCAGACCTGGTTTAGTCCTGGTTTAGACCTGCTTTAGTCTTGGTTCAGACTTGGTTTAGTCCTCGTTTAGACCTGGTTTAGTCTTGGTTTAGACCTGGTTTAGTCTTGGTTCAGACCTGGTTTAGTCCTGGTTTAGACCTGGTTTAGTCTTGTGTTCAGACCTGGTTTAGTCCTAGTTTAGACCTGCTTTAGTCTTGGTTCAGACCTGGTTTAGTCTTGGTTTAGACCTGGTTTAGTCTTGGTTTAGACCTGCTTTAGTCTTGGTTCAGACCTGGTTTAGTCCTAGTTTAGACCTGGTTTAGTCTTGGTTTAGACCTGGTTTAGTCTTGGTTTAGACCTGCTTTAGTCTTGGTTCAGACCTGGTTTAGTCTTGGTTTAGACCTGGTTTAGTCTTGGTTCAGACCTGGTTTAGTCCTAGTTTAGACCTGCTTTAGTCTTGGTTTAGACCTGCTTTAGTCTTGGTTTAGACCTGGTTTAGTCTTGGTTCAGACCTGGTTTAGTCCTGGTTTAGACCTGCTTTAGTCTTGGTTTAGACCTGGTTTAGTCTTGGTTCAGACCTGGTTTAGTCTTGGTTCAGACCTGGTTTAGTCTTGGTTTAGACCTGCTTTAGTCTTGGTTCAGACCTGGTTTAGTCTTGGTTTAGACCTGCTTTAGTCTTGGTTTAGACCTGGTTTAGTCTTGGTTCAGACCTGGTTTAGTCTTGGTTCAGACCTGGTTTAGTCTTGGTTTAGACCTGCTTTAGTCTTGGTTCAGACTTGGTTTAGTCCTGGTTTAGACCTGCTTTAGTCTTGGTTTAGACCTGGTTTAGTCCTGGTTTAGACCTGCTTTAGTCTTGGTTTAGACCTGGTTTAGTCTTGGTTCAGACCTGGTTTAGTCTTGGTTCAGACCTGGTTTAGACCTGTTTTAGACCTGCTTTAGTCTTGGTTTAGACCTGGTTTAGACCTGTTTTAGACCTGCTTTAGTCTTGGTTTAGACCTGGTTTAGTCCTGGTTTAGACCTGCTTTAGTCTTGGTTTAGACCTGGTTTAGTCTTGGTTCAGACCTGGTTTAGTCTTGGTTCAGACCTGGTTTAGTCTTGGTTTAGACCTGGTTTAGTCTTGGTTCAGACCTGGTTTAGTCCTGGTTTAGACCTGCTTTAGTCTTGGTTTAGACCTGGTTTAGTCTTGGTTCAGACCTGGTTTAGTCCTGGTTTAGACCTGCTTTAGTCTTGGTTTAGACCTGGTTTAGTCTTGGTTCAGACCTGGTTTAGTCTTGGTTCAGACCTGGTTTAGACCTGTTTTAGACCTGCTTTAGTCTTGGTTTAGACCTGGTTTAGACCTGTTTTAGACCTGCTTTAGTCTTGGTTTAGACCTGGTTTAGTCCTGGTTTAGACCTGCTTTAGTCTTGGTTTAGACCTGGTTTAGTCTTGGTTCAGACCTGGTTTAGTCTTGGTTCAGACCTGGTTTAGACCTGTTTTAGACCTGCTTTAGTCTTGGTTCAGACCTGGTTTAGTCCAAGTCTTTCACATTGTTCTTGGGTGACTTTATTCCACTCCTGATGCAAGAACTGAAGTAGCTCAGCTTTGTGTTTGTGTGGAATTCCACAGACGCTGGAATGGAATGGCTGTAACACATGTAGAGATGCTGATTTCAGAACAAAAATGCAGTGGTCTCTTATTTTTTTTCCAGAGGTATATGTGATGTTTTAGTCATGGTGTTTCTCTTGTTTATCACATGTTTTATGTTCACTGTGGGCCTAGGGGGCGCTGCATTTGCAAATCCTGTGTGTGCGACCTGTTCATATGGTTTTTGATAATAAAACTGATTTTGAACTCCATTGAATACGAGTCGTCACGTGTCAGTAATTCATTTTTCAATTAGTCGACTAGTCAAAAGCTGAACTCTGATGGAGATCTGAATGTTTTTGTTGCTTCAGTAAAAGGAGGTTTTTAATGAAGCTACAGTCATTGTTTCTGGTGATTTGAAATAGTACATAAACAGAAGTTCAGTGTTGACAGGTGATGACGTCGGTGTGATCAGGTTGTGGGTTCTGCTCACCTGCTCCTGGGTCAGGCCTCGGTACCGGATGCCTCCTTCTCTGGGGGGACGGATGATGGCGCAGCCTGAAAGGACGAAAGACACAGTCACTAAAACCCATAACCTGAGATCAGGGGCTTTGTGTTCTCTGACACACAGAGGACTGTTCACGTGTGTAATACATAATTATGTTAATGAATCATGATCAAACTCAGCATTACAAAGGATGAGCACCATGTGTTTCCTGTGTACGGAGCAGGAGATAATCAAAACTGTATGACAAAGGCTTCCAAACACATCCTGTCAGTCTAATCTGTGTCTGATTTTAAATAGTCAGAGAAGGACATGGTGATTAACCATTTGTGTAGTTTCACACCATAAAATATTTAACACAGTCACAACCACAAGATCATACTAAATAATTTAAAAAGAACAGTGAATGTAGAGGTGCAATTAAATGAAAGTTGTTGAAATTGTGTCTTAAATGTAACTTAGTGGACTTTTGTATTGCGTTTTTTAATTATTTCAAAAGTTCTTCAATGAAAACAAACATATTAAAGGTCCCATGGCATGAAATTTTCACTTTCTGAGGTTTTTGAACGTTAATGTGAGCTCCCCTACCCTGTTTAGCCCCCCCCCCCATGGTTAAAAGTTGTGAAATGTCTAAACTGAGCATTTGCGATCCTTTTCTGCATTTGAAAAAATCAGAGCTCAAACGGGCGATTTTGAACAAGGCACCTTATTGACGTCAGATCGAAAAAAGAAATGCAAATGCAGTGTGAGCAAATGCAAATGAGGAGCTACGCAATGCGAAATGCGTTTTTTATTTGCCTGGAGGAACTTGCGAGTGTTTCTAGGCTCGGAAGTCCTTTATCTGAGCCTGTGGATATCTGAAACAGCAGTGGTTTCATTTTATTTTCTGTGGAAATGTGTTTATTTTTCAATGGAACGCTTCTCATCTCTCCCCCCGTGCAAAAACACGGAAGTGGGTCACAGAGCGGAGCGGAGAGCTTGGCCACGCCCCCACCCCCTACTATAGGCCATCTCTGTCCTCCTCATTTGCATTCAAGCAACAACGCCCATAATGGAGTGTTCCAGAGTGACATTTATGACTCTTTCTCATCTTATCTCTGTTTCTCATGCACTGAGTGTTGATTTTGAAGAAGGATTCATTTACAGTATTAGGGAACCATTAAGGAGCCATATAAAAGCATCAAGAAGTACCATGTCATGGGATCTTTAAAGGGAAAGCAACGAACGCAGCTACTTCCTGTTACCGAAACATTTTATTTATTTTAATTTTGTTTTTTGTTCCTACATGCCAGCCACAGTTAATTTCCTATTCCTTTTCCTATTTTTAATTAATAAATTTTATATATATATATACAGTATATATATATATATATATATATTTTTTTTTAAACCAAATTTGGGCATGTGACAGTTGCAATAGTTAGTTCCTCATAATTCAGACATGATGGTTTGGCAGCACAATTTTAAGCCCTTTGTACCTCCAAAAGTGCATATGGATTCTTCATTTGTTAGTTAAAGGTCCAATATTACACAAATTGAGTCTTGTGACCTTTAAAGGGACAGTGTGTAGGATTCGTGGCGCATAGGTGGTTACTAGCTATTCCACTTCCTCTTTTGGCTATGGCAGACCTCGAGGGTCACCCGGACGCGACGTAGCGCCGACATCGCGCGTACCCGCGCACGAACCGCGCACCGCTGTATACATAAAACGCGGTCCCCCGTTCACTTTTTTTTTTTCTTTTCGCATGAAAACACACAATCCCGATCATGATTCATGACAATCTACACATCAAATGAAACCTTACAGTCTCCTCTTTTTGACTATGCAATTCATTTCCCTGCACAACAATCACTCCCCGAGCACATGGGGCTTTTAGACGGAAAAGCACAAAACTTAGCTTACTTAGCTTACCTTTGAAGGCTCTGCACAGGTCAAACTCTGTATTTCATCATAAACTTGGTCTCAATCTGTCCATAAGGATCCAGCGAATAAAATCCAGTAAAACAATTTAGTCCAAAATACTGTTAGATCCATTACGATGTGTGATCCGGCAGCATGCTTCTTTACGCGAGGCTCCCCCCTTCCCCCCTCCCCTTCCCCTTCTCTCCTTCTCTCCCATATGCAGCGCGGATGAGCAGCTGTTAGCAGGAGCCTCGGCGAAGGATGAGCCCAAATGTCCTTCTGCGGCTCTCGTATTCAAAATGGCTGCCTCTATATGGGGAAGATCCCCCTTTTATGTGACTATATCTAAGTCCAAAAGAATACTTTGATTTCATGATGGAAGTGAAAAGGCTTGGAAAACAATGTATTTTTGAATGGGTATCTTCAATTTCAGTAATTAACAGGTAAAAATCTTACACACTGTCCCTTTAAGTCATGTTCTAATGTTGTTACCTCCTCAAAAAACAGACCTGGAGTTGTGTTTTGTTTCATTAACATGTTTGAGTAACTCTTTATTATTAGTTTGTCCACATCTCCAAAGCTCAAAATGCTCTGTTCCACCTTGTGATGTCATGACGTAGTAGTTCATGGTAGTTTTAAAGTTCACAGCTTAGTACATTTTAGGTTTTATTCAGTAGAAATGGAAAATTCCAGGGTAGAAATTATCCACATGATTCTAACGAAGGTGTATGAGGTTTAAAAACAAAGCGGAGCACTTCCTGTACAACATAAGGCGAGTGTTT
The DNA here is from genome assembly GCA_036785185.1 of Paratrypauchen microcephalus. Classification (NCBI taxonomy): domain Eukaryota; kingdom Metazoa; phylum Chordata; class Actinopteri; order Gobiiformes; family Gobiidae; genus Paratrypauchen; species Paratrypauchen microcephalus. The sequence goes on along the minus strand of JAVJIX010000270.1, from coordinate 512,401 downwards.
TTAGTTTGAGAGAAGAACTTAGCCTATATATATTTAAAAAAAAAAAAAAGTTCAGAGCCCTGTGTCCCCTGTCCCAGCAGATTTATATAAAACCAATGATTTGTCACAGTTTTATCAAAAAATGTCCCAAGTGTCCCTAGTTTTGACCAATTTGATCTAAACCAGGACTATATCAGGTCTAAACCAGGTCTAAGCCAGGACTACATCAGGTCTAAACCAGGACTAAACTAAGACTACATCAGGTCTAAACCAGGACTACATCAGGTCTAAACCAGGACTAAACTAAGATTAAACCAGGACCAACTCAATTTTTGACTAATCCGATCCCCACAACAGTAAAGAGGAGCATAAATTGTAATTTGTTTGGCCAAAATGCAGAAAACCTTGTTTGAAAATGGCAATAAAGCAAAAAAAAGAAGTCCCTCAGCTCATGACTGACATGAGAATCCACAATGTCACTCTCTTTTCACATTTTTATTTATACCAAACATCCCGAGTGTGTCCCAGTGGAATTTTGAAAACCTAATCACCCTGTGTAAAGTACAACGTAACATTTCATCACACAATAAAGTTTTTTGTAGCAGAATCGCACCATAACTGGAATATTATCCCGTATAAACACTGAAAATAAAGTAAAACCTGACTTATTTTTTATTAAACGCAAACTCTACTGACTTGTGTTTCCTTTTCTCACCACTAGATAGCGCCCTCCGTCCATATTTCAGAGCCTAAACCAGGACTAAACTAAGACTAAACCAGAACTACATCAGGTCTAAACCAGGACTAAACTAAGACTAAACCAGAACTACATCAGGTCTAAACCAGGACTAAACTAAGACTAAACCAGGACTACATCAGGTCTAAACCAGGAATAAATCAGGTCTAAACCAAGACTAAACCAGAACTACATCAGGTCTAAACAAGGACTAAACCAGGACTACATCAGGTCTAAACCAGGACTACATCTGGTCTAAACCAGGACTAAACTAAGACTAAACCAAGACTAAACCAGGACTAAACTAAGACTAAACCAGGACTACATCAGGTCTAAACCAGGAATAATCAGGTCTAAACCAAGACTAAACCAGAACTACATCAGGTCTAAACCAGGACTAAACTAAGACTAAACCAGAACTACATCAGGTCTAAACAAGGACTAAACCAGGACTACATCAGGTCTAAACCAGGACTACATCAGGTCTAAACCAAGACTAAACCAGGAGTACATCAGGTCTAAACCAGGACTAAACTAAGACTAAACCAGGACTACATCAGGTCTAAGCCGGGACCTAAACTAAGACTAAACCAGGTCTAAACCAGGATTAAACTAAGACTAAACCAGGACTACATCAGGTCTAAACCAGGACTACATCAGGTCTAAACCAGGACTACATCAGGTCTAGCAGAATCGCACCATAACTGGAATATTATTCCGTATAAACACTGTAAATAAAATAAAACCTGACTTATTTCTTATTAAACACAAATTACTCTGACTTGTGTTTCTTTTTTGCACCACTAGATGGTGCCCTCCGTCCATATTTCAGAGCCTTGTAGTTTCTTTTAAATAAATTGTACTTTGCAGAGGACTTTTCTAGCTGCATACCTTTACTTCTACTTTAGTAATATTATAGAGTAATTTCATGAACTTAACAGTTAAAAAATCTAAAATTCTGAACTCCGCAACAAAGAAATCCAACATATAAACCAGGCGCTAACAACAGTCACATTTATCAGTTGTTTTCACTGCTTTTTCAGATGTAATTTTCTTTTTCTATTTTATTTCTTTTTTTGCCCATGTTTTTAAAATAACATTTGTGCATGTTTAAAGGTTCATCAGGTCTAAACCAGGTCTAAACCAAGACTAAACCAGGACTACATCAAGTCTAAACCAGGACTAAACTAAGACTAAACCAGGACTACATCAGGTCTAAACCAGGACTACATCAGGTCTAAACCAGGTCTAAACCAAGACTAAACCAGGACTACATCAGGTCTAAGCCAGGACTACATCAGGTCTAAACCAGGACTAAACTAAGACTAAACCAGGACTACATCAGGTCTAAACCAGGACTAAACTAAGACTAAACCAGGACTACATCAGGTCTAAACCAGGACTAAACTAAGACTAAACCAGGACTACATCAGGTCTAAACCAGGACTACATCAGGTCTAAACCAGGACTACATCAGGTCTAAACCAGGACTAAACTAAGACTAAACCAGGACTACATCAGGTCTAAACCAGGACTAAACTAAGACTAAACCAGGACTACATCAGGTCTAAACCAGGACTAAACTAAGACTAAACCAGAACTACATCAGGTCTAAACCAGGACTAAACTAAGACTAAACCAGGACTACATCAGGTCTAAACCAGGACTACGTCAGGTCTAAACCAGGACTACATCAGGTCTAAACCAGGAGTAAACTAAGACTAAACCAGGACTACATCAGGTCTAAACCAGGACTAAACTAAGACTAAACCAGGACTACATCAGGTCTAAACCAGGACTACGTCAGGTCTAAACCAGGACTACATCAGGTCTAAACCAGGACTAAACTAAGACTAAACCAGGACTACATCAGGTCTAAACCAGGACTAAACTAAGACTAAACCAGGACTACATCAGGTCTAAACCAGGACTAAACTAAGACTAAACCAGAACTACATCAGGTCTAAACCAGGACTAAACTAAGACTAAACCAGGACTACATCAGGTCTAAACCAGGACTACGTCAGGTCTAAACCAGGACTACATCAGGTCTAAACCAGGAGTAAACTAAGACTAAACCAGGACTACATCAGGTCTAAACCAGGACTAAACTAAGACTAAACCAGGACTAAACTAAGACTAAACCAGGACGACATCAGGTCTAAACAAGGACTAAACCAGGACTACATCAGGTCTAAACCAGGACTACATCAGGTCTAAACCAGGACTACATCAGGTCTAGCAGAATCGCACCATAACTGGAATATTATTCCGTATAAACACTGTAAATAAAATAAAACCTGACTTATTTCTTATTAAACACAAATTACTCTGACTTGTGTTTCTTTTTCTCACCACTAGATGGTGCCCTCCGTCCATATTTCAGAGCCTTGTAGTTTCTTTTAAATAAATTGTACTTTGCAGAGGACTTTTCTAGCTGCATACCTTTACTTCTACTTTAGTAATATTATAGAGTAATTTCATGAACTTAACAGTTAAAAAATCTAAAATTCTGAACTCCGCAACAAAGAAATCCAACATATAAACCAGGCGCTAACAACAGTAACATTTATCAGTTGTTTTCACTGCTTTTTCAGATGTAATTTTCTTATTCTATTTTATTTCTTTTTTTGCCTATGTTTTTAAAATAACATTTGTGCATGTTTAAAGGTTCATCAGGTCTAAACCAGGTCTAAACCAAGACTAAACCAGGACTACATCAGGTCTAAACCAGGACTACATCAGGTCTAGACCAGGTCTAAACCAAGACTAAACCAGGACTACATCAGGTCTAAGCCAGGACTACATCAGGTCTAAACCAGGACTAAACTAAGACTAAACCAGGACTACATCAGGTCTAAACCAGGACTAAACTAAGACTAAACCAGAACTACATCAGGTCTAAACCAGGACTAAACTAAGACTAAACCAGGACTACATCAGGTCTAAACCAGGACTACGTCAGGTCTAAACCAGGACTACATCAGGTCTAAACCAGGAGTAAACTAAGACTAAACCAGGACTACATCAGGTCTAAACCAGGACTAAACTAAGACTAAACCAGGACTAAACTAAGACTAAACCAGAACTACATCAGGTCTAAACAAGGACTAAACCAGGACTACATCAGGTCTAAACCAGGACTACATCAGGTCTAAACCAGGACTACATCAGGTCTAGCAGAATCGCACCATAACTGGAATATTATTCCGTATAAACACTGTAAATAAAATAAAACCTGACTTATTTCTTATTAAACACAAATTACTCTGACTTGTGTTTCTTTTTCTCACCACTAGATGGTGCCCTCCGTCCATATTTCAGAGCCTTGTAGTTTCTTTTAAATAAATTGTACTTTGCAGAGGACTTTTCTAGCTGCATACCTTTACTTCTACTTTAGTAATATTATAGAGTAATTTCATGAACTTAACAGTTAAAAAATCTAAAATTCTGAACTCCGCAACAAAGAAATCCAACATATAAACCAGGCGCTAACAACAGTAACATTTATCAGTTGTTTTCACTGCTTTTTCACATGTAATTTTCTTTTTCTATTTTATTTCTCTTTTTTTGCCTATGTTTTTAAAATAACATTTGTGCATGTTTAAAGGTTCATCAGGTCTAAACCAGGTCTAAACCAAGACTAAACCAGGACTACATCAGGTCTAAACCAGGACTAAACTAAGACTAAACCAGAACTACATCAGGTCTAAACCAGGACTAAACTAAGACTAAACCAGGACTACATCAGGTCTAAACCAGGACTACATCAGGTCTAAACCAGGACTACATCAGGTCTAAACCAGGACTACATCAGGTCTAAACCAGGACTACATCAGGTCTAAACCAGGTCTAAACCAAGACTAAACCAGGACTACATCAGGTCTAAACCAGGACTACATCAGGTCTAAACCAGGACTACATCAGGTCTAAACCAGGACTACATCAGGTCTAAACCAGGACTACATCAGGTCTAAACCAGGACTACATCAGGTCTAAACCAGGTCTAAACCAAGACTAAACCAGGACTACATCAAGTCTAAGCCAGGACTAAACTAAGACTAAACCAGGACTACATCAGGTCTAAACCAGGACTAAACTAAGACTAAACCAGGACTACATCAGGTCTAAACCAGGACTAAACTAAGACTAAACCAGAACTACATCAGGTCTAAACCAGGACTAAACTAAGACTAAACCAGGACTACATCAGGTCTAAACCAGGACTACGTCAGGTCTAAACCAGGACTACATCAGGTCTAAACCAGGAGTAAACTAAGACTAAACCAGGACTACATCAGGTCTAAACCAGGACTAAACTAAGACTAAACCAGGACTACATCAGGTCTAAACCAGGACTAAACTAAGACTAAACCAGGACTACATCAGGTCTAAACCAGGACTAAACTAAGACTAAACCAGGACTACATCAGGTCTAAACCAGGACTACGTCAGGTCTAAACCAGGACTACATCAGGTCTAAACCAGGAGTAAACTAAGACTAAACAAGGACTACATCAGGTCTAAACCAGGACTAAACTAAGACTAAACCAGGAGTAAACTAAGACTAAACCAGGACTACATCAGGTCTAAACCGGGACTAAACTAAGACTAAACCAGGACTACATCAGGTCTAAACCAGGACTAAACTAAGACTAAACCAGGACTACATCAGGTCTAAACCAGGACTAAACTAAGACTAAACCAGAACTACATCAGGTCTAAACCAGGACTAAACTAAGACTAAACCAGGACTACATCAGGTCTAAACCAGGACTACATCAGGTCTAAACCAGGAGTAAACTAAGACTAAACCAGGACTACATCAGGTCTAAACCAGGACTACGTCAGGTCTAAACCAGGACTACATCAGGTCTAAACCAGGAGTAAACTAAGACTAAACCAGGACTACATCAGGTCTAAACCAGGACTAAACTAAGACTAAACCAGGACTAAACTAAGACTAAACCAGGACTACATCAGGTCTAAACCGGGACTAAACTAAGACTAAACCAGGACTACATCAGGTCTAAACCAGGACTAAATCAGGTCTAAACCAGGACTACATCAGGTCTAAACCAGGACTAAACTAAGACTAAACCAGGACTACATCAGGTCTAAACCAGGACTAAACTAAGACTAAACCAGAACTACATCAGATCTAAACCAGGACTAAACCAAGACTAAACCAGGACGACATCAGGTCTAAACCAGGACTAAACTAAGACTAAACCAGGACTACATCAGGTCTAAACCAAGACTAAAACAGGACTACATCAGGTCTAAACCAGGACTACATCAGGTCTAAACCAGGACTAAACCAAGACTAAACCAGGACTACATCAGGTCTAAACCAGGACTAAACTAAGACTAAACCAGGACTACATCGGGTCTAAACCAGGTCTAAACCAAGACTAAACCAGGACTACATCAGGTGTCAACCAGGACTAAACTAAGACTAAACCAGGACTACATCAGGTCTAAACCAGGACTAAACTAAGACTAAACCAGGACTACATCAGGTCTAAACCAGGACTAAACTAATACTAAACCAGGATTACATCAGGTCTAAACCAGGACTAAACTAAGACTAAACCAGGACTACATCAGGTCTAAACCAGGACTAAACTAAGACTAATCCAGGACTACATCAGGTCTAAACCAGGACTAAACCAGGACTACATCAGGTGTCAACCAGGACTAAACTAAGACTAAACCAGGACTACATCAGGTCTAAACCAGGACTAAACTAAGACTACACCAGGACTACATCATGTCTAAACCAGGACTACATCAGGTCTAAACCAGGACTAAACTAAGACTAAACCAGGACTACATCAGGTCTAAACCAGGACTACATCAGGTCTAAACCAGGACTAAATCAGGTCTAAACCAGGACTAAACCAGGACTAAATCAGGTCTAAACCAGGACTACATCAGGTCTAAACCAGGAGTAAACTAAGACTAAACAAGGACTACATCAGGTCTAAACCAGGACTAAACTAAGACTAAACCAGGAGTAAACTAAGACTAAACCAGGACTACATCAGGTCTAAACCGGGACTAAACTAAGACTAAACCAGGACTACATCAGGTCTAAACCAGGACTAAACTAAGACTAAACCAGGACTACATCAGGTCTAAACCAGGACTAAACTAAGACTAAACCAGAACTACATCAGGTCTAAACCAGGACTAAACTAAGACTAAACCAGGACTACATCAGGTCTAAACCAGGACTACATCAGGTCTAAACCAGGAGTAAACTAAGACTAAACCAGGACTACATCAGGTCTAAACCAGGACTACGTCAGGTCTAAACCAGGACTACATCAGGTCTAAACCAGGAGTAAACTAAGACTAAACCAGGACTACATCAGGTCTAAACCAGGACTAAACTAAGACTAAACCAGGACTAAACTAAGACTAAACCAGGACTACATCAGGTCTAAACCGGGACTAAACTAAGACTAAACCAGGACTACATCAGGTCTAAACCAGGACTAAATCAGGTCTAAACCAGGACTACATCAGGTCTAAACCAGGACTAAACTAAGACTAAACCAGGACTACATCAGGTCTAAACCAGGACTAAACTAAGACTAAACCAGAACTACATCAGGTCTAAACCAGGACTAAACTAAGACTAAACCAGGACTACATCAGGTCTAAACCAGGACTACATCAGGTCTAAACCAGGAGTAAACTAAGACTAAACCAGGACTACATCAGGTCTAAACCAGGACTACGTCAGGTCTAAACCAGGACTACATCAGGTCTAAACCAGGAGTAAACTAAGACTAAACCAGGACTACATCAGGTCTAAACCAGGACTAAACTAAGACTAAACCAGGACTAAACTAAGACTAAACCAGGACTACATCAGGTCTAAACCGGGACTAAACTAAGACTAAACCAGGACTACATCAGGTATAAACCAGGACTAAATCAGGTCTAAACCAGGACTACATCAGGTCTAAACCAGGACTAAACTAAGACTAAACCAGGACTACATCAGGTCTAAACCAGGACTAAACTAAGACTAAACCAGAACTACATCAGATCTAAACCAGGACTAAACCAAGACTAAACCAGGACGACATCAGGTCTAAACCAGGACTAAACTAAGACTAAACCAGGACTACATCAGGTCTAAACCAAGACTAAAACAGGACTACATCAGGTCTAAACCAGGACTACATCAGGTCTAAACCAGGACTAAACCAAGACTAAACCAGGACTACATCAGGTCTAAACCAGGACTAAACTAAGACTAAACCAGGACTACATCGGGTCTAAACCAGGTCTAAACCAAGACTAAACCAGGACTACATCAGGTGTCAACCAGGACTAAACTAAGACTAAACCAGGACTACATCAGGTCTAAACCAGGACTAAACTAAGACTAAACCAGGACTACATCAGGTCTAAACCAGGACTAAACTAATACTAAACCAGGATTACATCAGGTCTAAACCAGGACTAAACTAAGACTAAACCAGGACTACATCAGGTCTAAACCAGGACTAAACTAAGACTAATCCAGGACTACATCAGGTCTAAACCAAGACTACATCAGGTCTAAACCAGGACTAAACCAGGACTACATCAGGTGTCAACCAGGACTAAACTAAGACTAAACCAGGACTACATCAGGTCTAAACCAGGACTAAACTAAGACTACACCAGGACTACATCATGTCTAAACCAGGACTACATCAGGTCTAAACCAGGACTAAACTAAGACTAAACCAGGACTACATCAGGTCTAAACCAGGACTACATCAGGTCTAAACCAGGACTAAATCAGGTCTAAACCAGGACTAAACCAGGACTAAATCAGGTCTAAACCAGGACTACATCAGGTCTAAACCAGGAGTAAACTAAGACTAAACAAGGACTACATCAGGTCTAAACCAGGACTAAACTAAGACTAAACCAGGAGTAAACTAAGACTAAACCAGGACTACATCAGGTCTAAACCGGGACTAAACTAAGACTAAACCAGGACTACATCAGGTCTAAACCAGGACTAAACTAAGACTAAACCAGGACTACATCAGGTCTAAACCAGGACTAAACTAAGACTAAACCAGAACTACATCAGGTCTAAACCAGGACTAAACTAAGACTAAACCAGGACTACATCAGGTCTAAACCAGGACTACATCAGGTCTAAACCAGGAGTAAACTAAGACTAAACCAGGACTACATCAGGTCTAAACCAGGACTACGTCAGGTCTAAACCAGGACTACATCAGGTCTAAACCAGGAGTAAACTAAGACTAAACCAGGACTACATCAGGTCTAAACCAGGACTAAACTAAGACTAAACCAGGACTAAACTAAGACTAAACCAGGACTACATCAGGTCTAAACCGGGACTAAACTAAGACTAAACCAGGACTACATCAGGTCTAAACCAGGACTAAATCAGGTCTAAACCAGGACTACATCAGGTCTAAACCAGGACTAAACTAAGACTAAACCAGGACTACATCAGGTCTAAACCAGGACTAAACTAAGACTAAACCAGAACTACATCAGATCTAAACCAGGACTAAACCAAGACTAAACCAGGACGACATCAGGTCTAAACCAGGACTAAACTAAGACTAAACCAGGACTACATCAGGTCTAAACCAAGACTAAAACAGGACTACATCAGGTCTAAACCAGGACTACATCAGGTCTAAACCAGGACTAAACCAAGACTAAACCAGGACTACATCAGGTCTAAACCAGGACTAAACTAAGACTAAACCAGGACTACATCGGGTCTAAACCAGGTCTAAACCAAGACTAAACCAGGACTACATCAGGTGTCAACCAGGACTAAACTAAGACTAAACCAGGACTACATCAGGTCTAAACCAGGACTAAACTAAGACTAAACCAGGACTACATCAGGTCTAAACCAGGACTAAACTAATACTAAACCAGGATTACATCAGGTCTAAACCAGGACTAAACTAAGACTAAACCAGGACTACATCAGGTCTAAACCAGGACTAAACTAAGACTAATCCAGGACTACATCAGGTCTAAACCAAGACTACATCAGGTCTAAACCAGGACTAAACCAGGACTACATCAGGTGTCAACCAGGACTAAACTAAGACTAAACCAGGACTACATCAGGTCTAAACCAGGACTGAACTAAGACTAAACCAGGACTACATCAGGTCTAAACCAGGACTACATCAGGTCTAAAACAGGACTAAACCAGGACTATATCAGGTCTAAAACAGGACTAAACCAGGACTACATCAGGTCTAAACCAGGACTAAACTAAGACTAAACCAGGACTATATCAGGTCTAAACCAGGACTACATCAGGTCTAAAACAGGACTAAACCAGGACTATATCAGGTCTAAAACAGGACTAAACCAGGACTACATCAGGTCTAAAACAGGACTAAACCACGATGACGTCAGGTCTAAACCAGGACTAAACCAGGACTACATCAGGTCTAAACCAGGACTATATCAGGTCTAAAACAGGACTAAAACAGGTCTAAACCAGGACTAAACTAAGACTAATCTAAGACTAAACCAGGACTACATCAGGTCTAAAACAGGACTAAACCAGGACTATATCAGGTCTAAAACAGGACTAAACCAGGACTACATCAGGTCTAAACCAGGACTAAACTAAGACTAAACCAGGACTATATCAGGTCTAAACCAGGACTACATCAGGTCTAAAACAGGACTAAACCAGGACTATATCAGGTCTAAAACAGGACTAAACCAGGACTATATCAGGTCTAAAACAGGACTAAACCAGGACTACATCAGGTCTAAAACAGGACTAAACCACGATGACGTCAGGTCTAAACCAGGACTAAACCAGGACTACATCAGGTCTAAACCAGGACTATATCAGGTCTAAACCAGGACTATATCAGGTCTAAAACAGGACTAAAACAGGTCTAAACCAGGACTAAACTAAGACTAAACCAGGACTACATCAGCTCTAAACCAGGACTAAATCAGGTCTAAGCCAGGACTAAACCAGAACTACATCAGGTCTAAACCAGGACTAAACCAGGACTAAACCAGGACTAAACTAAGAACCGCACCAAAATAAAAAAAATTAAAAAAAAATTTGGTCCGGACCAAAGCAAGTGAACTATGGGACTTTCCTGGTGTGAAAACGACCTAAACCAGAACTACATCAGGTCTAAACCAGGACTAAACTAAGACTAAACCAGAACTACATCAGGTCTAAACCAGGACTACATCAGGTCTAAACCAGGACTAAACTAAGACTAAACCAGAACTACATCAGGTCTAAACCAGGACTAAACTAAGGTCGTTTTCACACCAGGAAAGTCCACTTGCTTTGTTCACATAGTTCACTTGCTTTGGTCCGGACCAAATTTTTTTTAATTTTTTTTTTATTTTGGTGCGGTTCGCTTTCACACTGCACTTTTTCCCCAAGCGAACCAACATGTATAAACAAAAGCACGTGTGCTGAGGTCGCTCAGCCACTGGACAGAAATGAGCCGTGTCCAAACACAGAAGGAGAATAACGGTGTTATGTGTTGTTTTCAATCTAGCCTTAGTGATATGGTTTGCTCAGTTTTTACAGTTCGCACAAATGTTTGAGCAGCATCGTGAGGTTTACACTATTTTACAATCAATTTCCAAACGACACAGACACAGGGCAAGACGACTACGGAGGACAGAACTCATGTGGACATCAAGTTCTGACTCTTGCTCTTCATGCAAAATGCAAGTAAACCTCGTAAGTTTCGTTTTGTTTCCTTTCGTTTAGTTTCGTAAGCCTCGGTTTCCCATAATGCTCGACATACGACGGGAGCTCGTCAAGTACAAAAAGCAACTTGTGTCGGATCGAGTCCGGTCTGCATTCTCACCTCAAACGAACCGCACCAGGATTCGTATGGAACCGTGCCGAGACCGAGCTTTTTAGGTGGTCTTGGTTCGCTTGTTTGCTCCGGATCGAGACTTTTGGTTTTTATTCACACCAGAACAAAAGGTCCGAATCAAAGGAACAAACGAACTCTGGTTCATTTTAAACGAACCAAACAAGACAGGTGTGAAAACCAGGACTAAACTAAGACTAAACCAGGACTACATCAGGTCTAAACCAGGAATAAATCAGGTCTAAACCAAGACTAACCCAGAACTACATCAGGTCTAAACCAGGACTAAACTAAGACTAAACCAGGATTACATCAGGTCTAAACCAGGACTAAACTAAGACTAAACCAGGACTACATCAGGTCTAAACAAGGACTAAACCAGGACTACATCAGGTCTAAACCAAGACTAAACCAGGAGTACATCAGGTCTAAACCAGGACTACATCAGGTCTAAAACAGGACTAAACCAGGACTATATCAGGTCTAAAACAGGACTAAACCAGGACTACATCAGGTCTAAACCAGGACTAAACTAAGACTAAACCAGGACTATATCAGGTCTAAACCAGGACTACATCAGGTCTAAAACAGGACTAAACCAGGACTATATCAGGTCTAAAACAGGACTAAACCAGGACTACATCAGGTCTAAAACAGGACTAAACCACGATGACGTCAGGTCTAAACCAGGACTAAACCAGGACTACATCAGGTCTAAACCAGGACTATATCAGGTCTAAAACAGGACTAAAACAGGTCTAAACCAGGACTAAACTAAGACTAATCTAAGACTAAACCAGGACTACATCAGGTCTAAAACAGGACTAAACCAGGACTATATCAGGTCTAAAACAGGACTAAACCAGGACTACATCAGGTCTAAACCAGGACTAAACTAAGACTAAACCAGGACTATATCAGGTCTAAACCAGGACTACATCAGGTCTAAAACAGGACTAAACCAGGACTATATCAGGTCTAAAACAGGACTAAACCAGGACTATATCAGGTCTAAAACAGGACTAAACCAGGACTACATCAGGTCTAAAACAGGACTAAACCACGATGACGTCAGGTCTAAACCAGGACTAAACCAGGACTACATCAGGTCTAAACCAGGACTATATCAGGTCTAAACCAGGACTATATCAGGTCTAAAACAGGACTAAAACAGGTCTAAACCAGGACTAAACTAAGACTAAACCAGGACTACATCAGCTCTAAACCAGGACTAAATCCGGTCTAAGCCAGGACTAAACCAGAACTACATCAGGTCTAAACCAGGACTAAACCAGGACTAAACCAGGACTAAACTAAGAACCGCACCAAAATAAAAAAAATTAAAAAAAATTTGGTCCGGACCAAAGCAAGTGAACTATAGGACTTTCCTGGTGTGAAAACGACCTAAACCAGAACTACATCAGGTCTAAACCAGGACTAAACTAAGACTAAACCAGAACTACATCAGGTCTAAACCAGGACTACATCAGGTCTAAACCAGGACTAAACTAAGACTAAACCAGAACTACATCAGGTCTAAACCAGGACTACATCAGGTCTAAACCAGGACTAAACTAAGACTAAACCAGAACTACATCAGGTCTAAACCAGGACTACATCAGGTCTAAACCAGGACTAAACTAAGACTAAACCAGAACTACATCAGGTCTAAACCAGGACTAAACTAAGGTCGTTTTCACACCAGGAAAGTCCACTTGCTTTGTTCACATAGTTCACTTGCTTTGGTCCGGACCAAATTTTTTTTAATTTTTTTTTTATTTTGGTGCGGTTCGCTTTCACACTGCACTTTTTCCCCAAGCGAACCAACATGTATAAACAAAAGCACGTGTGCTGAGGTCGCTCAGCCACTGGACAGAAATGAGCCGTGTCCAAACACAGAAGGAGAATAACGGTGTTATGTGTTGTTTTCAATCTAGCCTTAGTGATATGGTTTGCTCAGTTTTTACAGTTCGCACAAATGTTTGAGCAGCATCGTGAGGTTTACACTATTTTACAATCAATTTCCAAACGACACAGACACAGGGCAAGACGACTACGGAGGACAGAACTCATGTGGACATCAAGTTCTGACTCTTGCTCTTCATGCAAAATGCAAGTAAACCTCGTAAGTTTCGTTTTGTTTCCTTTCGTTTAGTTTCGTAAGCCTCGGTTTCCCATAATGCTCGACATACGACGGGAGCTCGTCAAGTACAAAAAGCAACTTGTGTCGGATCGAGTCCGGTCTGCATTCTCACCTCAAACGAACCGCACCAGGATTCGTATGGAACCGTGCCGAGACCGAGCTTTTTAGGTGGTCTTGGTTCGCTTGTTTGCTCCGGATCGAGACTTTTGGTTTTTATTCACACCAGAACAAAAGGTCCGAATCAAAGGAACAAACGAACTCTGGTTCATTTTAAACGAACCAAACAAGACAGGTGTGAAAACCAGGACTAAACTAAGACTAAACCAGGACTACATCAGGTCTAAACCAGGAATAAATCAGGTCTAAACCAAGACTAACCCAGAACTACATCAGGTCTAAACCAGGACTAAACTAAGACTAAACCAGGACTACATCAGGTCTAAACAAGGACTAAACCAGGACTACATCAGGTCTAAACCAAGACTAAACCAGGAGTACATCAGGTCTAAACCAGGACTAAACTAAGACTAAACCAAGACTAAATCAGGGCTAAACCAAGACTAAACCAGGACTACATCAGGTCTAAGCCGGGACCTAAACTAAGACTAAACCAGGTCTAAACCAGGATTAAACTAAGACTAAACCAGGACTACATCAGGTCTAAACCAGGACTACATCAGGTCTAAACCAGGACTACATCAGGTCTAAGCCAGGACTACATCAGGTCTAGCAGAATCGCACCATAACTGGAATATTATTCCGTATAAACACTGTAAATAAAATAAAACCTGACTTATTTCTTATTAAACACAAATTACTCTGACTTGTGTTTCTTTTTCTCACCACTAGATGGTGCCCTCCGTCCATATTTCAGAGCCTTGTAGTTTCTTTTAAATAAATTGTACTTTGCAGAGGACTTTTCTAGCTGCATACCTTTACTTCTACTTTAGTAATATTATAGAGTAATTTCATGAACTTAACAGTTAAAAAATCTAAAATTCTGAACTCCGCAACAAACGAATCCAACATATAAACCAGGCGCTAACAACAGTCACATTTATCAGTTGTTTTCACTGCTTTTTCAGATGTAATTTTCTTTTTCTATTTTATTTCTTTTTTTGCCCATGTTTTTAAAATAACATTTGTGCATGTTTAAAGGTTCATCAGGTCTAAACCAGGTCTAAACCAAGACTAAACCAGGACTACATCAGGTCTAAACCAGGACTAAACTAAGACTAAACCAGGACTACATCAGGTCTAAACCAGGACTAAACTAAGACTAAACCAGGACTACATCAGGTCTAAACCAGGACTAAACTAAGACTAAACCAGAACTACATCAGGTATAAACCAGGACTACATCAGATCTAAACCAGGACTACATCAGGTGTCAACAGGACTAAACTAAGACTAAACCAGGACTACATCAGGTCTAAACCAGGACTAAACTAAGACTAAACCAGGACTACATCAGGTCTAAACCAGGACTAAACTAAGACTAAACCAGGACTACATCAGGTCTAAACCAGGACTACATCAGGTCTAAACCAGGACTGAACTAAGACTAAACCAGGACTACATCAGGTCTAAACCAGGACTAAACTAAGACTAAACCAGGACTACATCAGGTCTAAACCAGGACTACATCAGGTCTAAACCAGGACTAAACTAAGACTAAACCAGGACTACACCAGGTCTAAACCAGGACTACATCAGGTCTAAACCAGGACTAAACCAGGACTACATCAGGTCTAAACCAGGACTAAACTAAGACTAAACCAGGACTACATCAGGTCTAAACCAGGACTAAACTAAGACTAAACCAGGACTACATCAGGTCTAAACCAGGACTAAACTAAGACTAAACCAGAACTACATCAGGTCTAAACCAGGACTAAACTAAGACTAAACCAGGACTACATCAGGTCTAAACCAGGACTACATCAGGTCTAAACCAGGACTAAACCAGGAGTACATCAGGTCTAAACCAGGACTAAACTAAGACTAAACCAGGACTACATCAGGTCTAAACCAGGACTAAACTAAGACTTGGAGACTTTGTCTCCAAGATCACAACCATCCACCAACACCTGACAAATGGAGCTGCAGTCTCTGGAGTGGACACCTTCTTCCCGCACTCACCTCTGTCACCATTTTCAAGTTTTTCCCCTTCCTTCTGTCCAAGTCGTCTCTGAGCTCATTCTTAACTCCAAACCCTCTACCTCCCAACTTGGCCCTATTCCTAGAACCCTTGTTAAATCCTGTCTCTCCTCCCTTGCCCCCATCATCACTAACATCATTCACTCTTCCCTGGTCTCTGGTACGGTTCCTTCATCTCTCAAAACTGCTTCTTTTACTCCTGTTCTGAAAAAACCCGGTCTAGATCCCAACAACTTCAATAACCTCCGTCCTATTTCCAACCTGCCCTTCATTGCCAAAATTCTCGAAAAAACTGTTGCCTCTCAACTCCACACTCATCTCACCACTAACAATATCTATGAACAATTTCAATCCGGTTTCCGCCCACTCCATAGCACAGAAACTGCACTGCACTCACCAACGACCTCCTGTTAGCTTCTGATTCCGGTTTACTTTCTATCCTCGTCCTCCTCGATCTGACAGCAGCTTTTGACACAATCTCCCACAACATCCTCATTCACAGACTTCAGTCCATTGGCATTTCCCACATTCCTCTCTCCTGGTTCATTTCATATCTCTCTGATCGCAGTCAATTCATCCAATTCAAATCTTGCAAATCCAACTCTTTCCCTGTCTCTGCTGGTGTTCCCCAAGGCTCTGTCTTAGGTCCCCTTCTTTTGATCATTTACATCCTTCCACTTGGCTTTCTGTTCCGTAAACACAACATTCTTTTTCACTGTTACGCAGATGACACCCAGCTCTACATTTCTACCAAACCTTCCTCATCTCTCCCTCCAACCTCTCTTACCCTCTGTCTATAAGAAATCCATTCCTGGTTCTCCTCCAACTTTCTCAAACTTAACAGCTCTAAAACTGAAGTCCTCCTGTAGGCACCCCCTCCACTATCACCAAATCCAGCAGTTTCTCTGTATCCATCCATGATTCCACTGTCCTTCCTTCCCCTCAGATCAAGAGTCTGGGTGTCATCCTTGACAGCACACTTTCTTTTCAATCCCATATTAATAACATCACCCGCTCCGCCTACTTTCACCTCCGCCCCTCTCTCACTCCTCACACCACTGCCATACTCGTTCACAGCCTTGTTACTTCCCGGATTGACTATTGCAACTCCCTCCTCTTTGGTCTCCCCAATAAATCCCTCCAGAAACTGCAGCTTCTCCAAAATTCCGCTGCCCGCATCATCACCAGGACCCCCTCCTCCCACCACATCACCCCCGTCCTCCAACAACTACACTGGCTTCCCATAAAACAAAGAATTCACTTTAAAATTCTCCTAACCACCTTCAAAGCGATCCATAACCTGGCCCCACCTTACATCACTGACCTCCTCCACATCTCCATTCCTTCTCGCTCCCTCCGCTCCTCCTCCTCTCTCCAGCTCTCTGTCCCCTCTGCTCGTCTCGTCACCATGGGGGGCAGAGCCTTCAGCCGCTCTGCTCCCCTGCTCTGGAACTCACTCCCTCCTGACCTCCGCAATATTCACTCTCTTCCTATTTTCAAATCCAGACTCAAAACACACCTGTTCAGACAATCCTACACCACATAACAGTCACTTTCACCATCTTCCAGTTAAACCAGGACTAAACTAAGACTAAACCAGGACTAAACTAAGACTAAACCAGGACTACATCAGGGCTAAACCAGGACTAAACTAAGACTAAACCAGGATTACATCAGGTCTAAACCAGGACTAAACTAAGACTAAACCAGGACTACATCAGGTCTAAACCAGGACTAAACTAAGACTAATCCAGGACTACATCAGGTCTAAACCAAGACTACATCAGGTCTAAACCAGGACTAAACCAGGACTACATCAGGTGTCAACCAGGACTAAACTAAGACTAAACCAGGACTACATCAGGTCTAAACCAGGACTGAACTAAGACTAAACCAGGACTACATCAGGTCTAAACCAGGACTACATCAGGTCTAAAACAGGACTAAACCAGGACTATATCAGGTCTAAAACAGGACTAAACCAGGACTACATCAGGTCTAAACCAGGACTAAACTAAGACTAAACCAGGACTATATCAGGTCTAAACCAGGACTACATCAGGTCTAAAACAGGACTAAACCAGGACTATATCAGGTCTAAAACAGGACTAAACCAGGACTACATCAGGTCTAAAACAGGACTAAACCACGATGACGTCAGGTCTAAACCAGGACTAAACCAGGACTACATCAGGTCTAAACCAGGACTATATCAGGTCTAAAACAGGACTAAAACAGGTCTAAGCCAGGACTAAACTAAGACTAATCTAAGACTAAACCAGGACTACATCAGGTCTAAAACAGGACTAAACCAGGACTATATCAGGTCTAAAACAGGACTAAACCAGGACTACATCAGGTCTAAACCAGGACTAAACTAATACTAAACCAGGATTACATCAGGTCTAAACCAGGACTAAACTAAGACTAAACCAGGACTACATCAGGTCTAAACCAGGACTAAACTAAGACTAATCCAGGACTACATCAGGTCTAAACCAAGACTACATCAGGTCTAAACCAGGACTAAACCAGGACTACATCAGGTGTCAACCAGGACTAAACTAAGACTAAACCAGGACTACATCAGGTCTAAACCAGGACTGAACTAAGACTAAACCAGGACTACATCAGGTCTAAACCAGGACTACATCAGGTCTAAAACAGGACTAAACCAGGACTATATCAGGTCTAAAACAGGACTAAACCAGGACTACATCAGGTCTAAACCAGGACTAAACTAAGACTAAACCAGGACTATATCAGGTCTAAAACAGGACTAAACCAGGACTACATCAGGTCTAAAACAGGACTAAACCACGATGACGTCAGGTCTAAACCAGGACTAAACCAGGACTACATCAGGTCTAAACCAGGACTATATCAGGTCTAAAACAGGACTAAAACAGGTCTAAACCAGGACTAAACTAAGACTAATCTAAGACTAAACCAGGACTACATCAGGTCTAAAACAGGACTAAACCAGGACTATATCAGGTCTAAAACAGGACTAAACCAGGACTACATCAGGTCTAAACCAGGACTAAACTAAGACTAAACCAGGACTATATCAGGTCTAAACCAGGACTATATCAGGTCTAAAACA
Organism: Paratrypauchen microcephalus; assembly: GCA_036785185.1. NCBI lineage: Eukaryota > Metazoa > Chordata > Actinopteri > Gobiiformes > Gobiidae > Paratrypauchen > Paratrypauchen microcephalus. The sequence continues at coordinate 493,385 of JAVJIX010000270.1, read as the reverse complement.
GGACTAAACCAGGACTATATCAGGTCTAAAACAGGACTAAACCAGGACTACATCAGGTCTAAAACAGGACTAAACCACGATGACGTCAGGTCTAAACCAGGACTAAACCAGGACTACATCAGGTCTAAACCAGTACTATATCAGGTCTAAACCAGGACTATATCAGGTCTAAAACAGGACTAAAACAGGTCTAAACCAGGACTAAACTAAGACTAATCTAAGACTAAACCAGAACTACATCAGGTCTAAACCAGGACTAAATCAGGTCTAAACCAGGACTAAACTAAGACTAATCTAAGACTAAACCAGAACTACATCAGGTCTAAACCAGGACTAAATCAGGTCTAAACCAGGACTAAACTAAGACTACATCAGGTCTAAACCAGGTCTAAACCAGGACTAAACTAAGACTAATCTAAGACTAAACCAGGACTACATCAGCTCTAAACCAGGACTAAATCAGGTCTAAGCCAGGACTAAACCAGGACTACATCAGGTCTAAACCAGGACTAAACCAGGACTAAACCAGGACTAAACTAAGAACCGCACCAAAATAAAAAAAATTAAAAAAAATTTGGTCCGGACCAAAGCAAGTGAACTATCGGACTTTCCTGGTGTGAAAACGACCTAAACCAGAACTACATCAGGTCTAAACCAGGACTAAACTAAGACTAAACCAGAACTACATCAGGTCTAAACCAGGACTACATCAGGTCTAAACCAGGACTACATCAGGTCTAAACCAGGACTAAACTAAGGTCGTTTTCACACCAGGAAAGTCCACTTGCTTGCTTTGTTCACATAGTTCACTTGCTTTGGTCCGGACCAAATTATTATTATTTTTTTTTTTTATTTTGGTGCGGTTCTTTCACACTGCACTTTTTCCCCAAGCGAACCAACATGTATAAACAAAAGCACGTGTGCTGAGGTCGCTCAGCCACTGGACAGAAATGAGCCGTGTCCAAACACAGAAGGAGAATAACGGTGTTATGTGTTGTTTTCAATCTAGCCTTAGTGATATGGTTTGCTCAGTTTTTACAGTTCGCACAAATGTTTGAGCAGCATCGTGAGGTTTACACTATTTTACAATCAATTTCCAAACGACACAGACACAGGGCAAGACAACTACGGAGGACAGAACTCATGTGGACATCAAGTTCTGACTCTTGCTCTTCATGCAAAATGCAAGTAAACCTCGTAAGTTTCGTTTTGTTTCCTTTCGTTTAGTTTCGTAAGCCTCGGTTTCCCATAATGCTCGACATACGACGGGAGCTCGTCAAGTACAAAAAGCAACTTGTGTCGGATCGAGTCCGGTCTGCATTCTCACCTCAAACGAACCGCACCAGGATTCGTATGGAACCGTGCCGAGACCGAGCTTTTTAGGTGGTCTTGGTTCGCTTGTTTGCTCCGGATCGAGACTTTTGGTTTTTATTCACACCAGAACAAAAGGTCCGAATCAAAGGAACAAACGAACTCTGGTTCATTTTAAACGAACCAAACAAGACAGGTGTGAAAACCAGGACTAAACTAAGACTAAACCAGGACTACATCAGGTCTAAACCAGGAATAAATCAGGTCTAAACCAAGACTAACCCAGAACTACATCAGGTCTAAACCAGGACTAAACTAAGACTAAACCAGGATTACATCAGGTCTAAACCAGGACTAAACTAAGACTAAACCAGGACTACATCAGGTCTAAACAAGGACTAAACCAGGACTACATCAGGTCTAAACCAAGACTAAACCAGGAGTACATCAGGTCTAAACCAGGACTAAACTAAGACTAAACCAGGACTACATCAGGTCTAAACCAGGAATAAATCAGGTCTAAACCAAGACTAAACCAGGACTACATCAGGTCTAAACCAGGACTACATCAGGTCTAAACCAGGACTAAACTAAGACTAAACCAGGACTACATCAGGTCTAAACCAGGACTAAACTAAGACTAAACCAGGACTACATCAGGTCTAAACCAGGAAATAATCAAGTCTAAACCAAGACTAAACCAGAACTACATCAGGTCTAAACAAGGACTAAACCAGGACTACATCAGGTCTAAACCAAGACTAAACCAGGAGTACATCAGGTCTAAACCAGGACTAAACTAAGACTAAACCAAGACTAAATCAGGGCTAAACCAAGACTAAACCAGGACTACATCAGGTCTAAGCCGGGACCTAAACTAAGACTAAACCAGGTCTAAACCAGGATTAAACTAAGACTAAACCAGGACTACATCAGGTCTAAACCAGGACTACATCAGGTCTAAACCAGGACTACATCAGGTCTAGCAGAATCGCACCATAACTGGAATATTATTCCGTATAAACACTGTAAATAAAATAAAACCTGACTTATTTCTTATTAAACACAAATTACTCTGACTTGTGTTTCTTTTTCTCACCACTAGATGGTGCCCTCCGTCCATATTTCAGAGCCTTGTAGTTTCTTTTAAATAAATTGTACTTTGCAGAGGACTTTTCTAGCTGCATACCTTTACTTCTACTTTAGTAATATTATAGAGTAATTTCATGAAGTTAACAGTTAAAAAATCTAAAATTCTGAACTCCGCAACAAACGAATCCAACATATAAACCAGGCGCTAACAACAGTAACATTTATCAGTTGTTTTCACTGCTTTTTCAGATGTAATTTTCTTTTTCTATTTTATTTCTTTTTTTGCCTATGTTTTTAAAATAACATTTGTGCATGTTTAAAGGTTCATCAGGTCTAAACCAGGTCTAAACCAAGACTAAACCAGGACTACATCAGGTCTAAACCAGGACTAAACTAAGACTAAACCAGGACTACATCAGGTCTAAACCAGGACTAAACTAAGACTAAACCAGGACTACATCAGGTCTAAACCAGGACTAAACTAAGACTAAACCAGAACTACATCAGGTCTAAACCAGGACTAAACTAAGACTAAACCAGGACTACATCAGGTATAAACCAGGACTACATCAGATCTAAACCAGGACTACATCAGGTGTCAACAGGACTAAACTAAGACTAAACCAGGACTACATCAGGTCTAAACCAGGACTAAACTAAGACTAAACCAGGACTACATCAGGTCTAAACCAGGACTAAACTAAGACTAAACCAGGACTACATCAGGTCTAAACCAGGACTACATCAGGTCTAAACCAGGACTGAACTAAGACTAAACCAGGACTACATCAGGTCTAAACCAGGACTAAACTAAGACTAAACCAGGACTACATCAGGTCTAAACCAGGACTAAACTAAGACTAAACCAGAACTACATCAGGTCTAAACCAGGACTACATCAGGTCTAAACCAGGACTAAACTAAGACTAAACCAGGACTACACCAGGTCTAAACCAGGACTACATCAGGTCTAAACCAGGACTAAACCAGGACTACATCAGGTCTAAACCAGGACTAAACTAAGACTAAACCAGGACTACATCAGGTCTAAACCAGGACTAAACTAAGACTAAACCAGGACTACATCAGGTCTAAACCAGGACTAAACTAAGACTAAACCAGAACTACATCAGGTCTAAACCAGGACTAAACTAAGACTAAACCAGGACTACATCAGGTCTAAACCAGGACTACATCAGGTCTAAACCAGGACTAAACTAAGACTAAACCAGGACTACACCAGGTCTAAACCAGGACTACATCAGGTCTAAACCAGGACTAAACCAGGACTACATCAGGTCTAAACCAGGACTAAACTAAGACTAAACCAGGACTACATCAGGTCTAAACCAGGACTAAACTAAGACTAAACCAGGACTACATCAGGTCTAAACCAGGACTAAACTAAGACTAAACCAGAACTACATCAGGTCTAAACCAGGACTAAACTAAGACTAAACCAGGACTACATCAGGTCTAAACCAGGACTACATCAGGTCTAAACCAGGACTAAACCAGGAGTACATCAGGTCTAAACCAGGACTAAACTAAGACTAAACCAGGACTACATCAGGTCTAAACCAGGACTAAACTAAGACTTGGAGACTTTGTCTCCAAGATCACAACCATCCACCAACACCTGACAAATGGAGCTGCAGTCTCTGGAGTGGACACCTTCTTCCCGCACTCACCTCTGTCACCATTTTCAAGTTTTTCCCTTCCTTCTGTCCAAGTCGTCTCTGAGCTCATTCTTAACTCCAAACCCTCTACCTCCCAACTTGGCCCTATTCCTAGAACCCTTGTTAAATCCTGTCTCTCCTCTCTTGCCCCCATCATCACTAACATCATTCACTCTTCCCTGGTCTCTGGTACGGTTCCTTCATCTCTCAAAACTGCTTCTTTTACTCCTGTTCTGAAAAAACCTGGTCTAGATCCCAACAACTTCAATAACCTCCGTCCTATTTCCAACCTGCCCTTCATTGCCAAAATTCTCGAAAAAACTGTTGCCTCTCAACTCCACACTCATCTCACCACTAACAATATCTATGAACAATTTCAATCCGGTTTCCGCCCACTCCATAGCACAGAAACTGCACTTCTCAAAATCACCAACGACCTCCTGTTAGCTTCTGATTCCGGTTTACTTTCTATCCTCGTCCTCCTCGATCTGACAGCAGCTTTTGACACAATCTCCCACAACATCCTCATTCACAGACTTCAGTTTATTGGTATTTCCCACATTCCTCTCTCCTGGTTCATTTCATATCTCTCTGATCGCAGTCAATTCATCCAATTCAAATCTTGCAAATCCAACTCTTTCCCTGTCTCTGCTGGTGTTCCCCAAGGCTCTGTCTTAGGTCCCCTTCTTTTGATCATTTACATCCTTCCACTTGGCTTTCTGTTCCGTAAACACAACATTCTTTTTCACTGTTACGCAGATGACACCCAGCTCTACATTTCTACCAAACCTTCCTCATCTCTCCCTCCAACCTCTCTTACCCTCTGTCTATAAGAAATCCATTCCTGGTTCTCCTCCAACTTTCTCAAACTTAACAGCTCTAAAATTGAAGTCCTCCTGTAGGCACCCCCTCCACTATCTCCAAATCCAGCAGTTTCTCTGTATCTATCCATGATTCCACTGTCCTTCCTTCCCCTCAGATCAAGAGTCTGGGTGTCATCCTTGACAGCACACTTTCTTTTCAATCCCATATTAATAACATCACCCGCTCCGCCTACTTTCACCTCCGCCCCTCTCTCACTCCTCACACCACTGCCATACTCGTTCACAGCCTTGTTACTTCCCAGATTGACTACTGCAACTCCCTCCTCTTTGGTCTCCCCAATAAATCCCTCCAGAAACTGCAGCTTCTCCAAAATTCCGCTGCTGCATCATCACCAGGACCCCCTCCTCCCACTACATCACCCCCATCCTCCAGCAACTACACTGGCTCCTCCTCATGCTCCTCCTCCTGCACCTCCTGCTCCTCCTCCTCCCACCACATCACCCCCGTCCTCCAACAACTACACTGGCTTCCCATAAAACAAAGAATTCACTTTAAAATTCTCCTAACCACCTTCAAAGCGATCCATAACCTGGCCCCACCTTACATCACTGACCTCCTCCACATCTCCATTCCTTCTCGCTCCCTCCGCTCCTCCTCCTCTCTCCAGCTCTCTGTCCCCTCTGCTCGTCTCGTCACCATGGGGGGCAGAGCCTTCAGCCGCTCTGCTCCCCTGCTCTGGAACTCACTCCCTCCTGACCTCCGCAATATTCACTCTCTTCCTATTTTCAAATCCAGACTCAAAACACACCTGTTCAGACAATCCTACACCACATAACAGTCACTTTCACCATCTTCCAGTTAAACCAGGACTAAACTAAGACTAAACCAGGACTACATCAGGGCTAAACCAGGACTAAACTAAGACTAAACCAGGAATACGTCAGGGCTAAACCAGGACTAAACTAAGACTAAACCAGGACTACATCAGGTCTAAACCAGGACTAAACTAAGACTAAACCAGGACTACATCAGGTCTAAACCAGGACTAAACTAAGACTAAACGAGGACTACATCAGGTCTAAACCAGGACTACATCTGGTCTAATCCAGGACTACATCTAGTATTATTATGATGATTATTATTTTGCCTATGCTTTTAAATGAACAGTGTTTGTGCATGTTTAAAGGTTTTATGTTATGACAAATTTACTCTTTAAGTCATGTTCTAATGTTGTTTCCTCCTCAAAAACAGACCTGGAGTTGTGTTTTGAGTAACTCCTTTTACCTTTAATTCAGTCGAGATGAGAATTCCAGGGCTGAAGTGTTTTCTGTTTGAGAGAAAAACTAAATATACCTAAATATACCAGATTATTCAGTTAAACTAAATGAATGAAATGAAACACAACTTCAGGTGTGTTTTGATTAAAAAAACAACAACATTATAACATAGATCAGAAAATGGTGTAATTTGAGTCCTAAACCAGGACTAAACTAAGACTAAACCAGGACTAAACTAATACTAAACCAGGACTAAACTAAGACTAAACCAGGACTACATCAGGTCTAAACCAGGACTAAACTAAGACTAAACCAGGACTATATGAGGTCTGTACAACACTTTTGTACTTTTGCTTGGTTTCGTTGCAGCATGGTTGGTGCAGAGTCCGCTTCCTGACAGTTTCAGATGATCCGGGCGTGTAGCCGGGAGCGCTACAAACATGTGAATAAAACAAAACATAACTCCAGGTGTTTGTGATGAGGAAACAATATTAGAACAGAATTTAAAGCTCTTACGTAAAATAGTGAGTAAAATTGAGTAAAATAAGATCTTTAAGAACAGAAATTACCTAAATTTTTTACTTGAGTACAGCACTTTTCTACTTTTGCTTGGTAAAACTAAACCAGGACTACATCAGGTCTAAACCAGGACTAAACTAAGACTAAACCAGAACTACATCAGGTCTAAACCAGGACTAAACTAAGACTAAACCAGAACTACATCAGGTCTAAACCAGGACTAAACTAAGACTAAACCAGGACTACATCAGGTCTAAACCAGGACTAAACTAAGACTAAACCAGAACTACATCAGGTCTAAACCAGGACTAAACTAAGACTAAACCAGGACTACATCAGGTCTAAGCCAGGACTACATCAGGTCTAATCCAGGACTACATCAGGTCTAATCCAGGACTAAACTAAATCCAAATCCAAATCCACTTTATTTATACAGCACATTTTACAAACGTCGCCGTTTCCAAAGTGCTGCACAGAGATAAAAACATAGAGAATACATAGTATGTGTGTATAAGTAAAATCAAATTAAAACAGCACCATAAAATGACAAAGTAAGCTTAAAAAAATAAAATACAAATATAATAAATAAATAAATGAAATAAAATAAATAAATAGATAAATAAATAAAGTAAAATAAAATAAAATCAATAAGAGACACAGAGGACCACACAAACTCACGCAGTGTTAAAAGCCAGAGAGTAAAAGTGGGTTTTAAGACGAGACTTAAAACACTCAATAGTCGGGGCAGTTCGGACATGAAGGGGCAGATTGTTCCACAGCTTTGGGCCGGCTACAGAGAAAGCCCGATCCCCCCTGGTTTTAAGTCTGGACTTAAAACCAGGACCAACTCCAGCACCACGAGCTGGAGTTGGCCCTCAGACCTCAGCTTGCGCGTGGGGGTGTAGAGACATACTGTGGGGCCAGTCCATTTTAAGCCTTAAAAACAAACAATAAAATCTTAAAATCAACTCTAAAACGAACTGGGAGCCAGTGCAATGACGCTAAAATTGGAGTAATGTGCTCACATTTTTTGCTTCCAGTTAAAAGTGGCGCAGCAGAGTTTTGTACTAACTGTAAGCGAGAAAGTGCATGATGGCTAATGCCGGGAAAAAGTGCATTACAGTCATCTAAACGCCAGGAAATAAAAGCATGAATTACTTGTTCAAAAGATTTAAAAGATAAAAAAGATTTAATTTTCGATAAAAGCCGCAAATGATAAAAACCGGATTTAACGACCGCATTTACGTGTTTGTCAAATTTAAAATCACTGTCAATAGTGACGCCAAGGCGGGTGGCAGACTGTTTCACAGACTGTTTAAGTGGGCCCAGGTCAGTGAAAGGGTCGGTGTTGCCAAAGACAATGACCTCAGTCTTTTTCTCATTTAAACTTAAAAAGTTGTGGGCCAGCCAATCCTGGACATCACTAAGACAGTGAAGGAGAGGTGTCAGGGGGGCAGAAGCAAGTTTCTTCAATGGCAGGTAAATTTGGCAATCATCTGCGTAAAAGTGATATTGAATGCCATGTTTTTTAAAGATTTCACTCAGTGGGAGGAGGTACAAAGACTAAACCAGGACTACATCAGGTCTAAACCAGGACTAAACTAAGACTAAACCAGGACTACATCAGGTCTAAACCAGGACTAAACTAAGACTAAACCAGGACTACATCAGGTCTAAACCAGGACTAAACTAAGACTAAACCAGGACTACATCAGGTCTAAACCAGGACTAAACTAAGACTAAACCAGGACTACATCAGGTCTCAACCAGGATTAAATTAAGACTAAACCAGGACTACGTCAGGTCTAAACCAGGACTAAACTAAGACTAAACCAGGACTACATCAGGTCTCAACCAGGACTAAACTAAGACTAAACCAGGACTACATCAGGTCTAAAACAGGACTAAACTAAGACTAAACCAGGACTACATCAGGTCTCAACCAGGACTAAACTAAGACTAAACCAGGACTACATCAGTTCTAAACCAGGACTAAACTAAGACTAAACCAGGACTACATCAGGTCTAAACCAGGACTAAACGAAGACTAAACCAGGACTACATCAGGTCTCAACCAGGACTAAACTAAGACTAAACCAGGACTACATCAGGTCTAAAACAGGACTAAACTAAGACTAAACCAGGACTACATCAGGTCTAAACCAGGACTAAACTAAGACTAAACCAGGACTACATCAGGTCTAAACCAGGACTAAACTAAGACTAAACCAGAACTATATGAGGTCTGTACAACACTTTTGTACTTTTGCTTGGTTTCGTTGCAGCATGGTTGGTGCAGAGTCCGCTTCCTGACAGTTTCAGATGATCCGGGCGTGTAGCCGGGAGCGCGCCGGATATTTGTCAGTGCAAATGAACAGAATTGGGGTTTCAGTGCGAGTAATGGGGCCAGCTGGGGTCTAACCCGAGGCACGAGACACAGCGACGGCCTCTGAACGCCACAACGCAGAGCCGATCTGGAGACAAAAAGAATTAGGTTCACTTCAATTAACGGGGCGCCTTGGGTATGGGGCCGTCGGGGCGCTAGGATGATGCACAAACGTGTCTCGAGAAAAGAAAAAAGAGTAAGACTAAACCAGGACTAGATCAGGTCTAAACCAAGACTACATCAGGTCTAAACCAGGACTAAACTAAGACTAAACCAGGACTACATCAGGTCTAAACCAGGACTAAATCAGGTCTAAACCAGGACTAAACTAAGATTAAACCAAGACTACATCAAGTCTAAACCAGGACTACTTCAAGTCTAAACCAGGACTACATCAGGTCTAAACCAGGACTACATCAGGTCTAAACCAGGACTAAACTAAGACTAAACCAGGACTACATCAGGTCTAAACCAGGACTACATCAGGTCTAAACCAGGACTAAACTAAGACTAAACCAGGACTACATCAGGTCTAAACCAGGACTACATCAGTTCTAAACCAGGACTACATCAGGTCTAAACCAGGACTAAACTAAGACTAAACCAGGACTACATCAGGTCTAAACCAGGACTACATCAGGTCTAAACCAGGACTAAATCAGGTCTAAACCAGGACTAAACCAGGACTAAATCAGGTCTAAACCAGGACTAAACTAAGACTACACCAGGACTACATCAGGTCTAAACCAGGACTAAACTAAGACTACACCAGGACTACATCAGGTCTAAACCAGGACTACATCAGGTCTAAACCAGGACTACATCAGGTCTAAACCAGGACTAAATCAGGTCTAAACCAGGACTAAACCAGGACTAAATCAGGTCTAAACCAGGACTACATCAGGTCTATACCAGGGCTAAACCAGGACCAGGAAAAAAATAAAAATGGTCTACGTTTGAGCAAAACATGAAATTATAGGGTGAATTAGTAAACTTATTTTGATTTAAAGGGCTCATTTCATTTCATTTTCTGATCTATGTTATATTTTTTCATCAAAACACACCTGAAGTTGTGTTTAGTTTCATTCATTTAGTTTAACCGAATAATCCTGTATATTTAGGCTGAGTTCTTCTCTCAAACGGACAACACTCTGTTCCACCTTGTGATGTCATGTGGTAATACAGGACGTGCTCCGCTGTGTTTTTAAACTCCACACCCCTTCACTAGAATCATTTGGATCATTTCAGCCATGGAATTGCCAATCTTTACTGAACTAAAGGTAAAAGGAGCGGTTCACTTGAAAATTACAGTGAGATCACAAGGTGGAACAGAGCATTTTGAGCTTTGGAGACGTAGACGGACCAAGGCTGCGTCCCATTTCTCTGTCTTACCCCTTCGTCTTACCCCTACCCCTTGGTTTTGCGTGTTCATGTGAGGTCAAGGGGTGTCCCGATTCTAATTTTGATCAAGGGCTTGGGCCACGACCTCGGGCTACATACCCCTTGAAACGAAGTAAACTCTTGACCAGACTTGGAACGAAGGGGTACGACTACAAGCTCAGGCAGGTTTTGGGATCAGGATGGCAGCGTCACATGGACAAGCCAAGGAGTCTCATAAATGTATTTTCAGCAGTCGTAATTATCGATTAACAGTTTAGCAGGTTTACAATTATGACGCTTATGTTACGTACGTTACTTTTAGCCAGAGGTGGGACAAAGTCATTGCTGGGCAAGTCCCAAGTAAGTCTAAGTCTTTTGCACTCAAGTCCGAGTGAAGTCCCGAGTCAAGAGTATCCAAGTGCCGAGTCAAGTCCGAAGTCAAAGCTCACAAGTCTCAAGTCGAGTCCAAAGTCCTAGCATTTTAGTTTCGAGTCATTTCGAGTCCCCTTTACAAAGAAATAAAATTTGTACAAATCTTGTTTCCGCATCATTTGTTGTGCAATTTTGCCTTGGATGCGGTCGAATGAAAGCAACGTAGATCTACTGTGATTGGATGTTGTGCAAGCCGCGCGCACATGCTACATTTGCATACATTTTCGCAGATTCACAAGTACGAGTGCGGTCCTTATCAACATACTTTTAGAGTTTTTTTTTTTCATTGGACGTAGCAAGTCATCACAAGTCAAAAGGCCTAAGTCCAAGTGAAGTCACGAGTTATTGATATTGAAGTCCAAGTCGAGTTGCAAGTGTTTATACATTTTGTCGAGTCGAGTCTAAAGTTATCAAATTCGTGACTCGAGTCTGACTCGAGTCGAAGTCACATAACTCGAGTCCACACCTCTGCTTTTAGCGAAGTGTTGTTGCGGTTTTAGGGCCAGTTTTTTGGAAGAAGTAGTTTGTATTGGTTTTGTCCTTTTCTCCAAACGGCGCCAGCTTTTTGGGGGAGGAAAACTGTGTTTTTTGAAACCAGGTTCAAGAGTGGAGAAATCTGAGAACACCGGGGGTCACGTTGTCGTGTGGATGAGCAAAACGTAGCTTCTGGAAAACGATGCCGTCGCAATGCCGTCATCATCTGCTTTGGCAGGACTCCCAGTCGACGTTCTGCTGATACTGACGTGTTTTGTAATCCAACGTAACTCGTAGAAGTAACTCCACTTCGTTGTCGGTCCAAACGAGAGAGTCGGTTTTTGTCCGTGTTCGCCATCATTATTATCTTCTTGTGTTTGTTTGCGGAAAAGAAAGGACTTTATGTGCATGTAGTATTGTGTTTCCGGTGGCTCTGGCTGTTTCCTGTTTACAGCGCCACATATCGGTGTGGCGTATGTATTACATCATTTTCACTCAGTGCTCCGTTTTCGTCTGGACGTGAATATTTACTGATCTGACACGTGTGTGGACGCAAGGAGCGTTGCCGTGTGGACGTAGTCTCAATTGTAGTGATGTCTATTTAGCCGTCGTTATCGTTATCAAACTTTCATGTAGAAACAAGCTAGTTTTTTGTCAAGCTGAGGTACCCATCCTTGACATGATGAGGGACGATGACTCAAACGGTAATTGAATGGTGTCCCATTTCTTAGGGGAACATTCGTACCCCGAGCCCTCTCAGTTCGGGATCAAGGGGCAAGACAAAGACGTAGATAAAGGGGAAGGGGTAAGACAGAGAAATGGGATGCAGCATAATAATAATAATTTAAAAAATTAAAACATGTGAATGAAACAAATCTCCAACTCCAGGTATGTTGACGTAAAAACATAACATGGCTTAACTGCAAATCACATTATTGTAATTAAGGAGATTTTGGGGGTAATTATACTTTGTAGATTTTTGAACACGTACTTGAACATTTGATGAAATATAATTCTGTCCACGTAACCATCCTAACTACATTTAAAGGCCTTATATTACCACAAACATTGATTCTTGTGTTTTGTTTCATTCACATATTTGAGTAACACTTTATTATCGGTCTGTTTACATCTCCAAAGCTCCAAATGCTCTGTTCCACCTTGTGATGTCATGTAGTGGTAGTTTTCAAGGTGTCTCACTGCCGTCTCTGCTCTCGGTCTTTAAAACAACTTCATTCAGCCTTAAGTCCAAACCAAACTAAACAGTGTTATATACAGTAAGTATTATGTACATTTTAGCCATGTACTCGTACTTTGGTTGAGTACAGATTTACAGTCTCCTTCCACCTCTGGATGAAGAGGAGTTCATGTCTTGTTCTTGATCAGCCGAGTTAAAGACGGATGGTTTTAATCCTGCCGGAGCGCATGAACGGGTCACTGGTGATTTGCAGTGAAGTGCTCTGAGTGTCTGCTGGACTCTGATTATCACTAGAGCATTTTTAATACAGGCTTTTACTGCTGCTAAACTACTACTACTACTACTACTACTACTACTACTACTACTACTACTACCACTACTACTGCTGCTGCTACTACTACTGTTACTGCTACTACTACTACTACTACTACTATTACAACTACTACTACTCAGATGGTAAAACACGATCATGTAAAAACACCGCTGCTCCACTGTGGCTCGTGTTATTCAGAGCCGTCTCCAAAACCCAACCTTGCTTAGATTCTGATATCACTGACAAGATGGTATTACTACTACTACTACTAATGGTACTATGGGTACTGGTGCTACTACTACCAGTACTACTACTATGACTGTAACTGGTGGTACTGGTAGTGTTACTACTACTACTACTACTGATACTGCTGCTACTACTACTACTGATACTACTGGTGGTACTGGTGCTACTCCTACTGGTAGTACTAGTATTATTTGTACTACTACTACTGGTGCTATGGATACTGGTGCTAGCGCTGGTTAGGATTGCAAAATTCTGGGAATTTGCAACGTTGGAAACTTTCCATGGGAATTTTCGGGAATTAACGTGAATTTTTGGGAATTAATGGGAATAAACTGGGAATGATCAAAGTTGAAGGTTAGGGGCATCAATATAGTTGGTAGAAAAAATATTGTAGCATAATCTTGGCTAAAATAATTACATTTCTGTGAATAAAGTAGGACACTATTTTGTGCAGAGCCGTCGAGCCACAGCCTCTACATGCATTTTGCTTTCCTTTATCACATGCACAATAACTTCTAGAATTCTGGTAAACTAGATTTGCTCCATTTCACTGAAGAAGTTATCTTATGATGCTAGCTACCGCAAAATGTGCTAGAGCTAGCTTAATGAGAAACCAGATAAATCATGTGAGTCATTATGTCAATCATGTTTTAATTGTCTCCCTTTTACAATAATGCTGCTGATGACCAAATAAAATGTTTATGTTGGTTTATGTCTCACAATAATTCTCATTAATTCCCAAAACTTCTGTGCAAAGTTACCAATTTGAAAATTCCCCAAATTCCCACGCCAAAGTTTCCATGGAAATTTTCCAGAAACTTTCTGGAAGATTTCCAGAAATTTTCTGCCCCTTTGCAACCCTACCACTGGTACTGGTACTACTACTATGACTATAACTACTATGACTGTAACTGGTGGTACTGGTAGTGTTACTACTACTACTGGTACTGATACTGGGTCTATTACTGGTACTGCTACTACAACTGGTGCTACTACTGGTACTATTACTAGTACTGCTACTGGTACTGCTACTGGTGCTATTACTATGACTATAACTGGTGGTACTGGTAGTGTTACAACTACTACTGATACTGGTACTATAACTGGTGGTACTGGTGCTACTCATACTGGTACTACTGGTACTACTACTGGTACTGGTGGTATTGGCACTACTACTATTACTACTACTACTATTACTCCTATTACTGTTACTGCTATTACTGTTACTGTTACTATTACTAATACTGGTACTGCTACTACTACTGGTACTACTACTACACAAGTGGACTAGTGAATCACAAATGTTCCATCTGTATAAAAAATGTGTCCGCGTGCAAGGAAAAAAGAAAGAAAAGAAGATCACAGGGATCTTAAAAACATTTCTGCAGAATCGGTGAACTAAAAAAGCCAATCTCTACTGAGCTGAAGGTAAAAGGAGCTAAAACTACCATACTACCAGCTGAAGGTAAAAGGAGCTTAACTACCACTTCATGACATCACAAGGTGGAAGGGAGCATTTGTGGAGCTTTGGCGATGTAGACAGGATTACTCAAACGAAAAACACAACTCCAGGTGTGTTTTTGAGGAGGAAAGGGCCTCTAAACGTTCACGAGAGTCGGGACCTTTAAAGACGTTATCACCTCATTCAAATTCCAAATCATCTCATATTTTCCAATAACCCAAGTCACTGTTTTCCAATTGCCTCTGATTGATTCTTTATAGGTAAAATAAACCGTCCTCATGAAGCCATCAGGGTTTCAGCTCAGGACATAATGACAAAACCACCATCGCAATTCTCCTGTATTTCACCATTGATTCCCAGAAAATTGTTGTTCATTTGGATCTCGCCCCAGTCGTTCTGTCCCTGTTCTGGTGTACTCGAGAGGCTGATGATAAAATAATATTCCATTTTCTTCTCTGTGAGTCATTTGTCATTGTAATACGGCTGCGGTGCTCTGGGGCAGTGAAGGCAGCAGAGGCGTTCACTTACAGCACAGGGAACAGCACCAGAATGCACTCAGATGGAACACAAAATCAATTAAGTAATTTGTATTTGTTTATTTATTTATTTTTTTGGCCTATGCTTTTAAAATAATACAGTTTGCTCATATTTTAAAGCTCCTATATCAATGGTTCCCAAACTTTTTTGGCCTCTGACCCCATTTTGACATCACAAATTTCTGGCGACCCCATAGACTTTTTTTTTTTTGGATCATGTTTCAGTCTCAGCCTCAATCGCAATATTGTGTCAAATGGGGTTCCAATCGAATTCGCGAAACCAATCCCTACCAATACGATCCTTAGCCTGTGCACATGAATCCGATACGATCCCAATCCATTTGCAATCGGATTCCACTCGTCCATGTGCACGCAGTGTCTGTTCGCTCCTCTAAACTCGATGCTGAAGCTCCCGGACTCCTCCAACCGAGTTCACCTGGAGACCTTTTATGAGACGAAGGGGTGAGAAGGAGGTAGTGTTCTGTCTGCATCTAATTATAAAGAACTTTACTGTCAATCAGGAAGTGCAGAGTTACCATGCTAGTAGTTAATATCCTAACTCCACTCTGGTCTCTGAAAGTTGTGAAAGTGCTTCCAAAGGGTGAGAGAGGCGGGAATGAGGGTGGAGGCGGTGGAGAGAGACGATGTGTGATCAAGACACACTCCACAGCTCTGTCAGGGGTCATTCAGGGGTCATTCAGGGGTCATTCAGGGGTCATTCAGGGGTCATTCAGGGGTCAAGATTATGGTTTTGAAGTCTCTTAGCTGTATGCCCAGATGCTAGGCCAACATAATTGGAACTTTAACTTCATCTTTGAAACTACATCTACACTTTTAATATAAAATAAACACATAAAACAAACAAGAGTTTTGAAGTGCTGTGATAAAAATGTCCGGTAACACTTCATAACTACGAGCCTTAATACAGCATGAACAGAGGCTTAATTCAAAATGAACAAATAGTTTTATTAAGAATTATTATTATTATTATTATTCCTTGCCTCAAGTGGAGGAGTTCAAGTATCTCGGGGTCTTGTTCTCGAGTGAGGGGAGGATAGAGCGTGAGATTGACAGGTGGATCGGTGCAGCGTCGGCAGTGATGTGGTCGCTGTACCGGACCATTGTGGTGAAGAGGAAGCTGAGCTGAAAGGCAAAGCTCTCGATTTACCGTCGATCTACGTTCCTCCCCTCACCTATGGTCATGAGCTCTGGGTAATGACCGAAAGGACGAGATCGCGGACACAAGCGGCCGAAATGAGTTTCCTCCACAGAGTGGCTGGACCCTCCCTTAGAGATAGAGTGAGGAGCTCAGTCACACGGGAGGAGCTCGGAGTAGAGCCGGGGGCTCGGGCATCTGTTCCGGACGCCTCCTGGACGCCTCCCTCAGGAGGTGTTCCGGGCATGTCCCACCAGGAGGAGGCCCCGGGGAAGACCCAGGACACGCTGGAGGGACTATGTCTCCCGGCTGGACTGGGAACGCCTTGGGGTCCCCCCGGAGGAGCTGGAGGAAGTGTCTGGGGTGAAGGAAGTCTGGGAGTCCCTGCTTAGACTGTTGCCCCCGTGACCCGACCCCGGATAAGAGGAAGAAAATGGATGAATGGAATAATTGTATATGATTCAGGCTCTGTATACACTTAATGAAGGGGTTGGGGTTAGGAGGAAGGGTTGTTAAGCCTAAATCATTTTTAATAAACTGTGTTCATTGTGTTCAAGTGTAGTTATTATAAAGTGTTACCAAATGTCCCTGTGAATCCTTTTAGATACTCAAAGTAAAGCACTTTACATCACTGTTCACAATTTGCACAATTTTGTTGCTTTTAGGGGAAGGAAACTTGTTTAAGCGATACTCTTGACATATTCACTGTTTGGATGATTAGAATAGATGTGTTTCATATTAACTTTGCACAGGTAGTAGTTTAACCAAGAGATATTGTTGCTAAAAATGTGTTTGGTTCTTAAAAAACAGCTTTAGATCACCATATTGTGATAATATCGCATTGTGAGCTACACACTGCACCAACAAAGATAAACTATACAACGGTTATTTGTTATTTCTGCGACAAAGCTAGACTTTTGCACAGCACTCCATGTGACATGGAGTGATACTTTTAGTCGTAAACCGAGCCTCCTCTCCGTCTGTTCACACGCTTCATCTGCAGTTAAACCCTCCAGAGTCGACCTCACATCTCATTGATTATTAAGCACCAGATAAGTGGAGCTAAGTGGCCTCCAGGGAGCGTGGGTCCCTGGTGTGGGCGAGGAGGGCTGGGAAGAGGAGGAGGGTGTGTCTGCTTCAAATGTGGATCACATCTGGTGGCGAGGGACACACCGAGCAAGCTTTTTCACTTCCAATACAGATTTTGATAAGACAGCTTTAACTTTCAACTTTATCATTGTCCCAGAAGGAAAATGTCATGCAGCAGTAACAGACAAAAAGTAGACATACAAAACAATTCAATAATACACGAAACCACAGCTTAAGTTGAGCTCAACAACGCAGACATGCTGTACATTCCCTTAAAGATCCCATGACATGGTACTTGTTGATGCTTTTATATGGCTCCTTAATGGTTCCCTAATACTGTAAATGAATCCTTCTTCAAAATCAACACTCAGTGCATGAGAAAGACACATGTACAGAGTCAGAGTCATAATCTCTCTGTCTGAACAACTCATTCTGGGCCTTGTTGCTTGAATGCAAATGAGAAGGACACAGATTGGTTAGAGGAGTGGGTGGGGGTGGGGGGGGGGGCAAATGCGCCGCTGGTTCCTTGTGTTAGCGCTGCGCTGTGCCTGGCCCCACTTCCGCGTGTGTAAGCGCGAAGGAGGAAAGGAGAGGCTTTTCAATGAAAAAAACACATTTCCACAGAAAATAAAATTAAACCACTGCTGTTTCAGAGGTCCAGAGGGTCGGGTAAAGGACTTCCGAGCCTAGAAACACTCGCACGTGCCTCCAGGCAAATTAAAAAACGCATTTCGCATTGCGTAGCTCCTCCGTGGTCCAAATTCTCTGGGCGTGATTTCCAGAGACAGGAGGTGGAGATCCAGACGGTGGTGGAACTGAATTTGCATTTCTTTTTTCGATCTGACGTCAATAAGGTGCCTGGTTCAGAATTGCCCATTTGAGCAGTGTTTTTTTCAAACGCAGAAAAGGATCGCAAATGCTCAGTTTAGACATTTCGCAACTTTTAGCCATTGGGGGGGGGGGGGTAAACAGGGTAGGGGAGCTCACAGTAACGTTCAAAAACCTCAGAAAGTGAAAATTTCATGCCAAAGGTCCCATGGCATGAAATTTTCACTTTCTGAGGTTTTTGAACGTTAATGTGAGCTCCCCTACCCTGTTTAGCCCCCCCCCCCATGGTTAAAAGTTGTAAAATGTGTAAACTGAGAAATTGCGATCCTTTTCCGTGTTTGAAAAAAAGACAGCCCAAACGGGCAATTTTGGACCAGGGAACTTTCTGACGTCACACTCAGGGAAAGGTTTCCACCCTCTGTCTGGATGTCTAGCTCCTGTCTCTGGAAATCACGCCCAGAGAATTTGGACCACAAATGAGTTACGAAATGCGAGATGTGTTTTTTTTTTTTGCCTTTGACTCTCATGTCTCTCCAGGCTCGGATGTCTTTTATCCGAGCCTCCGACCTCTGAAACAGCAGTGGTTTAATTTGATTTTCTGTGGAAATTTGTTTTTTTTCATGGGATGCGTCTCATATCTTCCTAAGCGCTTAAAACGCGGAAGTGAGTGACAGCGCACATCGCACCGCTAATCCAGGAAACAGCTGCGTATTTGGCCACAACCCACCCGCTGCACTGGCCTGTCTCTGTCCTCCTCATTTGCATTCAAGCAACAAGCCCAGAATAAAGCGTTTCAGAGACATATTTATGACTAGGACTGTCTTCATGAGGCTCTCTCATGCACTGAGGCTTGATTTTGGAAAAGGATTCATTTACAGTGCTAGGGAACCACTAAGGCGCCATATAAAAAATCATCAAGAAGTACCATGTCATGGGATCTTTAAAAATAGGCAAAAAAAGAACAGGAGATATAACCGGATTTCAACATGAGTCCAAGAGAGCTTTCATCCTAGTTACGGCTTCAGAAATAAAGGAAGTCCGAGCTATACGAGTTCTGATCCGGGGCATCCTCAGACGCCGCCCAGAAGGAAGGAGGTTAAACTCCTCAAAGAGCGGGTGGTCGGGGCTCTCCATTATTTCCCGGGACTCGCAAATCATTCTTTTGTTGTAGATGTCCTGCAGCTGGGACCGCTGGAAGCCTATAATTTTACCTGCCACTCTGACCAACCAAGCCAGGCGATTTCTACTAGACAAAGAGAGGGCCCCTATCCAACACAGACGAACAGACAATACAAAATGCAAGAATAGACTCAATAAAACGCTGATAAAAAAGGGTCAAAAGAAGATTACTGAGGTTAAAAGAACTCATTTCTTTGCTGCACTCTCTTGCAGATGCAACAGCGTTCGATTCAAAGTGTAGGGCACTGTCAGTACACGTCCGTAGGTATTTATATTCAGAGACAAACTCAACTTATTTTCCCTGAATTAAGGATCTGCCAGTTACCGATATCAACCAATACCAGTACAGTGACTGAAAACAGCATTTACTTCCTTTATACAAAAATTAAATAAGAAAAACTGATCCAAATGTGTCACATAACTGATTTAACTAGGGCTGTAAGTGTCAGTTTAACTTGTTAATTAATTAATTACACTGCAAATTAATGCGTTATAAAAATTAACGCAATTAATTATGAGCGGCAATTCAATGCGCATTTTAAATTTGTCCCACTGAAGGACCTGTAGGCGACTTGGCAGTGGCGTCACTTCCACCTGCACCGATAATCAAACAAATAAATCCTGGAGGAAACTGACATGGACTCGACTCGGGGCGAGGCGAGCGAATCGCCGCCAGGGCCGAAGAATGGTGAGTTTATTTATAAAAAGAACGAAGACGGTACGATCAACAAGAACGCCGTGATTTGGAGCTTTTGTAAAAAAGAATTTTATGACCGCCGAAGCTGCTCCAGCCTGACGGATCATTTGAACGATAAACACGTCCGGACAAGTTCCATCGTTACCGGTGATAGAGCGAGCGTGAGCGCACTTCACCAAACCACCAAACCACCAAACCAACAAACCACCAAACCAACAAACCACCAAACCATCAAACCACGCTCGCAGAATTTGGTCTCTCTCTCTCCCTCTCGATTAAAATGCGATTAATTAGATTAATTCATTACAAATCCTGTAATTAATTAGATTTGTATCAATACAAATCCAATCATTATGAGACTTTCTGGGCCGACCAGGACCAGTAAAGAGTCTTATTACGTGAATTTATCTACCACTTGCTGCTTATATTTGGTCAAAAGAAGTGTGCTGTGTTCTGTGGGTTTTACTGTCAGATAATCAGGAAGTGCACAGTTACCATGCTAGTTGTCAGCATTTTTGTGAAGGAAAAACTCTGCTCTGGTCTGTGAACGTTGTGAAAAGTGCTTATAAACACATCGCAGTGAATAATCAGGATGCTCAGAAGTGAGGACAACTGCAAATAGTTTTCTAATTTTGACTTTGTTTGGTGGATAAAAGCTGTTGTAAATACAAGTCTAATTATGTTTTAGACTGATTAAGAAGGAATTTGTGAAGTTAAAAATACGTGGAAATGTGTAGGAAGTAGAGAGTTCTATTTTAGAGAGTTCCATATTGCTGACATCACAGTAGGAAAAGTGACTATTTCCACGCTAGAAACATATTTTTCTGTTACTTTAAACGTAATTTAAACAAAATAAATGCATTTTGTTATAGTTTTATTTGGCTTCTAGGTTTCGGCATAGTGTACAATATGCTGGCTAGGCAACAACTATGGAAATGTCACGATTTCCAACCAGGAAGACAAATTTGAAACCTAAAACAGGCATGAAAACAGGTCAGGGGTGAAAAAGGTGAAAAGGGTGCGCTAAACCCCCCATCCCCGTCCCCGTCCCCGTCCTGGTTTAGACCCTCTTTAGTCTTGGTTTAGGCCCAGTTTAGACCCGGTTTAGTCCTGTTTTAGTCCCAGTTTAGTCCTGGTTTAGTCTGGGTTTAGTCTGGGTTTAGTCTGGGTTTAGTCCTAGTTTACTCCCGGGTTTAGTCCCGGTTTAGTCCTGGTTTAGACCTGGTTTAGTCTTGGTTTAGACCCGGTTTTATTCCTGGTTTAGACCTGGTTTAGTCTTGGTTTAGTCCTGGGTTAGACCCGGTTTAGTCCTGGTTTAGACCCGGTTTAGACCTGGTTTAGTCTTGGTTTAGTCCTGGTTTAGGCCCCTGCTGTCAGCTAATCTGTCCCTTTGATGTAGAAATAATACGATATGACTCACCCCATAAGAACGCAGTCACTCCCGATAGTTTGCGTAGATAAGATAGATAGATAACCCTTTTATTGTCTCCTTAGAGAAATTTGTCCTCTGCATTTGACCCATCCTGTCATCAGGAGCAGTGGGCTGCACCCGAGGCGCGCCCGGGGACCATCTCCACGATCTCCCCGCTTCGGCTTGGTCAGGACCTCGGCTGGAGAATCCTCCCACAGGTGGCTCACGTCACAACGGGCCTCGATGTATCTTCTGCCAGTGGGGGCTACCAGTGTCCGCAGACACTGGGGGCGAGGTGGGGTTAAGTGTCTTGCCCAAGGACACAACGGCAGCGCTCATCTGTGGGAGCTTGGATCACATGTGGTCCACCCGTCAAGAGCGGGATTCGAACTGCCAACCCCTGGATCACCAGGCAAGCGCTCTACCACTGAGCTACTGCCGCCCCGTATTCACGTGCATGCACGTGTCGCGCATATTTATCCGGAGCTCCGGAGAAACAGACGTATCCTGAACATGTCCTGAGGCGAGAGTTCCTTCTTACGTAGCATTAACGTAACAAGTTAAGGATTTTGTCCAGTTTCGTGACAAATGAATATGTACGCGGGTACATATTCATGAGGCTCGCTCACAGCTGATCGGCGAACAGGCGCATATGCAACAGCGCTAATCATCATGATTGGGAGGAGCGAGCGCGATCGGTGGGTAATTATGCTGCAACATGATTGGAAGCTGGAGCGCAGTTCGGCCCTTCGAACTTGCAGGGATTTTGCTCAGTCAAACTGGGTGAAAATCAAAGTCCAAAGTCAGCTTTATTGTCAAAAACCATATCTACAGGTTGCACACACAGGATTTGAAATTGCAGCGCCCCCTAGGCCCACAGTGAACATAAAACATCTGATAAATATATACAATTGTTAGTAAAATCTTAAATATAACGTGTGTTTTAGTAAAATGAATAGTCTAACCTGTCATAGGCACTTTAAACGTGACAAAACTGCGTACTATAATACTTAACGGGAGGGAGGCTCCTCTGCTCCCTCCTCACGCTTCAGGAGAGTGGAGTCTATCTCCGAGTCTGTCACTGGCCCCACTGCTCGGCTGCTAATCTATAGAACCACCTCATCCAAGCGCACCGTGAGGAAAACATCACCCAGAATCTCATTTGCATTTCATATTCTCCCTCCACAAGATGCCTCCTAATGCGCATCCATACCACGTTTTCCTTCAGATGGAAACACATGATAAACCACAGGAGTATTTTAATATACGGAGAGTTACGACGACAACGTTATGATTGATTCTTTGCTTTCGGTATGTGACGTTTTACAGCGTCGCTTTCCTGGAGGACGGTGCCACCTTCTCGTCTCCATGGAGATGGTTGGAGATCTTGAGTGTGTTGAGGTGTGTGGAGGAGAGGCGACAGACGGAGGTGGGCTAAAGGAGCGAAAAGATGGGGGGAGAGATGATGTGGGGCAGTGACCAGGGAGCAAAGGTGGAAGAAGAACTCAATTTTGTTGCTTGAGACACTGAAGCAAGAAATACTCAAAGAAAAGTACAAGTATTGCATGAAAAAATGTACTTGCACTGTGTAACTATTTGGTTTGGGGTCCATCTTCTGTTGCTTCTATGGATTTGTCATTGCTCTGCCTAGAATGTTCCACAGTGTGACATTAACAGCTCTACTTTACATTTATTCAATTACAGGTGGTTTTAAAGCTCAAAAATACCTAGAAAATCAGACATTCTGACTGTGCGGGGTCGCCTCTCCACACGTCTAAGACCAAGTGGTTTAAAGGTCCCATGACATGGTATTTCCTGATGCTTTTATATGGCTCCTTAATGGTTCCCTAATACTGTAAATGAATCCTTCTTCAAAATCAACACTCAGTGCATGAGAAACAGAGATAAGATGAGAAAGAGTCATAAATGTCACTCTGGAACACTCCATTATGGGCGTTGTTGCTTGAATGCAAATGAGGAGGACAGAGATGGCCTATAGTAGGGGGTGGGGGCGTGGCCAAGCTGTGGCCCACTTCCGTGTTTTTGCACGGGGGGAGAGATGAGAAGCGTTCCATTGAAAAATAAACACATTTCCACAGAAAATAAAATTAAACCACTGCTGTTCAAAGGTCCACAGGCTCAGATAAAGGACTTCCGAGCCTAGAAACACTCGCAAGTTCCTCCAGGCAAATAAAAAACGTATTTCGCATTGCGTAGCTCCTCCGCAGTCCAAACTCTCTGGGCGTGATTTACAGAGACGCTGAGTACAGACAGACGGGGGTGGAACTGCATTTGCATTTCTTTTTTCGATCTGACGTCAATAAATTTCCTTGTTCAAAATCGCCCGTTTAAGCTCTGATTTTTTCTAACGCAGAAAAGAATCGCAAATGTTCAGTTTAGACATTTCGCAACTTTTAACCATGGGGGGGGGGGGGGGGCTAAACAGGGTAGGGGAGCTCACATTAACGTTCAAAAACCTCAGAAAGTGAAAATTTCATGCCATGGGACCTTTAATGTCGTCTAAAAAGCAGCTTTTAAAATGATCTTTGAGAATCAAAATCGGTATTGAGTCAAACTTTTCTAATGGAGGGTCTGTTAAAATGCTTTTTCCGATGGAGACATTATTACTAAAGACTAAAGAATGCTTTTTTTTCCTTGTAGTTTTAGAATCGTTTTTGTGGTTTAAGTGTCTTTTCTTCATGGAGATGTTATTGCTTTGTCTGGAAAGTTTCACAGTATGGCTTTAAACCTTTCTATCCTCATGGAGACCAAACCAGACCAAGTTACAGTCTATAAATAAAACTTTTAATGACAATAGATACTTATTTTAACTGAAAAAAAAATCACAAACTGGATCAAATTGGACCTTTTTTAAACAGTTGTATCTAGTTTCATCACGTTTAGTCTAAGACATAGGTGTCAAACTCTGGCCCGCGGGCCAAATTTGGCCCTCAGTGTAATTATATTTGGCCCGCGAGGCAATTTCAAATTAATATTAGAGCTGGCCCGCCGGTTTTATACGGCGGCAGCGCTGTAACACCACATTTACCGCTTATACTACTCTGCTGTTTTTTTGGCGCGTCAATCAGGAGAGAGGCAGACACGCCCCCTCCTCTGTGTCAGTAGCGGTCTTGGATGTATTAGGAAGGTACTGATCTGTCTTCTTGCGCACTCCTTCGGCTGAAAGCCCCGGCGCACCCCACATCCCCGTGCCTCTCTCCCCCAGACCACACTGTGACCGCAAACTACAGCTGTCACTGTGTTACCCTACCAAAAAATGCTGAAAAGAAAGTCAGAAAATAGAACTTTTCTGGACAGGTGGGAGACAGAATATCTGTTTACATATGTAAAAGACAGACCTGTTTGTCTTGTTTGTGGAGCCAACGTGTCAGTAACTAAGGAGTACAATATTAGACGACACTATGAAACGAAACACCAGGACCAATATAAGGACCTGGACACGGCTAAAAGGAGCCAGAAAGTAAAGGAGATGAAAAAAGGTTTGGTTTCACAACAGAAAATGTTCACAAAAGCCACAAAACAAAGTGAAGCTGCTGTAAAGGCAAGTTATATCGTGGCAGAAGAAATCGCCAAATCAGCCCGACCCTTTAATGAGGGAGAGTTTGTAAAAAAAGTGCATGATGAAGGTTTGTGACCAAGTGTGCCCAGAGAAAAAGCAAGACTTCGCAAACGTAAGCCTGAGCAGAAACACAATAGCTGAGCGCACATGTGAGCTTGCCACCAATCTGCATGTCCAGTTGAATGAGAAGGGAAAAGATTTTGTTTGTTTTTCCCTTGCTGTGGATGAAAGCACTGACGCGTCTGATACTGCGCAGCTGTCAATCTTCATCCGCGGCGTGGACTCAAATCTGTGTGTTACGGAGGAGCTTTTGGGATTTAAATCCATGCATGGCACAACCACGGGGAAAGAAATCTTTGAGGGGGTTTGCAAATGTATAACTGAAATAAACCTGCCGTGGGATAAACTTGTGGGATAAACCACTGATAGTGCGCCAAATAATAATATAATAATAATAATAATAATAATAATAGTAATAATAATAGTAATATTATTATTATTTTAAATAATAATATAATAATAATAATAATAATAATAATAGTAATAATAATAGTAATATTATTATTATTTTGCACGCCTGCACTTTTAAGTTGTATAAGCCTTGCTTGTTCAATATTCATTGTTAAATCAAAACTTGTTTGGCTCCATATTAAAAGTTCATATTTGTTCAACCTTGGCCCGCGGCTTTGTTCAATTTAAAATTTTGGCCCACTGTGTATTTGAGTTTGACACCCCTGGTCTAAGACCACGTGGTTTAATGTCGTCTAAATGTAGCTTTTGGGTATCAAAATCGGTATTGAGTCGAACATTTCCGTTAAAATGCTTTTTCCGATGGAGACATTATTATTAAAGACGAAGGAATGCTGTTTATTTTTTAACAATATTGTCATTTAAGAATAGTTTTTGTGGTTTAAGTGGCTTTTCTTCATGGAGATGTTGTTGCTTTGTCTGGAATGTTCCACAGTATGGCATTAAACCTTTCTATCTTCATGGAGACCAAACCAGACCGAGTTACAGGTCAGATCTGTGGAGAGGCGACCCCGCTCACAGTCAGAATGTCTGTTTTTTGAGATATTTTTGAGCTGTAAAACCATCTGTAGTTGAAGAAATGTAAACTAGAGCTGTTTAAAGTCACACTGTGGAACATTCCAGGTAACGCGACGACATCTTCATAGAAACAAGCAGGTGACGGACCCCCAACCAAAAAATTATATCATTAACTTAAAGAGTAAGTGTTGGGACGTAACATCTGAACGACACACTCCTTTAGTCCGTGGTTTGAATACGAAGTCTCCTTTGAAATTCCGGTTTTTGGTGCACTTCCCTCGGTGTGCGGGGCTAATGTAGCGCTCGCCTCCCCGGGCACGTTTGCGTCTTCTTCTATAGCGGCTCCAGCTCTGCTTCATTAGCCACAGGAGCTCAGAGCCTGGAGGGAGCACCAAAACTCAACACGCTAAAGGAAAAAGTGCAGATTTACACGAGCGTAATAACTGCAATTTTAAAGCTATGAATAAAGCTTGAACAAACACTGCAATATGGGCTCTTTAATACGCTATTTCCTGATCTATGTTATAATGTTGCTTTTATTCTTTACATCCAATATTCCAGAGTACAGCATTAAACTTTAAAAGAGCAATTTACAGGTGAGATCTGTAGCATGTTTTTAAATGTGTTTTTAGCGATAACTGAATAAAGTTTAATACCAAATTGTGGAACATTACAGGAAAAGCAATAGCATCTACGTAGCACCTAAAAAGTTACACAAAACTTTAAACTCCACAAAACTTCACTATTTGGATCAATTTTAACTCTGGACTTGATAAACTTTATGGAACAAGGAGCTGTTAACATGAAAACTACCCCCACATGACATCACAAAGTGGAACAGAGCATTTAGAGCTTTGGAGATGTAAAAGGATTACTCAAACTTGTGTGAATGAAACGAAACACAACTCCAGGTCTGTTTTTGATGAAGACACAACATTATAACATGACTTAAAGTGCACAAGAATCCATTTTGTTTAATATATGACCTTAAAGACACACTTGCATCTATAGTATTCTAAACTATGGTTCACTTTAATATTTGAAAACAATGTACCAGATTTTTACGGACTGAAAAACCTAATTTTGACTGCCATAAAAAACAGATTTTGACTGCCTTAAAAACCTGGTTTTGACTGCCTTAAAAACCTGATTATGAATGCTGTAAAAACTTGGTTTTGACTGCCTTAAAAACTTGATTTTGACTGCCATAAAACCTGATTTTGACTGCCTTAAAAACCTGATTTTGACTGCCTTAAAAAACAGATTTTGACTGCCTTAAAAAACAGATTTTGACTGCCTTAAAAACCTGATTTTGACTGCCTTAAAAACCTGATTTTGACTGCCTTAAAAACCTGATTTTGACTGCCTTAAAAACTTGATTTTGACTGCCTTAAAAACCTGATTTTGACTGCCTTAAAAACTTGATTTTGACTGCCATAAAACCTGATTTTGACTGCCTTAAAAACCTGATTTTGACTGCCATAAAACCTGATTTTGACTGCCTTAAAAACCTGATTTTGACTGCCTTAAAAGCATTAAAAACAAAACTAGTTCATTACAAACAGTTGCTGAAGTTTATAAGCAATTTCCAACTCTCAACAAGACCAGAGTTTTGCCTTCCATTCCACTGCTAACAACTAGCATGCTAACCGCGCACCAGCCCTACTGCCTCGTTCAGACAAAAACTGGTTTTATTTCAATCCTACCATCTTTTATATATTTTTGAATATTTTTTGTCATTTAACACTTTGCAGCGGATGTCATCAACATTCTGCTAACTGTAGGCTCTGCTCTGTCTGAGGCTTTCTCTTAACACAACCTGACCAGAAAGAACTACAACAACAAGGACAACAGGTGAGCTCATTTGTTCATAAAATTACAGTCTCAAGTGAGTTAGCATTAGTTTTTCAGCTAGACATTCTTACATTTTTGCAGTGGTGGATGAAGTACTTTTGTTACTTAAGTTAAAAAAGCAGAGTTTTTTTTCGATCAATTAAAGAATACAATGTAGTGATTGCGGGAAAAAAAAACTGCAGATTTTAAGTGATTCAATTGATTTCTTATTTTTTCTTTATTTTTTGCTCAAACTTAGCATCATCATCATCATTTAGCTCCAGCGAAGGGGGGTGGGGGGGGCGTGCGTTGAGCCGACCAGATGAACCAGTTTTTTCCAGTGCTGGCGGTCTTGAGCCAGCTGCTCTGCATCCTCCACGGTGACTCCAACTTGTTGGAGGTTGCCCGCGATGACGTCAAGTCATCGGGTGTGGCGCTTGCCTCGTGGTCGGTTCCAGCCTGCTGCCTTTGGATCGAACTGGAGGATGGCTCTCGTGGGATGGTCAGCAGGAAGGCGGAGGACATGACCAAACCAGCGGGTGCGGCGTTGCGCAGCCAGGCAAGATGCTCTGGGCTGGCATGTGCGAGCTCTGAGCACCTGGTTGGAAACTCGCTGGGGCCACCTGATATTTTCGATGGTGCGAAGAGCTCTGCTATCGAAGCCATCTACTCTGGCAGCCAGAGTCTTGTTCAGGGGCCATGTCTCCGAGCCGTACAGCAGGATGGAGAGTACGGCGGAATTACAAACTTAGCACGATAACTTAAATGAAATGTGCTAAAAATAAATTTCAATCATTTCAGCGTGTCTCAAACCAAAGTACTTTTTACTTTTCAGTCCAGATCTAAAACGTAGTGGAGTAGAAAGTACAAATACCTGCTCTGAAATGTATTTAAGTAAAAGTAAAAACGATCCTCTGTAAAATGTATTTAAGTAAATTACAGATACCTAAAATTTGTACTTAAAGGGACAGTGTGTAGGATTTTTACCCGTTAATTACTGAAATTGAAGATACCCATTCAAAAATACAGTGTTTTCCAAGCCTTTTCACTTCCTTTTTTTTTTTTTTAATTTTATTTTTATTTGGAAAGAACAATCATTTTCACATTACAGATTTCTAAATCAGACATAATCTTTCCTATTTTTAATATATTATGAAAAAGGAGGAAAGAAAAAAAAAAAAAAAAGGGGGGGGAATAAAAAGTACCCCCTCTAAACTATTTACAGAAACTGGGGAGCTTACTGAACAAAAATACTATCAAAAATTTTGTATTATACGGTGTAAAATAAAATATAATAAGACAAATCTTCACCGGAAGTGGAGAAGTTACACGAAGTCGCCTCTGGTTGGGGTGATATACTTAATCCATTTATTCCAAATACCATAAAATGTGTCTCTTTGAATGTTTATTGAATAAGTTAGCTTTTCCATCTTGAAAATGTCAGAAATTATGTCAATCCAGCCATCCAATGTCGGCGTACCTGGGGTTAGCCATTTTTTTGTGATGTTCTTTTTGCTTGCCACCAAAAGGGCTTGTAACAACTTCTTATCACTTCTCCTTTCCAGAAAATTAACCCTACCTAAATACAAAGTTTCGAAATTAAATGGAAAATTTACTCCAAAAACCAATTTTAAACATGCGTGGATCTCACTCCAATACTTTTTTAATTTGGGGCAAGCCCAGAATATGTGGTAATGATTCCCCTCCTCAGAACCGCATTGTCTCCAGCATGCCAACTTGTTGGCTCCCTGAACCGGAGTTTTAAAGTATCTAATAATGTTCTTCCAGCAATGTTCCCTCCACGATAGGGAGGCAGTCGACGACCACTGGAATGACCAAATGTCCTCCCAATCAACCTCTGTAATTTCTATTGCCGCTTCTTTTTCCCATTTTTGTTTCACATAAAGTGTTTTATTCTTGTCAGTGGTAAATAGAGCGTCGTATAATCTGGTTATCATTTTTTGGGTAGAGTGTCTATATGCCAATGTTAGTATTTAAAAAAATGCTTCTTCAGATTGTGTCAAGTTTGATATTTTGCAATTTGAGGTGAAATTATGTCTGATTTGCAAGTATCTATAAAAGTCAGCTGTCTGCAGGTCATATCTATTTTGCATTGCCTGAAAGCTAAGAAAATTTTTCTTTTCTGTGAATGACCAGTAAGTCGTCAACCCCCTCCCCACCCAAGATTTAAAAACACAGTCGCTTCTGTTGGGGGGAAACTCTGAATCAAAAGCACACCATCTGAATAATGTTATCATTTTTTGGATTTGGGTGAGATTTACCACTTTCTGCCAGATCTTTAAAGTCAGATTCATCCAACAGTTGCCCATTTCATTCATTAGTGACCACAGATTCCTATCACATATTATGGCCTGTAAAGGTACGTTTTTTATCATTTTAAACTCCATTTCCTTCCACTTTGCTTTATAATCCTCGTTACACCAATATAGCAGCGGAACCAACTGAGCAGCATAGAAATAAAATCTTAGGCATGGAAGGGCCATCCCTCCTTTCTCTTTTTTTTGTTGCAATGTACTGTACCTTACCCTAGGCTTCTTTCCTTGCCAAATAAAACGTGATATCTGTTTGTCCCATTCCCTAAAATAACTATCAGGTACTTCTACTGGAAGTGTGCGAAACAAATGTAACAATTTTGGGAGTACTATCATTTTGATTGCATTTATTCTGGATGTTAGACTTAAAAATGGGATAAGACTCCATCTGTGCAAATCCTCTTTTATCGCTGATGACAATGGTTCATAGTTTGCTCGTGTTAAATTAAGTAGATCTTTAGTAATTGTTACTCCTAGGTATTTTATTCCTGGAGCCTCCCACTTCAAATTATATCTTTCCTGTAGGTTTGTTGAGACACTGTAATTCAAGGCCATCACTTGTGTTTTAGAAATATTAAGCTTATAACCTGATAAATTTCCAAATTCCCTCAACATAGTCATCAACCCATTAAAAGAATTCTCAGGTTCCTCCATGTAAACTAGTACATCATCTGCAAACATTGCCACCTTGTGTTCAACTCCCGCAATTGTCACACCTTTAACCTGGGAACTTTGTCTAATTAACTGACCAAGAGGCTCGATAAATAGTGCAAATAAAAGCGGAGAAATTGGGCAGCCCTGTCTGCTTCCCCGTTCCAGCTGAAATGAGCCTGAGAGGTCCCCATTAATCTTTATCCGTGCAGTTGGTTTTGAATATAATGATTGAATCACTCTGATAAACGAATCCTGGAAAGCAAATTTGCCCATTATCTTATATAGAAAGAGCCACCTTACGGAATCAAAGGCCTTTTCAGCATCTAACCCTACTATTAATGCTGCTGTTTTTTGCTGTGATACATGATCTATAATATGGAGTGATCTCCTAATATTGTCCAGTGTCTGTCTTTGGTGTATAAATCCTGTCTGATCTAAATTGATTATCTCTGGTAAAACTTTTTCTAGTCGACGTGCCAATATGGAAGTGAATAATTTGTAGTCTACATTGAGGACACTTATGGGTCTATAATTTCCACATTCTTGTTTATCTTTATTTTCTTTCGGGATCACTGAGATAATGGCTTCATTCCAGGAGGGGGGTATTTCACCGGTTTGTAAAACCCAATTAAACGTTCTCAATAGTAGTGGTGTCAGTTCCGTTTTTAGGCACTTATACCACTCTCCTGTGTACCCGTCTGAGCCTGGAGATTTACCGGATTTCAGCTTTACTATGGCCAAATTTAATTCTTTATTTGTGATAGGTTTCACTAACATTTCATTTTGTGAGTCTTGAATTTTAGGTAGTTCAAGGTCATTCAAAAATGTATCAATACACTTCTCGTTAGCTGCTGATGTTTGGGTATATAAATCTTGATAAAATTTCTCAAAACATTCTTTAATCCTCTCCCTTGAGTCCTCAACCTCACCGGTAATATGATTTTTAATCTTATAAATTGTATTCTCCATTTGTTGTTTTCGTAGTTTATAGGCCAAGATTTTTGCTGATCTTGCCCCTGCCTCATAATGTTTCTGTTTCAAAAATATCAGCTTTTTTTGCACGTCTAGATTATAAATCTCCTCTATTTGTTTCTGCACCATCTTTATTTCAGATCTTATTTTCCCTTTAGTATCTAGGCTATCCCTTTTTTGCATCTGTTTCAATTTTGCCTGTAAATTAGCTAGGAGTTGACCCTTACTTTTTTTCATATATGTGGTTAGGGAGATAAGTTTCCCTCTCAAGACTGCTTTTAATGCGTCCCACACGATTGTGGGCTTCGTTTCCCCATTGTCATTAATTTCCAAATATTCTTTGATGTCTTTTTTAATTTGCTCTAGTGTTGCTGAGTCATTCAAAATATATGAATTGAATTTCCACAGGGTTCTCTTTGTGTCTTTTTTTAGGTCTACTACCAGGGTTATTGGGCTATGGTCTGATAGATCAATTGTTAATATTTGAGAATCTTTTATCTTAAGTCTATCAGAGCTAAAAACAAAGAAATAATCAATCCTCGAATAAACCAAGTGTGGGTTAGAAAAATGGGTATAGTCTCTGATCGTTGGGTGCATGTCTCTCCATACATCTATAACACCCAGCTCCTCCATTAGGGATCTAACCTTTTTAGATATCGAGTTGTTCTGGGTGCCTCTCCCTGATGAGTCTAGGTTAGTGTTTAGCCTGATATTGAAATCCCCACCAGAGATAACCAATCCTTGGGACATAGCCATCATCTCAAAAATGTTTTTATAAAAGAGCCACTCACTCCCTGGTGGTGCATAAACATTTATCAGAGTCACCTCAATACCCTCTAGTTTACCAGTAATCTTAATAAATCTGCCTCCCTCGTCAACGATCTCAGACCCATGTTCGTAAGTCAGCCCACTGGATATTAGTGTGGCAACTCCTCTTTTATGTCCATGTTTATATGATGAGGAAAACACATATTTAAATCCTTTCTTCTGAAGTTTAGCATGTTCTAGTTTAGACATATGAGTTTCCTGGAGGAAAGCTATTTGGGCCTTTTCTTTTTTGAGTTTGGAAATAATTTTCGTTCGCTTAATTGGATTCAGTACCCCATTAACATTAAAAGAAATACATTTCAGTAGATTACTATGCATAATTCCCCAGTCCGGTCGAATAATCAATTAGAACCACTATGAAGCTCCCCCTTTTAATGTAACAATGAACAAAAAAACTACTATTGAACCCAATAGTCATTAGAACAATTAAACTGTGAATGTTCATACCCACTTCCAAAAGTGAGGTCCAGACCCCAACGGACCTCATCTCTGAGGGATGTCCTCTTTGGCCTGCTTGGCGATGAGGGCCCTCTATCACGGTTGTTTCTTTATTGTCCGCGACTTTAAGTTCACGTTCCACTTCCAAGTCCTTATGCTCTTCTCGAAATATAACCGCTCCGTACCAGTCTATTTTGCTTCATCAGATGTTACTTGCGGGTGCATCTCGCCTAAACGCCTGTAGCTTTTCCTTGAATCCCCGTCTGCGTCGTCCCGGAGCTGGTGTCCACGTATGCCGTTGAAGTTTCGCCAGGAGGGAAACCGGGCGCTCCACTCTCGTTACCGGTAATCCCCTATCCGCCAGGTCCGCCGCCGCCTCCTCAACTGAATCATAAATCTTCGTCTCATCATTCAGGAAGACCTTAAGTCGTGCTGGAAAAAGTGTTTGAAATTTTATGCTGCTTGTTTTTAGGATCCTTCTTATCTCTCCATATTCCTTTCTTCTTGCCAAGACGTCAGGCGCGTAGTCGTGATCCAAGTTGATTTTGTTATCCTTCCATGTAAAACCTTTTCTTTGCCAGGCAGCTCTGAGCACCTCGTCTTTGATCCGGTAGCTCTGAAATCTGGTGACTATTGATCTTGGCTGGCTGCCCTCCGGTGGCCGCGGCGCTGATGCTCGGTGCGCTCTCTCAATTGTCAAATCTTTAGTCGTCGGGAGTTCCAGACTTTCACGCAGCAGTTGCTCCACAAACAGGATGACTGATGACGCCGTGGTTCCCTCAGACTCCCTCCGGGACACCATATATTCTAATGTTCTTTCTGCGGGAGCGACCCTCCAGATCAGATAGTTTTAATTGAAGCTGCACTTGTTGTTGCACTAACTCGGCAATGACGTCCTCCGCTCCCTGCACCCGATCGTCATTAGTATCAAATCTTTTTTCCATTTCGTCCAGTCTCAGGTTTGTCTGTGCTATTTCTTTCTTTAGGTCATCAAATTGTTTTTTATTCTCCCCTCTCATCTCCCTGATCTCCTTCAGGATTAGCGACAACTTGTCCTCGTTTCCAATCTCGCTGCTGCCGTCATCTTGGCTAACAGGGTTGCTAGCCCCTTCGTCTTCAGTGTTCCTCTCGGGTATCGGAGCGGGCTTCTTTTGACTTTTCTTGGATGCCATTTCGTTCCCCTTTTAACAAAATTACTAGTTTAAACAAGAACGCTACTTAGATTGACTTTAGGGGGTTGTTTTAAATCAATTAGTCGCTGCGGACTTTTCACGCTGCCATCCTCAGTGGCGACCCGGAAGTTCCTCCAGCCTTTTCACTTCCATCATGAAATCAAAGTATTCTTTTGGACTTAGATATAGTCACATAAAAGGGGGATCTTCCCCATGCAGAGGCAGCCATTTTGAATACGAGAGCCGCAGAAGGACATTTGGGCTCCGCCTTCGCCTTCAGCAAGGCTCGTGGTTTTGGGTAACAACACAAGCATGCTGCCGGATCAGACGTCGTAATGGATCTAACACGTGTTTTGGACTAAATTGTTTTACTGGATTTTATTCGCTGGATCCTTACGGACAGATTGAGAGCAAGTTTATGGTGAAATACAGAGTTTGACCTGTCCAGAGCCTTCAAAGGTAAGCTAAGTAACAAACCTCGTTTTGTGCTTTTCCGTATAAAAGCCCCATGTGCTCGGGGAGTGATTGTTGTGCAGGGAAATGAATTGCATAGTCAAAAAGAGGAGACTGTAAGGTTTCATTTGATGTGTAGATTGTCATGGTACATGATCGGGAATGTGTGTTTTCATGAGAAAAGAAAGAAAAAACAGTGAACGGGACCGCATTTTATTTATACCATAGTTGCGGCGAGGGCTCACACAGCGCCGGGTTCACGCTGGTACGTGAGATGTCCACGTTACGGCGCGCCCGGGTGACCCTCGAGGTCTGCCGTAGCCAAAAGAGGAAGTGCATGGTACCTACACCACCTATGCGCCACGAATCCTACACACTGGACCTTTAAGAATAGTATTTTTACTTGTGTATTTCATTACCTTCCATCACTACATGTGTTGAAAGTCAAACAGGACCGTGAACGCTCATAATAATCACAGGCTCCCGAAAACGCGCTGTTTGAATCCATTTTGTGTATTTTCTTGAGTTTTCAGACCATCTTAAAAGTTTTTTGACAGTTTTTGCTAATGTGTGGATTGTGTCTCCATGGTAACAGATGCACAACACCCCCAATGGAATGTCACTTCAAATTACCAGTATTTTCGCACCCAAAACACTTACATGAACCATCAGACTAAAAATATAAAGCGGTCGGATCCATCAAACTGCTTCTCTTTCCTCTCCTCCTCTCACTTGTTTTTCAGACGCACAAACACACTCAAACACACACACACACTCACAGAGAAGCATCATTACCTGCTGAGGTGTTGGAGGCGTCCGCTCTGATGAAGGACCAGGCGATGCCGAGGAGAAGCACGCACCACCGCTCCATATCTCCACCTGAAACAAACACACACGAGCCAGAGTGAGACACACTATATAAAAGTGTATTGTGCAACTTTTCTGGTGGATTGTCCGTCAAAGGCTTTTCTGAGTGTAGATCTTATTGCTTTGTCTGGAATGGTTCACAGTATGGCATTAAACCTTTCTCAGTTTCATATATTTTTCATGTGTAAATAGATACGGATGTGTCATTTAGACAACAAATGTACACAGTTTTAATTTTTATGCAGAGAAAATTGGTGCTGTCCAAAATATTGCGCTATTAAAGGGATAGTGTTTTTTTTTATGTGAATCTGTATGGGTTTCCTTCTAACAATGTCGTGCGGTAACACTGGCTTACCGCCGACAGTCTCGTCTCAGCCCGGTGTTAAAGAAAATTGTATAATAGTGTCTTTAATGAATTATCAAAGTGTTATATTCTTCTTGAGTTGGTTCATCTCCTGTTGTGAAACCACAGGATGGGACAAAGGACAAAGACTGATTAACTTAGCTTAGACAAACAATCAAAGCAACTGCTGATTAGTGATGTATGTACGCAGTACTCGAGTTGAGGGGGGATGGGGGGGGGGGGGGGGGGGCTCCCCCTTGTGGGAAAAAATAGTCAAAATCATCCCTCTTCTAAAACGGCCATCCCTTCTTCCATCCCTTATGGCATTTTATCAATCAGGCATGAAAATCCCTAAACTTTTGGCGAATTTTGCTGTTTTTAAGTCAAAATGGCCAGTGCCCAAGAGCCAATCATAGGCCGAACTGCGTTCCAGCTTCCAATCATGTTGCAGCATAATTACGCACAGATACGCGCTCCCGCCAATCATGACGATTGCCGTGTTGTGTTTGCGCCTGTTCGCCGATCAGCTGTGAGCGAGCCGCGTGATATTTACGCGTCATTTCCAAGAGAAGAAGAATCCTTAACTTCCTACGTCAATGCTACGTAAGAAGGAACTCTCGCCTCGGGACACGGGATAAGTTCGGGATTATGTCCTTTTCTCCAGATTATTAAAGACAACACGGCAAACTGTTAGAATGGATCTGACCGCATTCTTATGGGTGAGTCATATTATCAGATTATTTCTGCATCTATTTCGGCACTAAACCAGGACTAAACCAAGACTAAACCAGGTTTAAACCAGGACTAAACCAAGACTAAACCAGGTCTAAACCAGGTCCAAACCAGGACTAAGCCAAGACTAAACCAGATCTAAACCAGGTCTAAACCAGGACTAAACCAGGTCTAAACCAGGACTAAACCAGGTCTAAACCAGGACTAAACCAGGTCTAAACCAGGACTAAACCAGGTCTAAACCAGGACTAAACCAGGTCTAAACCAGGTCTAAACCAGGACTAAACAAGGTCTAAACCAGGTCTAAACCAGGACTAAACCAGGTCTAAACCAGGTCCAAACCAGGACTAAACCAGGACTAAACCAGGTCTAAACCAGGTCTAAACCAGGACTAAACCAGGTCTAAACCAGGACTAAACCAGGTCTAAACCAGGTCTAAACCAGGACTAAACCAGGTCTAAACCAGGACTAAACCAGGTCTAAACCAGGTCTAAACCAGGACTAAACCAGGTCCAAACCAGGTCTAAACCAGGACTAAACCAGGTCTAAACCAGGTCTAAACCAGGACTAAACCAGGTCTAAACCAGATCTAAACCAGGACTAAACCAGGACTAAGGTGTGTGTACGTGTGTGATAACATATATCCTGTGTATTATTGAATGATTATATGGGTCCCCCCGTTGGTGAAAAATGTCACCATCCCCCCTGGTTTCATTTTACAACTCGACTACTGTATGTATGTATGTATGTATGTATGTATGTATGGATGTATGGATGTATGTATGGATGGATGGATGGATGGATGTATGGATGTATGGATGTATGTATGTATGTATGTATGTATGTATGTATGTATGTATGTATGGTAAAGATTAACTTTGTTGAAGACTTTGTGCTTTGAAACTGTGAATTTTCCGTTACTATGTGATTCTAACTAAAAGGAAGGACGAGGAGGTGTTCTTTGAGAGTTGAGTGTGTGGCCTGGACGGAGGCAGAGGCGGCTCTGCTTAACACATGCTACACCTCATTCTCCCTCGTTAACAAGTATAATACTTCTGTGTCTGTTTTCTCATTTGTTCCCTTTTGTTGATGTTTATTAGGAAGAATCCCTAACACCCGGTTCTGCTCGGGTTCTGGAGCTCACGTAAGTAGGTCCGGTAAGTTCGTGGAGACAGGAAGTAAAGCTTATTTTTCTTCACAAAACAACATTTGTCCAAAAAGTGATATATATTTCCGTCACAAACAGTTGTCCAAAAAAATCCAGCAGCCTAATTCTCATTTGCATATTTTCTTTAGATTCGTATCACTCCGCCCACGTTAGCTCTATTAGCCTGTTCACTTGTAAGCGGAAGTTTACGGCGGATGCGGTACGGTGACATCCGTCGTAAGCGGATGTTTACAAGTGAATAGGCTAGGTAGGCTAGGCTACGCACACAGTGATACAACTCCAAGAGAAAAGGGAAACATGCGAATTAGGGAAAATAGGCAGCTGGATGCACAACACTATTAGAGGGGAACTCATACAGATTCACTTTTTTTTTAAACGCACTATCCCTTAACATGTTAACGCAAAACAATTTTAATGCCGTTAATTTTTTTTTATCGCAAGATTAACGCTCTTTGTGATCTAGTGGTAGTTTTTTCATAAGCTGTGGCCACCGCTAGTAATGTTAAGGTCCCATGACATGGTACTTCCTGATGCTTTTATATGGCTCCTTAATGGTTCCCTAATACTGTAAATGAATCCTTCTTCAAAATCAACACTCGCTTGAATGCAAATGAGGAGGACAGAGATGGCCTATAGTAGAGGGTGGGGGCGTGGCCAAACTCTCCGCTCTCAGCTGTCCGCTCTGATCCATTTACGCGTTTTTGCGCGGAGAAGAGATGAGAAGAGTTCCATTGAAAAATAAACACATTTCCACAGAAAATAAAATTAAACCACTGCTGTTCAAAGGTCCAGAGGCTCAGATAAAGGACTTCCGAGCCTAGAAACACTCGGACGTGCCTCCAGGCAAATAAAAAAACACATTTGGCATTGCCTAGTGCATTCGCGGTCCAAACTCTCTGGGCGTGATTTACAGAGACGCTGAGTACAGACAGACGGGGGTGGAGCTGCATTTTTCGATCTGACGTCAATAAGGTGCCTTGTTGAGAATCGCCCGTTTGAGCTGTGTTTTTTTCTAACGCAGAAAATGATCACAAATGCTCAGTTTAGACATTTCACAACTTTTAACCATGGGGGGGGGAGGGCCTAAACAGGGTAGGGGAGCTCACATTAACGTTCAAAAACCTCAGAAAGTGAAAATTTCATGCCATGGGACCTTTAGAAAAACTACAGGATCCGGCTGTAAACAGGAAGGAAAACAATTTGTAAAAAACTGAGAAGTCCAGACTGGAGGAGGTGGGCCAAAGCACGGCACGAGCGCCCATGCACGAGCACGACTTCACCACACAAGCCCTGTGCCCTGATGCCACCCACATGAGGAAAACATGAAACAAAGTCTGCTCCAAAACATACGGCGAATCCACGCCCACCTTCGACAAGGACCGCGGACAGCGACAGAAGGACCGCGGACAGCGACAGAAGGACCGCAGCCTCCTGGTCGCCGCCACCTCCCTTCCCCGCAAACCCGCGGAGGAGCGCCGCAGCAGGACCCACATTGGAGCCCCCACCCTGTGCCACTGGACCCACCCTCTCCGCCAAAAACGCCAGCTCCGCCATGCAAGGACACCAGGCCGCGGCCGCAGCCCAGCCGTGCAGGTGTGCACACGGGCCACAGAACCTCAGGCAACTACGCACGGTACGGCCCAAAAGTCCCTGTGCGAGTGCGCCCCCTACTGCAACAGAAAAACACATTCACACTAACTGGAGATCACAGCACGTCCCTCAGTAATGGAACCACCTCAGGGTCACAGAACATTCACCCATCACTCACACTGACGCAGAAGCACTTCACTCACACTGATGCACAAGCACTTCACTCACACTGATGCACAAGCACTTCACTCACACTGACGCAGAAGCACTTCACTCA
Source organism: Paratrypauchen microcephalus (assembly GCA_036785185.1). NCBI lineage: Eukaryota > Metazoa > Chordata > Actinopteri > Gobiiformes > Gobiidae > Paratrypauchen > Paratrypauchen microcephalus. The sequence continues at coordinate 453,608 of JAVJIX010000270.1, read as the reverse complement.
CACTGACGCAGAAGCACTTCACTCACACTGACGCAGAAGCACTTCACTCACACTGACGCAGAAGCACTTCACTCACACTGATGCAGAAGCACTTCACTCACACTGATGCACAAGCACTTCACTCACACTGATGCACAAGCACTTCACTCACACTGATGCACAAGCACTTCACTCACACTGATGCAGAAGGACTTCACTCACACTGATGCACAAGCACTTCACTCACACTGATGCACAAGCACTTCACTCACACTGATGCAGAAGCACTTCACTCACACTGATGCAGAAGCACTTCACTCACACTGATGCAGAAGCACTTCACTCACACTGATGCACAAGCACTTCACTCACACTGATGCAGAAGCACTTCACTCACACTGATGCAGAAGCACTTCACTCACACTGATGCAGAAGCACTTCACTCACACTGATGCAGAAGCACTTCACTCACACTGATGCACAAGCACTTCACTCACACTGATGCACAAGCACTTCACTCACACTGATGCAGAAGCACTTCACTCACACTGATGCACAAGCACTTCACTCACACTGATGCAGAAGGACTTCACTCACACTGATGCACAAGCACTTCACTCACACTGATGCAGAAGCACTTCACTCACACTGATGCAGAAGCACTTCACTCACACTGATGCAGAAGCACTTCACTCACACTGATGCACAAGCACTTCACTCACACTGATGCAGAAGCACTTCACTCACACTGATGCAGAAGCACTTCACTCACACTGATGCACAAGCACTTCACTCACACTGATGCACAAGCACTTCACTCACACTGATGCACAAGCACTTCACTCACACTGATGCAGAAGCACTTCACTCACACTGATGCAGAAGCACTTCACTCACACTGATGCAGAAGCACTTCACTCACACTGATGCACAAGCACTTCACTCACACTGATGCACAAGCACTTCACTCACACTGATGCACAAGCACTTCACTCACACTGACGCACAAGCACTTCACTCACACTGATGCAGAAGCACTTCACTCACACTGATGCACAAGCACTTCACTCACACTGATGCAGAAGCACTTCACTCACACTGAATCAATCGAATCAGGTCAACAACAAAAAAACAACCTGCATAAGCAGGGTAATATTAATACAATTCTTACAAAGCACAAAATCAGATCTGGTTCAATTCGTTTCAAACTACATCTAACTGGATTACAGAAGCTCGCAGGTTCTTACACAATGCGCAGTATTCAACATGTGGCACTAGCAGAGCACATGCTAGTGTAATGGCCCCTTTAAAATCTGTTTCTCTAAATAAGTTGTAATTTGTAAATAGTTACACATTTTCTCCAGTTGGTTTTTATAATATGTTCACAGAATCATGTAAATAACAAACTTTCACTGTATCATGAAATCAGGGACTAAACCAAGACTAAACCAGAACTAAACCAGAACTAAACCAGAACTAAACCAGGACTAAACCAGGACTAAACCAGGACTAAACCAGGACTAAACCAAGACTAAACCAGGACTAAACCAGAACTAAACCAGGACTAGACCAGGACTAAACCAGGACTAAACCAAGACTAAACCAGGTCTAAACCGGGTCTAAACCAGGATTCAACTGGGACTAAACCAGGACTAAACCAAGACTAAACCAGGTCTAAACCAGGACTAAACCGGGACTAACCCAGCACTAAACCAGGACTAAACCAGGTCTAAACCAGGACTAAACCAGGTCTAAAACAGGACTAAGCCAAGACTAAACCAGATCTAAACCGGGTCTAAACCAGGACTAAACCGGGACTAAACCAGGACTAAACCAGGACTTAACCAAAACTAAACCAGGTCTAAACCAAGACTAAGCCAGGACTAAACCAGGTCTAAACCAGGACTAAGCCAAGACTAAACCAGATCTAAACCGGGTCTAAACCAGCACAAAACCAGGACTAAACCAGGTCTAAACTAGGACTAAACCAGGTTTAAACCAGGACTAAACCAAGACTGTGTGTGATAACATATTATTCTGTGCATTATTGAATGATAATATGGACTTTTAGTTATAAAAGCATTTCCATATTAACAAAGTACCTTCTAATTCTGCCCCCCCCCCCGGTCCTCGGGAAAAAAGTCACTCGAACAGAGTGGAACATGTGAGTGGAACATGTGAGTGGAACATGTGAGTGGAACATGAGAGTGGAACATGTGAGTGGAACATGTGAGTGGAACATGAGAGTGAAACATGTGAGTGGAACATGAGAGTGGAACATGAGAGTGGAACATGAGAGTGAAACATGAGAGTGAAACATGTGAGTGGAACATGTGAGTGGAACATGTGAGTGGAACATGAGAGTGGAACATGTGAGTGGAACATGTGAGTGGAACATGAGAGTGGAACATGTGAGTGGAACATGTGAGTGGAACATGAGAGTGGAACATGAGAGTGAAACATGAGAGTGAAACATGTGAGTGGAACATGTGAGTGGAACATGAGAGTGGAACATGTGAGTGGAACATGAGAGTGGAACATGTGAGTGGAACATGAGAGTGGAACATGTGAGTGGAACATGTGAGTGGAACATGTGAATGGAACATGAGAGTGGAACATGAGAGTGGAACATGAGAGTGGAACATGAGAGTGGAACATGAGAGTGGAACATGTGAGTGGAACATGTGAGTGGAACATGAGAGTGGAACATGTGAGTGGAACATGAGAGTGGAACATGTGAGTGGAACATGTGAGTGGAACATGAGAGTGGAACATGTGAGTGGAACATGAGAGTGGAACATGAGAGTGGAACATGTGAGTGGAACATGTGAGTGGAACATGAGAGTGGAACATGAGAGTGGAACACGAGAGTGGAATATGAGAGTGGAACATGAGAGTGGAACATGAGAGTGGAACATGTGAGTGGAACATGTGAATGGAACATGAGAGTGGAACATGAGAGTGGAACATGTGAGTGGAACATGAGAGTGGAACATGAGAGTGGAACATGTGAGTGGAACATGAGAGTGGAACATGAGAGTGGAACATGAGAGTGGAACATGTGAGTGGAACATGTGAGTGGAACATGAGAGTGGAACATGAGAGTGAAACATGAGAGTGGAACATGTGACTGGAACATGTGAGTGGAACATGAGAGTGGAACATGTGAGTGGAACATGAGAGTGGAACATGTGAGTGGAACATGAGAGTGGAACATGTGAGTGGAACATGTGAGTGGAACATGAGAGTGGAACATGAGAGTGGAACATGAGAGTGGAACATGTGAGTGGAACATGTGAATGGAACATGAGAGTGGAACATGAGAGTGGAACATGAGAGTGGAACATGTGAGTGGAACATGAGAGTGGAACATGAGAGTGGAACATGAGAGTGGAACATGAGAGTGGAACAATGAGTGGAACATGAGAGTGGAACATGTGAGTGGAACATGTGAATGGAACATGAGAGTGGAACATGAGAGTGGAACATGTGAGTGGAACATGAGAGTGGAACATGTGAGTGGAACATGAGAGTGGAACATGAGAGTGGAACATGTGAGTGGAACATGAGAGTGGAACATGAGAGTGGAACATGAGAGTGGAACATGTGAGTGGAACATGAGAGTGGAACATGTGAGTGGAACATGAGAGTGGAACATGAGAGTGGAACATGTGAGTGGAACATGAGAGTGGAACATGAGAGTGGAACATGAGAGTGGAACATGTGAGTGGAACATGTGAGTGGAACATGAGAGTGGAACATGAGAGTGAAACATGAGAGTGGAACATGTGAGTGGAACATGTGAGTGGAACATGAGAGTGGAACATGTGAGTGGAACATGTGAATGGAACATGAGAGTGGAACATGAGAGTGGAACATGTGAATGGAACATGAGAGTGGAACATGAGAGTGGAACATGTGAGTGAAACATGAGAGTGGAACATGTGAGTGGAACATGTGAGTGGAACATGAGAGTGGAACATGTGAGTGGAACATGAGAGTGGAACATGAGAGTGGAACATGAGAGTGGAACATGAGAGTGGAACATGAGAGTGGAACAATGAGTGGAACATGAGAGTGGAACATGTGAGTGGAACATGTGAATGGAACATGAGAGTGGAACATGAGAGTGGAACATGTGAGTGGAACATGAGAGTGGAACATGTGAGTGGAACATGAGAGTGGAACATGAGAGTGGAACATGTGAGTGGAACATGAGAGTGGAACATGAGAGTGGAACATGAGAGTGGAACATGTGAGTGGAACATGTGAGTGGAACATGAGAGTGGAACATGAGAGTGGAACATGTGAATGGAACATGTGAATGGAACATGAGAGTGGAACATGAGAGTGGAACATGTGAGTGGAACATGAGAGTGGAACATGAGAGTGGAACATGTGAGTGGAACATGAGAGTGGAACATGTGAGTGGAACATGAGAGTGGAACATGAGAGTGGAACATGAGAGTGGAACATGAGAGTGGAACATGTGAGTGGAACATGTGAGTGGAACATGAGAGTGGAACATGAGAGTGGAACATGTGAATGGAACATGTGAATGGAACATGAGAGTGGAACATGAGAGTGGAACATGTGAGTGGAACATGAGAGTGGAACATGTGAATGGAACATGAGAGTGGAACATGAGAGTGGAACATGAGAGTGGAACATGAGAGTGGAACATGAGAGTGGAACATGAGAGTGGAACATGAGAGTGGAACATGAGAGTGGACCATGAGAGTGGAACATCGAACACAAAATGTCTCACTGACAATTCATACGGTTTGCAATAAAAAAACATTTGCACAAAGCGACGTCGATCCACTTTTCTATGTTGATAGGAGAATTAAAATGATGATTCAAGGGACAAAAATGTGTGATTAGTCATGAGTTAACTATGACATTTATGAGATTGATCAAGGTTAATCAGTTTAAATGATTGACAATACTAGAGAAAACATAACTTGGGAAAAAAAAATCACTCAAACATGGAGTAAATAGGAAGAAATACGAGTAGCTATAAAACCACCTCTAACTGAATAAATGTAAAGCAGGTGATGGACCCTCCACCAGAAAAGTTACACAATGCACCTTTAAAGGAGCTGTACCTGAACAGTTTGCAGTGGTCCAAAGTTATTCCTCACCTAATTATTCACTGCAAATAGTTTATAAGTGTTTTTTACGTTTACTTGTCACACTAATGCTAACCACAACTAGCAAGCTAATGTACACTTCCTGATTATTGATTTTGTCTCTCTCCCCTCCCTGCAGGACATCTACCGCACCCGCCTCACCCGCCTCACCCTCTGGGTGATCCCACCCACCCATCCAACTGCCTCTTCAGTCTGCTGCCATCAGGAAGGAGACTGAGGAGCCTCAGGGCCAAGACCAGCAGACTGAAAGACAGCTTCATCCACCAAGCTGTCAGGATGCTCAACTCTCTCCCAATCACACTGCTGCTTAAATGACACAATTTGAGCTTTATTACGCTACACCAGTGTTCCACAAACTGCTCCACAAAGGGCCGGTGTGGCTGCAGGTTTTCTTTCCAACCAAGCAGCAGCACACCAGACTTGACTGATCTCACTCTTCAGACAGTTGAAGGTGTGCTCTTGGTTGGTTGGAACAGTTGTGGAACAGTTTCTGGAACACTGCGCTCCACATTGTGAGTTTTACTCATTAGTATTATACACAAGCCATTTGTACTTTTGCTTCGGGTATATGTGATGTTTTAGTCATTGTGTTTATTGTCTTGTTTATCAGATGTTTTATGTGCATAATATCTCCATGGAGACAAGCATTTGATGGACCCTCCACCAGAAAAGTTACACAATGCACCTCATATAAAGCTCATCAAGAGCGCATTGATAAACCGAAAGCATAATCCATGGTACATATTGATTCTCTGTGACTGACTGCTCTGTTTTTCATGGTAATATCGAGCTTTTCCACTGGAACATTTCTACAACTCATCAAGTAGGAGGGGGACTGGCAGTGACAGCAGCCCAGCGGGTGAGTGCGGAGCTGGGGACCACACGGAGGAGTGATTCGATGACTGATTTGATTTTACAGTGTGGGGATTTATAACCAGGAGTGAGCCTTAAATAGTGAAAAGAAATGAAATACTGGACACTAGGGCTGCCAAAAGTGTCGAAAATCAGATACTAAAACTAGATACTCATTTGAGCAGGAACAGTGCTAGTGGATTCTGGAGGTTGTGAGCTTCACATGAGGCCTGTCCATAAACTGAGAATGAGACAAACTTGGACGTGTCTCTAACTGCAGGTTAAAGGTTCCATATTATGGAAAATTGCTTTAAAGTTCTTCACTCAGTTACCTTTTGCATTCAGAGCGTCCTAATTATTCACCACGATGAGTTTATTAGAGCTTTACACCATTTTCAGAGACCAGAGAGGAGATTTGCTAACAACAACTAGCATGCCAAGTGTGCACTTCCTTATAAATCGCTTTATAATTATAACCAAAACTACACAGCAGATTTATTTTGACCTCAAGAACTTTAAACTGTTATAATGTTCAGAAACATCAGACTTGGAGTTTTGTTTCATTCACACGTTTGAGTAACACTTTATTATCAATCTGTCTCTCCAACGCTCAAAACGCTCTGTTCCACCTTATGATGTCATGAAGCGGCAGTTTTCCTGCTTTGTTTGTTTGTGGGAGTCCTTTTTAACATTGCTAGATGCTATAATTGACCATCTGATGGGTCTGCCTGCCCGTTTGACCTTTTTCGTGAGGTAATATAAGTTTTCTTTTTGACTCTACTTTTCATTCTTTGTTTCTTTAGAGGTGGGCCATTAATATCTATCTCATTAGACATTAATGGCCATTAATAACATTAATATATAACATCACAAGGTGCCACCTGTAGGCGACTTGGCAGTGGCATCACTTCCAGCTACGTCACTAATCAAACAAATAACAACATGGACTCGACTCGGGGCGAGGAGCGAATCGCTGCCAGGGCCTTTGAACGACAAGTTTATTTATAAAAACAATGAAGATGGGACGAGCAACAAGAACGCCGTGATTTGGAGCTTTTGTAAAAAAGAATGAATCAAAAAAGAATATTCCGTTCACCAAAGCTGCTCCAGCCTGAACGATAAACACGGCCGGAAAAGTTCCATTGTTACCGGTGATAGAGCGAGTGTGAGCGCACTTCACCAAACCAACAAACCACCAAACCATCAAACCACCAAACCAACAAACCACCAAACCATCAAACCACCGAACCACCAAACAAACAAACCACCAAACCAACAAACCACCAAACCAAGAAACCAAGAAACCAAGAAATCACCAACCAAACCAACAAACCACTAAACCAAGAAACCAAGAAACCACCAAACCACCAAATCAACAAACCACCAAACCACTGAACCACCAAACAAACCACCAAACCACCAAACCAAGAAACCACCAAACCAACAAACCAACAAACCACCAAACCAAGAAACCAAGAAACCACCAAACCACCAAACCAAGAAACCAAGAAATCACCAAACAACAAACCAATAAACCAACAAACCACCAAACCAACAAACCAACAAACCAATAAACCACCAAACCATCAAACCAACAAACCACCAAACCAACAAACCAACAAACCAACAAAACCACCAAACCAACAAACCAACAAACCAACAAACCACCAAACCATCAAACCACCAAACCAAGAAACCAAGAAACCACCAAATCACCAAACCAAGAAACCAAGAAATCACCAAACAACCAAACAACAAACCAATAAACCAACAAACCACCAAACCAACAAACCAACAAACCACCAAACCATCAAACCACCAAACCAACAAACCAATAAACCACCAAACCACCAAACCAACAAACCAATAAACCACCAAACCACCAAACCAACAAACCACAAAACCAACAAACCACCAAACCACCAAACCAACAAACCACCAAACCAACAAACCACCAAACCAACAAACCACCAAACCACCAAACCAACAAACCACCAAACCAACAACCCACCAAACCATCAAACCAAGAAACCAAGAAACCAAGAAACCACCAAACCACCAAACCAACAAACCACCAAACCAACAAACCACCAAACCACCAAACCAACAACCCACCAAACCACCAAACCAACAACCCACCAAACCATCAAACCAAGAAACCAAGAAACCAAGAAACCAAGAAACCAAGAAACCACCAAACCACCAAACCACCAAACCAACAAACCACCAAACCACCAAACCAACAAACCACCAAACCACCAAACCAACAACCCACCAAACCATCAAACCAAGAAACCAAGAAACCAAGAAACCAAGAAACCACCAAACCACCAAACCAAGAAACCACCAAACCAACAAACCACCAAACCAACAAACCACCAAACCAACAAACCACCAAACCACCAAACCAACAAACCACCAAACCACCAAACCAACAACCCACCAAACCATCAAACCAAGAAACCAAGAAACCAAGAAACCAAGAAACCACCAAACCACCAAACCACCAAACCAACAAACCACCAAACCACCAAACCAACAAACCACCAAACCACCAAACCAACAACCCACCAAACCATCAAACCAAGAAACCAAGAAACCAAGAAACCAAGAAACCACCAAACCACCAAACCAAGAAACCACCAAACCAACAAACCACCAAACCAACAAACCACCAAACCAACAAACCACCAAACCACCAAACCAACAAACCACCAAACCACCAAACCACCAAACCACCAAACCAAGAAACCAAGAAACCAAGAAACCAAGAAACCACCAAACCACCAAACCAAGAAACCACCAAACCAACAAACCACCAAACCACCAAACCAACAACCCACCAAACCATCAAACCAAGAAACCAAGAAACCAAGAAACCAAGAAACCACCAAACCACCAAACCAAGAAACCACCAAACCAACAAACCACCAAACCAACAAACCACCAAACCAACAAACCACCAAACCACCAAACCAACAAACCACCAAACCAACAAACCACCAAACCAACAAACCACCAAACCACCAAACCAACAAACCACCAAACCACCAAACCACCAAACCACCAAACCAAGAAACCAAGAAACCAAGAAACCAAGAAACCACCAACCCACCAAACCACCAAACCACCAAACCAACAAACCACCAAACCACCAAACCAACAACCCACCAAACCATCAAACCAAGAAACCAAGAAACCAAGAAACCAAGAAACCACCAAACCACCAAACCAAGAAACCACCAAACCAACAAACCACCAAACCAACAAACCACCAAACCAACAAACCACCAAACCACCAAACCAACAAACCACCAAACCAACAAACCACCAAACCACCAAACCACCAAACCACCAAACCAACAAACCACCAAACCATCAAACCAAGAAACCAAGAAACCAAAAACCACCAAACCAAGAAACCAAGAAACCAAGAAACCACCAAACCACCAAACCAACAAACCACCAAAACCACCAAACCAACAACCCACCAAACCATCAAACCAAGAAACCAAGAAACCAAGAAACCAAGAAACCACCAAACCACACTCACAGAATTTGCTCTCTCTCTCTCTAGATTAAAATGTGATTAAATTAGATTAAGTAATTACAAATTCTGTAATTAATTATATATATATATATATATATATATATATATATATATATATATATATATATATATATATATATATATATATATATATATATATATATATATATTTTAATTGCCTGGCAGCACTAATTATAACATATCAGAAAACAGTGTAACATGGGCCTTTTGAGGCACTGGCAGCACACAAACAGTACGAGAGCAGGAAACATACGGCTCCTTTAACTCGGTATTTTACGGTTTAATCTCGAACCTGTTGCAATGTTGCGTTGTTAAAAATTACCATGAGAATCGTTTTGCCGTGCACGGCTCTGCCCCATTACCAGAGCCTGTGTTTATCTCGTGAGTGCAGCCCTGTGTTCCTCTCGAGAGCGCCACTCGCATTCACATTTTCATATTGTCATTTTTAATCACGCTTCCGCACTCGTCTGCCTGCTCCGCTCTCCGGTAGCGGTGAGCCAGCGCCCCGACACCGCTGCCCTCCTCTTTGTCTCTGAACCTGGCCCTCCGCTCAGGCTCCCGCCCCCCTCGGAGCTGGACGCGCCCCAGGAAAGCCCATTTTCCAACCCCCCAGTCCGAATGATTTCCAATTACGGAAGGCAGCGGTGGTAGAAGAGGGGAACGGGAAAAGAAAGGAAGATTTGGTCTGATGTTTTAGAGATAGAACAGAGCAAGATCTTATGCATATTTAGGCTTTCTAAATGACTCCATAAACCAAAATAAAGCTACAGTATGTAAGTATATATGTAATATATCTAACTAAACTGTGGAAATGAACAGATGACACCCACAGGCCAAGTTACAGGTCAGATCTGTGCAAAGGCGACTCCGCTTACAGTAAAATAAATGTTTTTCCATGTGTTTTTGAGCAATAATGTAAAGGTCCTACATTACGCAAAACTGACTCTTATGAGCTTGAAAACATGTTATAATGTTGTTTCCTCCTCAAAAACAGACCGGGAGTTGTGTTTTGTTTCGTTCACACGTTTGAGTAACACTTTATTATGAATCTGTCTACATCTCCCAAGCTCAAAACGCTCTGTTCCCCCTTGTGATGTCATGAAGCGGTAGTGAACAGCTATATCTTTTACCTTTAGTTCAACAGAGAGCGTCAATTTCAGGGCGGAAACGATCCAGATGATTCTAGTGAAGGTGTACGGAGTTTGAAAACACACTGGAGCACTTCCTGGAGCCTATCACCGCATGACATCACAAGGTGAAACAGAGAGAACTCAGCCAAAATCTGCAGGGTTTTTGTTTTAAACATGTGAGAATGAAACAAAACACAACTCCAGGTCTGTTTTTAAAGAGGAAAAATAGACAATATAACAGATCACAAAATGACCTAATGTGGGCCTTTTAATAAATTCATGCTAACAACAGTTTAATGCCATACTGTGGAACATTCCAGGCAAAGCAATGATATCACCATAGAGACAAAATTGTACCCTTTAAATGAATCAAAAAGCCCTAATCAGGTCATATTGTTTGGTACAAATACAATAGGCCCACAGATGGATTCTAAGTCTAAATTAGGTTAAAAACAATAGCTGCTACTATTAGAAAAAAACATGAAAAACAATCCTCATATTGATCCACTTTTTGAAATGATTTTATTTTATATTTCTTATTACAAAGCCTCCAATCTTTAAAGCCAAAGTCCACAGTCTGGACACACTTTTACCGACGGAGGATCGGCTGGAGACCTAAACTCATCACTGACAATTAGAAACTCTTGGATCTGAGTTTGATTCCAATTGGATTAATTGCGTAAGCTAATAGTTTGTAGATATTTCCAACTGTATGCCTTGGATCTGTTTAAATATCCGGAGAGGGCCTTGTCAAAGGTCCCATGGCATGAAATTTTCACTTTCTGAGGTTTTTGAACGTTAATGTGAGCTCCCCTACCCTGTTTAAATCAGAGCTCAAACGGGCGATTTTGAACAAGGAAACTTATTGACGTCAGCTCGAAAAAAGAAATGCAAATGCAGTTCCACCCCCGTCTGTCTGTACTCAGCGTCTCTGTAAATCACGCCCAGAGAGTTTGGACTGCGGAGGAGCTACGCAATGCGAAATGTGTTTTTTTATTTGCCTGGAGGAACTTGCGAGTGTTTCTAGGCTCGGAAGTCCTTTATCTGAGCCTGTGGATATCTGAAACAGCAGTGGTTTCATTTTATTTTCTGTGGAAATGTGTTTATTTTTCAATGGAAGGCTTCTCATCTCTCCCCCCGTCCAAAAACACGGAAGTGGGTCACAGAGCGGAGCAGAGAGCTTGGCCACGCCCCCACCCTCTACTATAGGCCAGCTCTGTCCTCCTCATTTGCATTCAAGCAACAACGCCCATAATGGAGTGTTCCAGAGTGACATTTATGACTCTTTCTCATCTTATCTCTCTTTCTCATGCACTGAGTGTTGATTTTGAAGAAGGATTCATTTACAGTATTAGGGAACCATTAAGGAGCCATATAAAAGCATCAACAAGTACCATGTCATGGGATCTTTAACTTAAAGACGGGGTGTAACAGAGATGACAGGGTATTGGATTCCACTTGTCATTACTCTTTTTGGGCTAATGCATTTTGGTTGAGTAGCGCCCTCTTGTGATCACCGGTAGTAATAAGTGCCCCTGGCGCCGTGAGCACGAGGTGGGTCACTGACTTTAGCTCTGTCAGTTAAAATTGTGTGTTGCTGTTTAATTATTCATTACATGATTCCAGCCTAATTGTACAACCTGTTTATATAATTTGGGACATTTATGAGCTAATATTTTGTATAATGAATGAGTTCATTCATTGTACAAAATATATGAACTATTGCATATGTCGTGACAGAAGCTAACTTTTAGATGCTAATGTGACTTGCTATCCCTGTAGAGTGCTACTCGCCGTGTTGAGCCGTGGTATCCTGTACATCAGGGGTGCCCAACCAATTAATCGCGGTCTACCAGTCGATCGCAGGTAGAGTGTCAGTCGATCGCGAGAAATGTGTGTCTATGGCGACGTTCAGACTGCAGGGTTTAATGCTCAATTCCGATTTTTTTGCGAAATCCGATTTTTTTGCGAGATCGTTCACATTTCCAATTAAATGTGACTTGTATGTGATCTCCAAATTTAAATGCCCCAAAAGTGTCCCGCATGCGCCTTGGAGGACACAACGACGTCACGTCACATGCAGTGAGCGTGCTCAGTGTTTACGGAAGTTGCCTAAAGTTGCTGTCGTACCGGAGCCAGAACATGTACAGCTTATTTGTTTTAAGAAGGAGATGGAGAAGGTTTTGGCCACGGCGTTTTGTGGGGCAGTGGCAGCAACGTCCGTAAAAATGAACATGTTGGTGCGGAGTCGCAGCCAAGAGCGGTGGGATTGCTACGTGGTTCGCCGCTTCACTGATACAGAGTTTATATTCTATTTTCACATGACGAGAAGAACGTTTGTGGACATTTGTGAGCGCCGACTTGTACCACTCTCGCTGGAGGAAACACGTCCAGGTCGGATGAACTGGCCGTTCAAACTGAAGTTCAAACTGAAGTCGCATGCCAAAAGATCGGATATGTATCGGTTTTAGGAGCACATATCTTGGGCTACGTTCACACTGCAGCCTGAAGTGACCCAAATCCGATTTTTTCGCCCCTATGCAACTTTAAAAATAATCTCACTCCAAAAGCCCATATTTGCCATTTCTAACAGGTCATTCTAAAATGGACTAGAATGCAGGAAATCACATCTAAAAAAACTTTTAAAATGGTCTAGAACTTAAGAAAAAATACAAAATACTACTAGTAATACTACTACTACTACTACTACTACTACTACTACTAATAATAATAATAATAATAATAATAATTAAGCAGCACGTTTGGGAGACTTGTTCAACAGCACAAATCTGTTTACATTTCATAATTCCGGCCAACTCTGTTCTTTGTGATCAGACTGTACTAAAACAAAGCTCGAACACCCCCAGGGAATACTGGTGACATCAGCTGCAAACTATCAATTGTTTTGAAAATGTTTCATTAGTTTCAGTTCTGTTTTTGAGTGCTTTTTTCCACGGAATGTTAGCACATTAGCATTACTTAAACCATGAGCATTTTAAGCCTTATTTAACACTCTTCTCTTGACATTTTTGCTACGTATTTTGAATTTATTACCATTTATATCTTTGCTGTTTGTTATTATAATATATTATTATGTGTGAGCGACTGTGTCCAAATAATTTTGTTTTAAAATCATTTTTTTCAGTTTAGCATTAGCATCTGCAGCTAGCGACGTCAACATTATCTGTGTTCCTTCAGGTCACAATCTAATCGTAAATCGAAAAAATATGCCATTCTGATTCATTCCAAAAAAGTGAACCTAAAAATAAAAGTGTTTTAATCTGGGGCTAATATTTTGTACAGATATTTGGTGCACAGACTTGGTCACTTCCACAGTAGTGACAGGTGACGCACAGCAGAAGGTTCGTCACTGCGTCGGGAGCGCGATGCTGTTGCTGTGGTAACCATTCACACACTGCACTGGGGTCTCCTGAGTGAACACTACTACTACACATGAGCAGCCTGTAAACCCGGACTAAACCAGGACTAAACCAGGACTAAACCCAGACTAAACCCAGACTAAACCCAGACTAAACCCAGACTAAACCCAGACTAAACTACTACAGGAGCATCCTCTAAACCTGGACTAAACCAGGACTAAACCAGGACTAAACCAGGACTAAACTACTACAGGAGCATCCTCTAAACCTGGACTAAACCAGGACTAAACCAGGACTAAACTACTGCACAGGCATCCTCTAAACCAGGACTAAACCAGGACTAAACCCAGACTAAACCCAGACTAAACCCAGACTAAACCCAGACTAAACTACTACAGGAGCATCCTCTAAACCTGGACTAAACCAGGACTAAACCAGGACTAAACCAGGACTAAACCAGGACTAAACTACTACAGGAGCATCCTCTAAACCTGGACTAAACCAGGACTAAACTACTACAGGAGCATCCTCTAAACCAGGACTAAACCAGGACTAAACCAGGACTAAACCAGGACTAAACTACTACAGGAGCATCCTCTAAACCTGGACTAAACCAGGACTAAACCAGGACTAAACCAGGACTAAATTACTACAGGAGCATCCTCTAAACCTGGACTAAACCAGGACTAAACCAGGACTAAACTACTACAGGAGCATCCTCTAAACCTGGACTAAACCAGGACTAAACCAGGACTAAACCAGGACTAAACCAGGACTAAACTACTACAGGAGCAATCTCTAAACCTGGACTAAACCAGGACTAAACCAGGACTAAACCAGGACTAAACCAGGACTAAACTACTACAGGAGCATCCTCTAAACCTGGACTAAACCAGGACTAAACCAGGACTAAACCAGGACTAAACCAGGACTAAATTACTACAGGAGCATCCTCTAAACCTGGACTAAACCTGGACTAAACCAGGACTAAACCAGGACTAAACCAGGATTAAACCAGGACTAAACCAGGACTAAACTACTACAGGAGCATCCTCTAAACCTGGACTAAACCAGGACTAAACCAGGACTAAACTACTACAGGAGCCTCTAAACCTGGACTAAACCAGGACTAAACTACTACAGGAGCATCCTCCAAACGAGGACTAAACCAGGACTAAACCAGGACTAAACTACTGCACGGGCATCCTCTAAACCAGGACTAAACTAGGACTAAACTACTACATGAGCAACCCTCAAAGCCAGGACTAAACCAGGACTAAACTACTACAGGAGCATCCTCTAAACCAGGACTAAACCAGGACTAAACCAGGACTAAACTACTGCACGGGCATCCTCTAAACCAGGACTAAACCAGGACTAAACCAGGACTAAACTACTACAGGAGCATCCTCTAAACCGGGACTAAACCAGGACTAAACCAGGACTAAACCAGGACTAAACCGAGACTAAACTACTACAGGAGCATCCTCTAAACCTGGACTAAACCAGGACTAAACCAGGACTAAACTACGACAGGAGCATCCTCTAAACCTGGACTAAACCAGGACTAAACTACTACAGGAACATCCTCTAAACCTGGACTAAACCAGGACTAAACCAGGACTAAACCAGGACTAAACTACTACAGGAGCATCCTCTAAACCTGGACTAAACCAGGACTAAACCAGGACTAAACTACTACAGGAGCATCCTCTAAACCTGACCTAAACCAGGACTAAACCAGGACTAAACTACTACAGGAGCATCCTCTAAACCAGGACTAAACCAGGACTAAACCAGGACTAAACTACTACAGGAGCATCCTCTAAACCAGGACTAAACCAGGACTAAACCAGGACTAAACTACTACAGGAGCATCCTCTAAACCTGGACTAAACCAAGACTAAACCAGGACTAAACTACTACAGGAGCATCCTCTAAACCAGGACTAAACCAGGACTAAACCAGGACTAAACCAGGACTAAACCAGGACTAAACTACTGCACAGGCATCCTCTAAACCAGGACTAAACCAGGACTAAACCAGGACTAAACCCAGACTAAACTACTACAGGAGCATCCTCTAAACCTGGACTAAACCTGGACTAAACCAGGACTAAACCAGAACTAAACTACTACAGGAGCATCCTCTAAACCTGGACTAAACCAGGACTAAACCAGGACTAAACTACTACAGGAGCATCCTCCAAACGAGGACTAAACCAGGACTAAACCAGGATTAAACCAGGACTAAACCAGGACTAAACCAGGACTAAACTACTACAGGAGCATCCTCTAAACCTGGACTAAACCAGGACTAAACCAGGACTAAACCAGGACTAAACCCGGACTAAACTACTACAGGAGCATCCTCTAAACCAGGACTAAAACAGGACTAAACCAGGACTAAACCAGGACTAAACCAGGACTAAACCCGGACTAAACTACTACAGGAGCATCCTCTAAACCTGGACTAAACCAGGACTAAACCAGGACTAAACTACTACAGGAGCATCCTCCAAACGAGGACTAAACCAGGACTAAACCAGGATTAAACCAGGACTAAACCAGGACTAAACCCGGACTAAACTACTACAGGAGCATCCTCTAAACCTGGACTATACCAGGACTAAACCAGGACTAAACCAGGACTAAACCCGGACTAAACTACTACAGGAGCATCCTCTAAACCAGGACTAAAACAGGACTAAACCTGGACTAAACCCGGACTAAACTACTACATGAGCAACCCCCAAAAACAGGACTAAACCCGGACTAAACCCGGACTAAACTACTACACACGAGCATCCTTTAAACCAGGACTAAACATGGTCCTATTTTTGGTTTTAGGTTTTAAGAAGAACAATAAGTTGTCTCCTGTTTTCTATGTATTGGTGTTAAATCAAAAAAATAAAACCAGGCCGTTTTCTGTTTATTATTTTTTAATCAAACAGAAATGGGATGGATCTGTTTTGAATCCATGAACCGCGTGATATCATCATAATAAGGAGGTCATATTTTCATAGTTTATGTATCGTTTAGTATTTGTAAAAGGATTGAAATGTTCTGACAGGGAAAGCTCTGGGCCTCTGAGATTCACGTCTTTATTGTGGCGACCTAATTCTGCCGCAGTTCTGTTTTACAGCTCTAATGCGATTATCAGCGTTTAAAAACATTTCCCAACTGTAATAAACCCAAACGGTAAATAAAACATTCAAATGAGCTCTGCCTGTGCCCCTGAAAGAGAACAACTGTTTAAAGGTGGTTTTGCTCATCAAGTGGTTTAGTCCTGGTTTAGTCCAGGTTTAGAGGATGCTTGTGTCGTAGTTTAATCCTGGTTTAGTTCTGGTTTAGTCCTGGTTTAGAGGATGCTTGTGTGTAGTTTAGTCCTGGTTTAGTTCTGGTTTAGTCCTGGTTTAGAGGATGCTCATGTAGTAGTTCAGTCCTGGTTTAGTCCTGGTTTAGAGGATGCTTGTGTCGTAGTTTAGTCCTGGTTTAGTTCTGGTTTAGTCCTGGTTTAGAGGATGCTTGTGTCGTAGTTTAGTCCTGGTTTAGTTCTGGTTTAGTCCTGGTTTAGAGGATGCTCATGTAGTAGTTCAGTCCTGGTTTAGTCCTGGTTTAGAGGATGCTCGTGTCTAGTTTAGTCCTGGTTTAGTTCTGGTTTCGTCCTGGTTTAGAGGATGCTCGTGTCGTAGTTTAGTCCTGGTTTAGTTCTGGTTTAGTCCTGGTTTAGAGGATGCTTGTGTCGTAGTTTAGTCCTGGTTTAGTTCTGGTTTAGTCCTGGTTTAGAGGATGCTTGTGTGTAGTTTAGTCCTGGTTTAGTTCTGGTTTAGAGGATGCTTGTGTCGTAGTTTAGTTCTGGTTTAGTCCTGGTTTAGTCCTGGTTTAGTCCTGGTTTAGAAGATGCTCATGTACTAGTTCAGTCCTGGTTTAGAGGATGCTTGTGCCATAGTTTAGTCCTGGTTTAGTCCTGGTTTAGTCCTGGTTTAGAGGATGCTTGTGTAGTAGTTTAGCTCGGGTTTAGTTCTTGTTTAGAGGATACTCGTGTCGTAGTTTAGTCCTGGTTTAGTTCTGGTTTAGTCCTGGTTTAAAGAATACTTGTGTCATAGTTTAGTCCTGGTTTAGTTCTGGTTTAGTCCTGGTTTAGAGGATGCTTGTGTCGTAGTTTAGTCCTGGTTTAGTCCTGGTTTAGTCCTGGTTTAGTTCTGGTTTAGTCCTGGTTTAGTCCTGGTTTAGTTCTGGTTTAGTCCTGGTTTAGAGGATGCTTGTGTGTAGTTTAGTCCTGGTTTAGTTCTGGTTTAGAGGATGCTTGTGTCGTAGTTTAGTCCTGGTTTAGTCCTGGTTTAGTCCTGGTTTAGTCCTGGTTTAGAAGATGCTTGTGCCGTAGTTTAGTCCTGGTTTAGTCCTGGTTTAGAGGATGCTTGTGTAGTAGTTTAGCTCGGGTTTAGTTCTTGTTTAGAGGATACTCGTGTCGTAGTTTAGTCCTGGTTTAGTTCTGGTTTAGTCCTGGTTTAGTCCTGGTTTAGAGGATGCTTGTGTGTAGTTTAGTCCTGGTTTAGTCCTGGTTTAGAAGATGCTTGTGCCGTAGTTTAGTCCTGGTTTAGTCCTGGTTTAGAAGATGCTTGTGCCGTAGTTTAGTCCTGGTTTAGTCCTGGTTTAGTCCTGGTTTAGAAGATGCTTGTGCCGTAGTTTAGTCCTGGTTTAGTTCTGGTTTAGTCCTGGTTTAGAAGATGCTTGTGTCGTAGTTTAGTTCTGGTTTAGTTCTGGTTTAGTCCTGGTTTAAAGAATACTTGTGTCATAGTTTAGTCCTGGTTTAGTCCTGATTTAGTCCTGGTTTAGAGGATGCTTGTGTGTAGTTTAGTCCTGGTTTACTCCTGGTTTAGTCCTGGTTTCGTTCTGGTTTAGTTCTGGTTTAGTCCTGGTTTAAAGGATAATTGTGTGTAGTTTAGTCCTGGTTTAGTCCTGGTTTAGTTCTGGTTTAGTCCTGGTTTAGAAGATGCTCGTGTCATAGTTTAGTCCTGGTTCAAAGTACTTTGAATTACTTTGTGTACGAATTGTGCTATACAAATAAACTTGCCTTGTTTATTTTTATAGGTTAGTCAAAGTCAAAAGTCAAAGTCAGCTTTATTGTCAATTCTGCCATATGTGTTCAACATACAGTGAATCGAAATTTCGTTTCTCTCTGGCCAAGTAGTGCAAAAAGACAGTGTACAAGATACAATATGAAGACAAAACACAACAAAAACTATCTAAGACAGAGATCTAAGTTAAAACTAAAGTCTAAGATCTAAAATCTTAAAGCACTGCAGCATAATAAATAAATACCTATATACAGATTTCCAAAGTGTGCAGTGTGCATCAAAATGTGCAATGGAAGATACAGCAGTGAAATGGTAATGTGCAATAGAATGTGCATTGGAGTTAAGATAAAATAAATGTGCAACAGTAGTAAATGTGCAATAACAGGAGTAAACAACAGTAGTAAAAATTCCAGTAGTAAGTGTAAATGTGCAACAGTCGTCCTTAGCAGCAGTTTTTTTAAAGTGTCTAGAGTGATATGTCTTTTTTATGGAATACAGGTTATGCCAATATGGGGGGTGGGGGGTGGGAGACGGGTAAGGTGAGAGTTCAGGTGAGAGTTCAGCCTCCTGACAGTCTGGTGGATGAAGCTGTTTGACAGTCTGGTGGATGAAGCTGTTTGACAGTCTGGTGGATGAAGCTGTTTGACAGTCTGGTGGATGAAGCTGTTTGACAGTCTGGTGGATGAAGCTGTTTGACAGTCTGGTGGATGAAGCTGTTTGAAAGCCTGGTGGAGTGGGCCCGGAGACTCCGGTACCTTCTCCCCGAGGGCAGGAGGCTGAACAGGCTATGTGCGGGGTGGCTCGGGTCACCCACAATACTGGACGCTCTGCGGGTGAGCCGGGTGTTAAAAATGTCTAGGAGGGAGGGAAGAGAGACACCAGCGATCCTCCCAGCTGCATTCACTATGCGCTGCAGGGCTTTCCTGTTCTGTTCAGTGCAGCTCCCGTACCACACAGTGATGCAGCTGGTCAGGACGCTCTCAGTGGTGCTTCGGTAGAAGGTGGTCATAATGGGTGGAGGGGCTCCAGCTCTCCTCAGTTTGCAGAGGAAATAGAGGCGCTTCTGAGCCCTCTTTGCCAGTGATGCAGTATTCACTGTCCGCAGTACCCGGACACTAGGAAGTGCAATCGCGCAACGTAGACGTCCAATGGGAGCATCCCTTTGTCTATCCCGTCTATCCTTCCCGGCCAATCGCGGCTCGGGATCGTCTACCGTTCTCCCCGGCTTCTTGCGCCTCCGGCCAATCGCGGCTCGGGACTGTCTAGTGTTCTGAGCTGTGCGGGGCCCCCCGGGCGGGCCCCCCCGTGCCGGGACCTGCGAAATGATAAACCTCTCAGATAGCCTTTACCACAGAGAGGAGAGAACAAGAGGAGCGGTTGATTCCACTGTTTAAAGGGATATGCCACCCCCAGGGCAAATTTGGGCATCTCTCCACAGTCCAGAGACTAAAATAAGTGGTGGAAAGCGTTTTCCTGCTCACCCAGCCATTGTCCGAGTCTGTCGCCACTGACCGCCGCGGTATCTGCAGCTCCTCCGCCTTAGACTGGAGTCTAACGTCGCCAGAGAAAGATTTCGGCCAAAAGGAATTAATTTGCTCGATGCGTTTCCCAATTACTTTGTGTGTAGTGCGCATTCATATCGAGTGCAAATAAATGTGCAAATCAACACGGAGAGCTTGCCTTGGTCATTTTGGGTGGGAACTATTTTCCAGTGCGGAAGAATACAGTCGATTCACGCAGTACGCTGCCAGGGGAATCCCAGTACGCACCGGGAAGGGAGTTCCCCTGTTGCACAACGTGGTGCGTGATTCGACTGTATTCTTCCGCACTGGAAAATAGTTCCCACCCAAAATGACCAAGGCAAGCTCTCCGTGTTGATTTGCACATTTATTTGCACTCGATATGAATGCGCACTACACACAAAGTAATTGGGAAACGCATCGAGCAAATTAATTCCTTTTGGCCGAAATCTTTCTCTGGCGACGTTAGACTCCAGTCTAAGGCGGAGTAGCTGCAGATACCGCGGCGGTCAGTGGCGACAGACTCGGACAATGGCTGGGTGAGCAGGAAAACGCTTTCCACCACTTATTTTAGTCTCTGGACTGTGGGGAGATGCCCAAATTTGACCTGGGGGTGGCATATCCCTTTAAGGTAAGAAGTGTATTTTTGGATAGCGTGATAATTTAAAACGGACCGCTTTGCGACACAAAAGCTACTTTGTTTTTTTACGTAGAGGGATAGGAGAGCTCACAGACGTAAATATGACAGACAGTTGTCGCTGTCATTGGCCTACTGGAGTCTAAGGTTATGTACTGGAGACCTGTGGATAATAATACAGCTTATGATATAGTATTATAGTTATAATAGTCATAATATGTTATAATATACACTGCTCAAAAAAATAAGGGAACACTAAAGTAACACATTGTAGATCTGACTGAATGAAATATTTTTTATTAAATACTTTGTTCTTTCCATAGTTGAACGTGCTGACAACAAAAGCACACAAAAATGATCAATGAAAATCAAATGTATCAACCCATGGAGGTCTGGATTTGGAGTTATACTCAAACTTAAAGTGGAAAAAAACACTACAGGCTGATCCAACTTTGATGTAATGTCCTTTAAACAAGTGAAAATGAGGCTGTATGACCTGCCTACAACGCCTGGGCATGCTCCTGATGTGGCGGCGGATGTTCTCCTGAGGGATCTCCTCCCAGACCTGGACTAAAGCATCTGCCAACTCCTGGACAGTCTGTGGTGCAACTTGGCGTTGGTGGATGGAGCGAGACATGATGTCCCAGATGTGCTCAATTGGATTCAGGTCTGGGGAACGGGCGGGCCAGTCCATCACATCAATGCCTTCGTGTTGCAGGAACTGCTGCCACACTCCAGCCACATGAGGTCTAGCATTGTCTTGCATTAGGAGGAACCCAGGGCCAACTGCACCAGCATATGGTCTCACTAGGGGTCTGAGGATCTCATCTCGGTAACTAATGGCAGTCAGGCTACCTCTGGCGAGCACATGGAGGGCTGTCCTGCCCTCCAAAGAAATGCCACCCCATACCATTACTGACCCACCACCAAACCGGTCATGCTGAAGGATGTTGCAGGCAGCAGAACGTTCTCCACGGCGTCTCCAGACTCTGTCACGTCTGTCACATGTGCTCAGTGTGAACCTGCTTTCATCTGTGAAGAGCACAGGGCGCCAGTGGCGAATTGGCCAATCTTGGTGTTCTCTGGCAAATGCCAAACGTCCTGCACGGTGTTGGGCTGTAAGCACAACCCCCACCTGTGGACGTCGGGCCCTCATACCATCCTCATGAAGTCTGTTTCTGACTGTTTGAACAGACACATGCACATTTGTGGCCTGCTGGAGCTCATTTTGCAGGGCTCTGGCACTGCTCCTCCTGTTTGTCCTTGCACAAAGACGGAGGTAGCGGTCCTGCTGCTGGGTTGTTGCCCTCCTACGGCCTCCTCCACGTCTCCTGACGTACTGCACATCATGCTCACCCTCTCTACAGCAGCACCGTTGATGGACAGTGGGGGGTGTTGGGTGGGGCCTCTCCGGAAGTCAATAACAACCTCCTTGGTCTTTTCAACATTAAGAAGGAGATTGTTATTGCTGCACCACTGGGTCAGAAGGCTCACCTCGCTCCTGTAGTTTGTCTCATCGTTATTAGAGATGAGACCCACCACAGTCGTATCGTCCGCAAACTTCACTATGTGATTGGTGCTGAACGCTGGTGAGCAGTCGTGGGTCAGCAGAGTGAAGAGCATCGGACTGAGCACACAGCCCTGGGGGGCTCCTGTGCTCAGTCTAATGCAGCTTGAGGTGTTTCTGCCGACCCGCACTGCCTGTGGCCTCTCACTGAGGAAGTCCAGCAGCCAATTACAGAGTGAGGTCTGAAGCCCCAGGTGGTCCAGTTTGATAATGAGCTGCTGTGGGATTATAGTGTTGAATGCTGAACTGAAATCTATGAACAGCATTCTCACATATGAGTCTTTATTGTCTAGGTGGGTGAGAGCCGGGTGAAGTGCAGAACAGATTGCATCCTCGGTAGAGCGGTTGGCCCGGTATGCAAACTGGTATGGGTCTAGGGTGGGGGGGAGGATGGATTTGATGTGTGCCATGACTAGCCGTTCAAAGCACTTCATGATGATGGGGGTCAGTGCAACAGGGCGATAGTCATTAGAAGTGGCCGGAGTGGGCTTCTTTGGCACGGGAACAATGGTGATGGTTTTGAAGCAGGTTACTTTTTAACCATGTTTTTTTTTTTTTTTTCTAGTGCTATTGCCATCTCCCATCATGCCTGGGGATGTGATAACACAATCTATGAAGTCACTTTTTGGACAAATATTGTTTTGAGAAAAAAAAAAACAAGCTTTATTAACTGTCCCCGCTAACTTGCCGGACCTAGTTTCGTCAGCTCCAGAACCGGGGCAGAACTCGGCTCAGAGGACACTGTCAGGGGTAAGTCAGTGTTAATGCACGACACTGCTGAAGGGGACGCCGTACAGATTCACATTAAAAAAAAACGAACTATCCCTTTAAATGCCACTTTGGAACATTGTGACATCGCCATGGAGACCAGTAGGTGTGGATCTCTTGCCAGTAAAGTTACTGAATTATGTTCATGTTTTTTTAAGTGCAATAACAGAAATAACAATAAACAGCAATAAAATAAAAAAACTGACTAAAATAAATAAAATAAAATAAATGACACAGCCGTGCATAAAGGAAGGGCATCAGACATAAAAATAAATAAATAAATAAAATAACAATTGGATTTTTACATCTTAAATAATCAGTATTAAAGCAAACCAGTAAAAGTTATTTTGAATGATCATATATTACGTTTTGACAGATGTTTACTAAGTTTAAATTTTGATAACACGATGAGCATCACAAATATCAACGCAACAAAGTCATATTTTTGCATTTAATTTAATCTAAATAAAAAGTAAACATCTAACCCACGTACAGATCGAATGATGTTGCAGACTTTAATGTAAAATCACAGATAAATCCTGTTTACTCTTTGGGCTAAACAGATTAGCATTTAGCCGCTAGCTTTGCACCGTAAACATGGCATCGTGCAGGTTTTCCGCTGTTTTAAATGAAATCGTGACTAGTTCTGGTTTCTGTCTTAAGGATTAGACTCGCGTTCGGTGAAAGAGTGAAAAATACCGGAGTAAAAAGGCGTCAGGTCGCAGAAATGTTAAGGTTTTTTGGAACACGTGCACTTTATTGGGATTGTTTAGTCAGTGTACAAGTTGGCCCCACTGGTCTGCTGGCACCCCTTGTCACCTCGTCACTTTAAGACCCCCTTGCCCCACCACCCCAGGGATGAAACCTCCAATAGGGGGATGAAGAAGTCACAATTGGGTTTTGCATAACAAAAACAATTAACAGAATCAAGATATTTATTTTATTTTATTTATTTTAAGGCTGAAAGTATGTGAAGAATCCCTCAGTCGTCCAGGTAGAATCCATGGTAAACAGAGAAATTCAATTTGTCAACTGGACAAAGTTTATTTGGTCGAAGACGTTTCGTAGCTCATCCAAGCTACTTCGTCAGTTCTGGCTAGAGTGCTGGTGGACACTGCTTATATCTGCCTGAAGGGAGGAGCTAACTACAATGAAATTACTATGAAACTATCCCACCTCTTTGTTTTTCAGTTTCTGTCTGGGGTCTTGTTTAGCATACCCATTCAGTACCATAATGGTTGTTTTCCACACCTCTGGACCTGACCTGGCTACCCTATTGTTTTCTTTGTTTGTTTTGATTTAGGTTTGAGAATCGATTTATATATGGAAGACAAATTGTGTCCGACCCCTCCATTCCTGTTCATAAAGGATTCTCTTTTTTGACAAAAATAGCCTCTTTAACTCCCCTCTCAAACCAGTTCTTTTTCCCTGGCAAAGATCTGTACCACTCTTAAGAGTCGACCTTCATCTGCCGTACATCTCCACCTAGAAGCCACGGGCCACTCCTTTGAGGACAGTGAGGTTCAGATCTTAGCCAGGGAAAAGAACTGGTTTGAGAGGGGAGTTAAAGAGGCTATTTTTGTCAAAAAAGAGAATCCTTTATGAACAGGAATGGAGGGGTCAGACACAATTTGTCTTCCATATATAAATCGATTCTCAAACCTAAATCAAAGCAAACAAAGAAAACAATAGGGCAGCCAGGTCAGGTCCAGAGGTGTGAAAAAAAAAAAACACATTATGGTACAGAACGGGTATGCTAAACAAGACCCCAGAACTGAAAAACAAAGAGGTGGGATAGTTTCAGAGTAATTTCAGTGTAGTTAGCTCCTCCCTTCAGGCAGATATAAGCAGTGTCCACCAGCACTCTAGCCAGAACTGACGAAGTAGCTTGGATGAGCTGTGAAACGTCTTCGACCAAATAAACAAGGCTGAAAGTACAAAAAACCACAGACATAAATTTACATACAAGCAATACTACAGCCATGTTTAAGTATGCTCCAACCACTGGGCAGCCTTCACAGAGGCAAATACGTATCTGAACAATGCAGTTAACATTTGGAATCATGTGCTGAACAATGCATTGAACAAACATTTGGAAGTGCCAGATGCTAATGAAGTTGCCTGGGGGTATTTTTTTAAACTACTCAAACATTACTGTAGTCTTCACTTCCAGTTTTTAAAATCCTGAGTCAAGCACCAAAAATAACTGAAGCCATGCCTATGACTTGGTCATTTAGGCACTGCGCCTGAGAATGTATGAGAAATGAGTGTGGTTGTTTTGCACAGAGCTGTAGTTGGGCGTTTTGTCGGGAAGGGGAAGGAGGAACAGTCTGTTTAGAAGCATTTGCGGTGAACGATGGACGGGCCAGACTCATCGTACTCCTGCTTGCTGATCCACATCGGCTGGAAGGTGAGCAGAGAAGCCAGGATGGAACCTCCGATCCAGACACTGTATTTACGCTCAGGTGGGGCAATGATCTTGATCTTCATGGTTGAGGGGGCCAGGGCTATGATCTCCTTCTGCATCCTGTCAGCAATACCAGGGTACATGGTGGTACCTCCAGACAGCACAGTGTTGGCATACAGATCCTTACGGATGTCGATGTCACATTTCATGATGCTGTTGTAAGTGGTTTCGTGGATTCCGCAGGATTCCATACCAAGGAAGGATGGCTGGAAGAGGGCTTCTGGGCAACGGAACCTCTCGTTGCCGATGGTGATGACCTGTCCGTCAGGCAGCTCGTAGTTCTTCTCCAGAGAAGAGGAGGCAGCAGTGTTCATCTCCTGCTCGAAGTCCAGGGCAACATAGCACAGCTTCTCCTTGATGTCACGAACAATTTCCCTCTCGGCTGTGGTGGTGGAAGAGTAGCCACGCTCTGTCAGGATCTTCATGAGGTAGTCTGTGAGGTCGCGGCCGGCCAAGTCCAGACGCAAGATGGCGTGGGGCAGAGCGTAGCCCTCATAGATGGGCACTGTGTGGGTCACACCATCACCGGAGTCCGTGACAATACCGGTGGTACGACCAGAGGCATACAAGGACAGCACAGCCTGGATGGCAACATACATGGCGGGGGTGTTGAAGGTCTCAAACATGATCTGGGTCATCTTCTCCCTGTTGGCTTTGGGGTTCAGAGGGGCTTCTGTGAGCAGGACAGGGTGCTCTTCAGGTGCAACTCTCAATTCGTTGTAGAAGGTGTGATGCCAGATCTTCTCCATGTCATTCCAGTTGGTCACAATACCGTGCTCAATGGGGTACTTCAGGGTCAGGATACCCCTCTTGCTCTGAGCTTCGTCACCAACGTAGCTGTCTTTCTGGCCCATACCAACCATCACTCCCTGATGCCTGGGGCGACCAACGATGGAGGAGAAGACAGCACGAGGGGCGTCGTCTCCGGCAAATCCGGCTTTGCACATACCAGATCCGTTGTCAACAACAAGTGCGGCAATTATGTCATCCTGCATGGTTAAACTTTGGGTGGGGGGCTTTTCGTTTCAAGGGAATCGGTTTCAGGCAGTGGTGTCCTGCACAAGCTGTGTGTGACTTCGCTCAGATCAAAAGATCAAAGATCAAAATCAAAGATCAAAGTCACTTTTTTCTTTGGGCATGAAAAAAATGTTAAATAAAGTCATAAAGTTACAAACATGTCCAATCCAGTGGACTACATGCGCCTGAGCACTCAACATAAAACATTGTGAACTTACTGTAAATTGTATTAACTTGTGTTCTATTGTAAATACACAAACCCTTGTTTCTTTTTATGCTTTAAAAAAACATTTCAACATTTTTTGAGAAATTTCTACACTGTATAGGTACTATGTTTAGGCCTGAATATGAAACCAATGACACTCATATCTGTGAATCTAACACCTAATGTAACAAACCATCCCCAACAGGAGAAACATTATTGAGTCTGCACAGTTCTATAAGGATGCAGGATCGTATTACATAGGGGTGGCACGGTTCACAAAATTCACGGTTCGGTTCGTATCACGGTTTAAGGGTCACGGTTTTCGGTTCTGTACGAATCTTATTGGTTTCTTTCAAAATACACCTTATATCCATTTATCTTAATAATCCACAATAATATTATATAATAATTTAATGTAATATAAAATCTTAATACAATGTAATAATGATAACAGGAGAAGTTCAATTTGTCAACTGGACCAAGTTTGTTTGGTTGAAAACGTTTCGCCGCTCATCCGAGAGGCTTCGTCAGCTCTAATAAGAATACTGGTAAGACACTTGCTTATATCTTGCTGTAGGGAGGAGCTACCTAGCTAACTACTTTCCGGAACTATCTCATTGGTTTCCGTCTTTTGTTTCTCTGGCGTCTAGCTTAACGATCCCTATTCATCCCTACACGCCTGTTTTCCACACCTCTGGCCCTGACCTGGCTAGCCCTATTGTTTCCCTGTTTGTTTGATCTAGGCTTAATAATGGAATTGTAGATGGGATGCAAATTATATCTTACGCCACCATTTCTGTTCAGAGAAGGATTCTCTTTTTTGACAAAAATAGCCTCTTTAACTCCCCTCTCAAACCAATTCTTTTCCCTGGCTAAGATCTGAACCTCACTGTCCTCAAAAGAATGTCCCGTGGCTTCTAGGTGAAGATATACGGCAGAAGACGGTCCACTCTGGCACGCCCGTCTGTGTTGGTACATCCTCTTGTGAAGTGGCTGCTTGGTTTCTCCAATATAGCGCTCACTGCAGTCTTCACTACACTGAATGGAGTAGACCACATTGCTTTGTTTGTGGCTCGGTGTTTTGTCCTTTGGGTGGACAAAACACCGAGCCACTATTTTTGTCAAAAAAGAGAATCCTTCTCTGAACAGAAATGGTGGCGTAAGATATAATTTGCATCCCATCTACAATTCCATTATTAAGCCTAGATCAAACAAACAGGGAAACAATAGGGCTAGCCAGGTCAGGGCCAGAGGTGTGGAAAACAGGCGTGTAGGGATGAATAGGGATCGTTAAGCTAGACGCCAGAGAAACAAAAGACGGAAACCAATGAGATAGTTCCGGAAAGTAGTTAGCTAGGTAGCTCCTCCCAACAGCAAGATATAAGCAAGTGTCTTACCAGTATTCTTATTAGAGCTGACGAAGCCTCTCGGATGAGCGGCGAAACGTTTTCAACCAAACAAACTTGGTCCAGTTGACAAATTGAACTTCACCTGTTATCATGGATTCTACCTGGACGACTGAGGGACTTTTCACGCACAATGTAATAATCACACAATCTGAATTTGACATGACTTTAAGCCCATTATTGGAACCATCTCTCCGATCTGGTGCCAGTAACTATGTCACCTGCTGTTGAAAAAACCCAACCACTAGATATTGAAGAAACAGAAACAAAAGTACGTGTCTCGCATTAAACTTCTACCGGTGTGCGGGCCACGCTCCGTCTGGAGATGCGGACACCGCACGTCAGCGAGCGAGCGAGCACGTGTAACGTGTAACATGTATCATAGGGCAGGTTAAACTTTATAAAACATCTGTCCGTGCCTCACTTCAGACCCCCAGGATTTCGTGGGCATTTTTTGTGATTGTTGGTGGCTAAAATGCCTGAATTTGCGGGAGCTTTTCCAAAAAGTTGCGATGAAAGTTGCGGTGCTTTTAAGGTTTTTGTTGCGATTTTGTTGTGGGAGGAAGTGAAAGTTGCGATAAATAGTTGTGATTTTCCCTTTTGGTAATTAAAATTGAGTAATATTTTGAATACTGAGTTATTACTGATAAAGAATAATACAAAGACACAGAGATCACAGATATGGTCCTAAAACAACCTTACCAACATCGAAAATAAATGACTACTAGGAGGGGAACTGTTTCGGTCTTTTGCTGTTATTTTTGTGGGCAAATGGCGCCGCAGACATGTTTCTTTGCCATTAGAAGCCGTGTCTCAATTCCCAGAGCGCACAGTTCAGAGCGTGGTTTGAAGGGCATGTGCGTCACACTTTTCGACAGTACACCTGCGCGACGACTGCTGTTCCACTTCTTTTTTGTCCCATGCGCAGTAAACACGCGGTCTGAAGACCACAGTCGTTAAGCGGTCCGCGGACTGCAGTCGGGGCTGAGCAAGTGTGCACCTCCTTGACTGCAGTCTGAGCCCCCTTCGGGCCGCGCTCCGAGCTGTGCGCTCTGGGAACTGGGGACACGGCCACAGTTTCGTTTCGTCGGGAGGGGGGGTTTAATTGCGTGAGAAATGCTGTGTGAGCGTGTGAACGCGTCGAATTGTCTCTCTGAATGCGTGAGACTTGAGAGCCCTGATATCTAACTTTATTTACCGCACTCATATATCTTTCTCTTTTTACATACAGGCATGCAGAGGCAAGTATACATTGCGCATGCCCGGAACCACCAGGTGCGCACCGAACGGTTCGTCGTGACAAGCAAACCGAACGGTTCATCGGTTTTTCATGAACCGTGCCACCCCTAGTATTACATATTAGCATGTTGGAAGAAAACGAACTATTTTAGTCTCTGCATCTCCCAACATTTCTATGTTCATCACACCTAGGCTGTGTGAAAGGCCATCCTCACTAGACCAGTACATTCGTGCCCTAGGATACCGCATGTACTCCATGATCAGATTGATCCCTAAAAAAAAATCTGCATTTCTTCTGTCACTGCCAGATTTTCTTTCCCTTTCTGAAGAGCATACAAGTTGGTGTTGTTCACTATATCATCAATGAGATCTGCTGGAAACAGATGTCTGAAAAAGTCTATGGGATCTCTTCCCTCCACATTCAGTTTCCACTCTCCTAGAGAAGGAGGCAAGTCTCCATCAGAGTCATTGTCTTGGACTTTCCAGATGTTTTTTCGGTCTTGAGTACGGTCAGGTGCCATATGCCCTTCTTCCACAGCTTCCTGAACATGCTGACCATCCTCTGCATCCTGCCCCTCATCATCTTCACTTTCTGTATCCTGACTGTCTGTATCTCCATCATAATCAGCTCCTCTGTCTCTGTTCTTCTCTGGCAGCCACTCATCATCACTGGAGCTGGACGGAGTTTCCTTGACTATTCTGTAGGCTGCCTTATTCTTTACTGCGCTTGAAGTCTACAAAATATGATCAAATAATTATTATAGTAACTCAAACTACAGCTAGTGTGCACAAAAATGTATATTTTAAACGAATAGCTTATAAATATAACAATTATACACCGACTTATAACCAAAACAGCCATAAGAAATAGTGAAGCAATTATATGACTTGTGTTAAAAAATATACTGGGTGATGCATGATGTCCACTTCACTGGACACATGGTTAGTCGAAATTTTCTACCTATTGGACATAAAAATTTCATATTCCAAACAGATAATATTCTTCCCTAGATGTTACTGTATATCATCATATTTATTTATTTATTTATTTACCAGTGGAGCTCTTCCAGTATAGAAGGATTGACATATTCCAGCAGTGGCTGGCAGGGGGGGGGCTGTTGAGCAGCCATCTTGGATTCAGAGGAAATTTACATGCAGTTACACCAACTGACCACTGAACTGACCTCAATAGACTATGGCAGCAGAGGGCACTCTAGAGGCTGATATGCAATTTCACCATAGAAATCAATGCATTAAAGAGAAAGTTACTTTTTAGTAGCTGTCCACTGTAGTGACACGCTTTTGTTTAAATGTTTTAAAGGTCCCATGGCATG
Source organism: Paratrypauchen microcephalus (assembly GCA_036785185.1). NCBI lineage: Eukaryota > Metazoa > Chordata > Actinopteri > Gobiiformes > Gobiidae > Paratrypauchen > Paratrypauchen microcephalus. The sequence goes on along the minus strand of JAVJIX010000270.1, from coordinate 422,303 downwards.
AAATTTTCACTTTCTGAGGTTTTTGAACGTTAATGTGAGCTCCCCTACCCCCCCTCCATGGTTAAAAGTTGCGAAATGTCTAAACTGAGCATTTGCAATCCTTTTCTGTGTTAGAAAAAATCAGAGCTCAAACGGGCGATTTTGAACAAGGCACCTTATTGACATCAGCTCGAAAAAAGAAATGCAAATGCAGTTCCACCCCCGTCTGTCTGTACTCAGCGTCTCTGTAAATCACGCCCAGAGAGTTTGGACTGCGGAGGAGCTACGCAATGCGAAATGCGTTCTTTTATTTGCCTGGAGGCACGTCCGAGTGTTTCTAGGCTCGGAAGTCCTTTATCTGAGCCTCTGGACCTTTGAACAGCAGTGGTTTAATTTTATTTTCTGTGGAAATGTGTTTATTTTTCAATGGAACGCTTCTCATCTCTTGTCCGCTCTTAAAACACGGAAATGGATCAGAGCGAACAGCTGAGAGCTGAGAGCGGAGAGTTTGGCCACGTCCCCACCCCCTACTATAGGCCATCTCTGTCCTCCTCATTTGCATTCAAGCAACAACGCCCATAATGGAGTGTTCCAGAGTGACATTTATGACTCTTTCTCATCTTATCTCTGTTTCTCATGCACTGAGTGTTGATTTTGAAGAAGGATTCATTTACAGTATTAAGGAACCATTAAGGAGCCATATAAAAGCATCAAGAAGTACCATGTCATGGGACCTTTAACGTTAATTAACCTCAGCTTTCACACTCCAACCCTGTATTCGTCCTGTATTTGCCAAAGTTTAATTAAACTCGAGCAGGAGTGTGTCATCCTAACGCAGTGAGGTCACACTGGCCTGGTGTTGCTCCGAATCTGTGGAAATGTCAGCAGGACCAGCCCACAGACTGCTTTGCATTTGTGCATGAAAGAGTCTTAAAGGGCACCAATTATTAAAAATATATAGATAAATATATAGATAAAACATGTTTCAGTCACATGTTAAAGCTGCACTGCGTAACATCGTGGAGGGGTCTGCTAGTGGCTTATCTCTATGGACATGGAAATGTTTCACAGTGTGGCATTAAAAAGATATATTGGGCTTTTGTCTGCTGTACAGTTAAAATTTATGACCAGCACTAAATACAATGTTATATTTTGGACATTTTAAATCTCCATGGAGACACCTTCCACCAGAAAAGTCACACAGTACACCTTTAGCTTTAGAGGATGACTTTGTATTAGTGTTGGATGTTATTAGGTTCTTTTTTTCAGAAGAGTTTGTTTTCATACCTGATAGTTTCGACTGCTCACAGTGGTCATGTGATGTTGCTGTGACGTGTCCGCTCAGCTGATTTACACGGGTGGGTTTTGGCGCTTTCTTCCTACCGGTGGAGGCAGGATGAAAGCGCCATCTGTGGTCCGACTTCCTCAGGACACTCTGAAGACCGTTAGTGAGCAGTCGAAACGGTCAGGTATGAAAACAAACTCTTGGTCTGAAAAAAGAAACTAATCACATAAAATATCAGGAGACCAAATGAACCTCATTGGGTTTTATTAGTGTTAGACTTAGACAAAAAATTTTTGATCCACAAGGGAAATTACAGTGGTACCTCACCTTACGAAAGACCCAACAAATGAAAATTTCAAGTTACGAAACGCCTTCACGTTAAATTTTAGTTACGAAACGCGAAATCTCAAAAATTCAAATAATGCGCGCTCAGCCACACACATTATACGCTTTTCTCAGACTGGATTTAAACTTTTCTCACATTTGTCTCTCGTTTAAACACTCAAACTTTCATAGATTTTCAACAAAATGTATTAATAGTGAAGTGTGGGGGGAAGGGGGAGGGGGGAGAAAACTGCGCTCTGACACGTGTGATAGCGCACATGACCCGGCGCGGGGCTGCCAGCAGGTCTAGACCTGGACTAAACCAGGACTGGACCTGGACTAAACCTGGACTAAACCAGGACTAGACCTGGACTAAACCAGGAGTAGACCTGGACTAAACCAGGACTAAACCAGGACTAGACCAGGTGGATTAAAGCGCCGCGTGCGGGTCTATTTCCTGGTTTCGTTTCGAGTCACGGCTGAGGCGAGCAGCGAGGGGGACCGCACGCAGTCTGAGCACATGAACGAACACATGCAAGAGTGGTCTAGACCTGGTCTGCGTGCGGTCCCCCTCGCTGCTTGCCTCAGCCGTAACTCGAAACTAAACCAGGAAATAGACCCGCACACGGGGCTTTAATCCACCTGGTCTAGTCCTGGTATAGTCCACGTTTAGTCCTGGGTCTACAGTCTCTACGCAGAACACAATGTTACACTATAAAAAAAAAAACTTGGATCGGGGCCTTGGAATGGATCAGGCTTTTTCCATTGAAATAGCTACTCAACTTACGAAAAATTCACGTTACGAAATCACTTCTGGAACTAATTAATTTCGTAAGGTGAGGTACCACTGTATTTGGGTACAGTAGCTCATCCGTCAAATATATAACAGAGGATAACAAAAAATAGATGGAACAGCAAAAAAAGAGCAATAGCCCGGTGTTGCATATGTACAAATCAGAACAAAATAGAAACATAATCATAAAATATAGGAGAAATTCAATTTGTTTATTTGGTCGATAGATGCCTGCGCCTCCTCAGCTGCTCCTCCCCCACGTCGAGAGGAGCAGCTGAGGAGGCTCAGGCATCTGTTCCGGACGTCTCCTGGACGCCTCCCTCGGGAGGTGTTTCGGGCATGTCCCATTTCTTAAAAATGTTGGGTAGTGAGGAGTATTGTGTGACGTTAGTGGTGATTTTGGTGACTTCTGGCGACTTTTGGCATTTGTTTCATTTTCGATGGCGTCTACAAGTGGAAAAAATCGATCCATTCCCACCCATCCATTTGGGAACTTCCCAAATCATGGGTTGTGTGTTGGTTTGCAATGGTTAAATTTGTCCACTAGAGGTCAGTATTTCTCCGAGGCCTCAGACACGTTGAACCATTTGACACAATATTGCGACTGAGGCTGAGACTGAAACATGATCAAAAAATAAATAAAAAAAGTCTACGGGGTCGCCAGAAATGTGTGATGTCAAAATAGAGTCACAGGCCAAAAAAGGTTGGGAACCACTGCCCAAAGCGCTTTGTCGTTCATTGTTCATTCACTCCACACTCGGTGGTGGTAAGCTACTTTTGTAGCCACAGCTGCCCTGGGGTAGACTGACGGAAGCGAGGCTGCTAATCAGCGCCATCGGCCTGTCCGACCACCTCCAACACTAACGCACACACCATTTTCATACTAGGCAATCTTGTACTTGTTCTGATAGCGCTCAAGATCCTTCTAAAAACATTGAGAAAAGCTTTGTTTCTGTCTCGTCTATGGGACTTTTTAAAGGAAAAGTAACATTTTTTTTACAATCTGAGCCTTCTTTCGGCAATAAAACAAGTAGTTTTACTCACCCATAGCACTTTGGTGTCAATTGGAGCAGTTTTGTAGAAGTTATGTTGTAGCCGTTCTGTTCTACTAATGATCCCGTATCCGTTAGCGTGAGTGCTCGGGGCATTACTTTGCGGTGTCCAAATAACACAAACTTTAGCACTTTTCAAATCACAGAAGATTGCTGTGTCAGCGTAGACTTTTAGTAGATTCCAAAACGGCCTGAAACCCGATATCGCAACAGAAAAGTAAAGTTCAGAGCGGTGTTAGCTTCTTTCGGACTAGCTGTGTTTACAAAACAGCTGAGTTCACGCATGCGCACTGTCCTCTCTGATGACGTCATCAAATGAAACTATAGCTGCATATCGGGTTTCAGGCCGTTTTGGAATCTACTAAAAGTCTACGCTGACACAGCGATCTTCTGTGATTTGAAAAGTGCTAAAGTTTGTGTTATTTGGAGACCGCAAAGTAATGCCCCGAGCACTCACGCTAACGGATACGGGATCATTAGTAAAACAGAACGGCTCAACATAAGTTCTACAAAACTGCTCCAATTGACACCAAAGTGCTATGGGTGAGTAAAACTACTTGTTTTATTGCCGAAAGAAGGCTCAGATTGTAAAAAAAATGTTACTTTTCCTTTAAAAAGTCCCATAGACGAGACAGAAACAAAGCTTTTCTCAATGTTTTTAGAAGGATCTTGAGCGCTATCAGAACAAGTACAAGATTGCCTAGTATGAAAATGGTGTGTGCGTTAGTGTTGGAGGTGGTCGGACAGGCCGTCCGACTTGTTTTATTGCCAAAAGAAGGCTCAGATTGTAAAAAAAACATTACTTTTCCTTTAAATTTGATTCCTGCTCAAATGAGATTTAGTTTTGATAGTTGTTTTAGCATCAATTTGTATCAGATTTTCAATTCTTTTCAGATGTTCAGACGTTACCATGGTGACACAATGCACATTAGCAAACACTGTCAAAAACGTTTTACATCGTCTGAAAGCTCAAAATAAATATAATAAATACATAAATAAAATACAAAATGGATGTAAAAGCACATTTTCAGGACTCTGTTCATCGTCCTGTTTAGGAGTTTTCGACAAAACGGCGAGAGCGACAAACGCAGAAACTGAGAGAGACGTTTAACAGCACAACATCATCTCACACTGTCGTCGTTCCAGATAAATCACGTCTTTCTGGGCAGATCGTGTTCAAATGAAGCGTAAGATAAACTAACAGAGCTCCAGACAGAGCAGTGCCTATAGTTAGCACCACACCCCCAGGGAATGGGGTCTGTTGTACTTGTTTATGGCTGGAGGAGAGGATTTGGTGATGGAGGAGAGGAACGACAGAGCAGGACTGTTAAGACTTCTACTTCACATGATCCATACTAAAAGAGCTGGAAGAGGGGGAGGAAGAGAAGAGAAAGAGAAGAGAGGGAGAGAGAGAATGAGAAGAGAGGGAGAGAAAAAGGGAGGAGAGAGGGGGAAGAGAAGAGAAAGAGAAGAGAGGGAGAAGAGAGAGAAGAGAGGAGAGAATGAGAAGAGAGAGGGGAGGAGAGAGGGGGAGGAAGAGAAGAGAAAGAGAAGCGAGGGGGAGAGAATTAGAAGAGAGGGAGAGGAGAGAGGGAGAGAGATAATGACAAGAGAAGGAGAGAAAAAGGGAGGATAGAGGGAGAGGAAGAGAAAGAGAAAAGAGGGAGAGAGATAATGAGAAGAGGAGAGAGGGAGAAGAATGAAGAGGAGAGAGGGAGAAGGGAGTGGGGAAAGAGGAAAACAGGGTGAGTCACAGAGGGAGAGAGGAGGAGGAGGAAGAGAAAGAGAAGAGAGGGAGAGAGAGGGAGGGAGGAGAAAGACGAGATAGGGCTTACTTCACCTGCTCTTGTAAGAGGGAGGAGAGAGGGAGAAGGGAGTGGAGAAAGAGAGGAAAACAGGGTGAGTCATAGAGAGACAGAGGAGGAGGAAGAGAAAGAGGAGAGGGAGAGAGAGAATGAGAAGAGAGGGAGGAGAGAGAGGAGAAAGAGATGAGAGGGAGCGAGAAAGCATGTGAAGTAAGCCCTATTATAAGAGGGAGAAAGGGAGAAGGGAGTGGAGAAAGAGAGGAAAACAGGGTGAGTCATAGAGGGGGAGAGAGGAGGAGGGCGAGAAAGAAAAGAGGGGGAGAGAGAAAGAGAAGAGAGGGAGGAGAGAAAGAAGAGAGGGGGAGAGAGTGCTTACTTCACATACTCTACTACAAGAGCTGAGAGAGTCCTAGAGGAAAAGAGGGGGAGAAAAGGGGAAGAGGGGAAAAAGACAGGGGAGAGGTGGAAGGGAGGTCAGAAGGAGAAGAGAGGGAAGAGAGAGCAAGAGAGGAGAGGAGGAGAGAAGGGGAGGGTGAGAAATAGAGGAGAAAGAGAAGAGAGAGAGGACAACTTCACATGTTTCATACAATAAAAACAGGGTGAGTCACAGAGAGAGAGAGAGAGAGGAAAGAGGGGGAGAAAGAAGAGAAAGAGGAGAAAGGGGGGTCAAAAGGAGGGGGAGAGAGGGAGAGAGGCAGAGAGAAGGGGAGAAAGAGGAGAGAGAGAGAAGAGAGAGAGGTGAAGAGAGGGCTTACTTAACATATTCTCTCCTATAAGAACAGGGTGAGTCATAGAGAGAGAAAAAAGAAGAGAAAAGAAAAGAGGGAGGTTCAGGGTGAGTCATAGAGGGAGAGAAAAGGAGAGAGGAGAGGAGAGAAGAGAGGGAGGCAGAAGGAGGATGAGGGGAAGAGAAAGAGAGAGGGCTTACTTCACATTCTCTATAGAAGCTGGTGAGTCATAGAGCGAGAGAGAGAGAGAGAGAGAGAAAGAAGTGAGAGAAAAAGAGGAATAGTGGGAAGTCCACATCAAGGGTGCCAGTGGGTCCAGTGTGAAGCTGCCAGTTACACTCCATCACAGGCTCAGAGAGAGAGAGAGAGAGAGAAAGAGAGAAAGAGAGAAACAGAGAGAGAAGAGAGAGGGTGAAAGAGAAATAAAAAGAGGGAGAGGGGGGGTACGGGAGGGTGAAAGAGAGATAGTGAAACATCATCGGTGCAAATGGGTCCAGCGTGAAGCTAAACTAAACTCCATCACAGCCTCAGAGAGAAAGAGAGAGAGAGAGAGAGAGAGAGAGAGAGAGGAGGCGGTGAAACAGAGAGAGGGAGAGAAAGAGAGAGGGAAAGGAGGGGGAGAGAGAGAGTGAGAGGAAGAGTGGAAGAGATATAACTGGTGCAAATGGGTTCAGTGTGAAGCTAAACTAAACTCCATCACAGCCTCAGAGAGAGAGAGAGAGAGAGAGAAAGAGAAGAGAGGGAGAGAAGAGAGGAGGCGGTGAAACAGAGAGAGGGAGAGAAAGAGAGAGGGAAAGGAGGGGGAGAGAGAGTGAGAGGAAGAGTGGAAGAGATATAACTGGTGCAAATGGGTTCAGTGTGAAGCTAAACTAAACTCCATCACAGCCTCAGAGAGAGGGAGAGAGAGAGAGAGAAAGAGAAGAGAGGGAGAGAAGAGAGGAGAGGAGAGAAAAAGGGGAGGAGAGAGGGGGAGGAAGAGAAAGAGAAGAGAGGGAGAGAGATAATGAGAAGAGAAGGAGAGAAAAGGGGAGGAGAGAGGGGAGGAAGAGAAGAGAAAGAGGAGAGAGGGAGAAGAATGAAGAGGAGAGAGGGAGAAGGGAGTGGGGAAAGAGGAAAACAGGGTGAGTCACAGAGGGAGAGAGGAGGAGGAGGAAGAGAAAGAGAAAGAGAAGAGAGGGAGAGAGAGGGAGGGAGGAGAAAGATGAGATAGGGCTTACTTCATATGCTCTTGTAAGAGGGAGGAGAGAGGGAGAAGGGAGTGGAGAAAGAGAGGAAAACAGGGTGAGTCACAGAAGGAGAGAGGAAGAGAAAGAGAAGAGAGGGAGGGAGAGAAGGAGAAGAGAGGGAGGGAGAGAAGGAGAAGAGAGGGAGGGAGAGAAGGAGAAGAGAGGGAGCAAAGAGAAGAAAGAGACGAGAGGGGGCGAGATAGGGCTTACTTCACATGCTCTCTACTGAAGAGAGAGGGAGAGGGGAGTGGGGAAAGAGGGAAAACATGAGTCAGAGGGAGAGAAGAGAGTGAGAAAGAGAAGGGGGAGAGAGAGAGTGAGAGAAAGAGGAAGAGATGTAACTGGTGCAAATGGGTTCAGTGTGAAGCTAAACTAAACTCCATCACAGCCTCAGAGAGAGAGAGAGAGAGAGAAGGAAGGAAGAGGGTGAAAGAGAGAGAGGGGGTAAAGAGAGAGATTAAAAGAGAGAGAGAGAGAGAAACATAATAGGTGCAAAAGGGTTCAGTGTGAAGCTAAACTAAACTTACAGACAGAGAGAGAGAGAGAGAGAGGTGGGGGAGGGTGAAAGAGAGAGAGGGGGTAAAGAGAGATAAAAAGAGGGAGAGATAGCAAAAAAGAGAAAGACAGAAACATAATAGGTGCCAGTGGGTTCAATGTGAAGCTAAAATAAACTCCATCACAGCCTCAGAGAGAGAGTGAGAGAGAGAAAAGGATGGAAGAAAGATAGGGGGATAGAGGGATAGGAAGAGAGAGAGAGTGAAAGAGAAATAGAGAAACGTAATAGGTAGGTGCCACTGGGTCCAGTCTGAAACTAAACTAAACTCCATCACATCCTCAGAGAGAGAGAGAGGTGGGGGTGAAAGAGAGCGATAGAAAGAGAGAGGGGGTGAGAAAGGGGGTGAGAGAAAGAGTGAGAGAAAGAGAGGAACAGACATAATTGGTGCAATTGGGTTCGGTAATGAAGCTAAACTAAACTCCATCACAGCCTCAGAAAGAGAGAGAGAAGAGGGGGAGGGTGAAAAAGAAAGAGAGAGAGAGAGGGTGAAAAAGAGAGAGAGAGAGAAAGAGGGAGAGAGAGAGCAAAAGAGAGAAAGAGAAACATAACTGGTGCAAATGTGTTCAGTGTGGAGCTAAACTAAACTCCATCACAGCCTCAGACAGAGAGAGAGAAGAGGGGGAGGGTGAAAGAGAGAGAGAGAGAGACAGAGAGAGATGATGATGAAAGAGAGATAGGGGGTAGGGAGATAGGAAGAGAGTGAAAAAAGAAATAGAGAAACATAATCGGTGCCAATGGGTTCAATGTGAAACTAAACTAATCTCCATCACAGCCTCAGAGAGAGGGAGAGAGGGAGAGAGGTGGGGGTGAAAGAGAGAGAAAGAGGCAGAGAGAGGGGGGGGGTAAGAGAAAGAGAAAGTGAGAGAAAGAGAGGAAGAGACATAATTGGTGCAAATGGGTCCGGTAATGAAGCTAAACTAAACTCCATCACAGCCTCAGAGAGAGAGAGAGAAGAGGGGGAGGGTGAAAGAGAGAGAGAAGAGGGGGAGGGTGAAAGAGAGAGAGAAGAGGGCAGGCCTGGACTGGTAATCGGGCATACCGGGCATTTTCCCGGTGGGCCGTTCTTTTTTCTTTTTTTTTTCTTAGAGACAGGCCCCAAATTTAGAACTGAACCAGGACTAAACCAGGACTAAACCAGGACTAAATCAGGACTAAACCAGGACTAAACCAGGACTAAACCAGGACTAAACCAAGACTAAACCAGGACTAAACTAGGACTAAACCAGGACTAAATCAGGACTAAACCAGGACTAAACCAGGACTAAACCAGGACTAAACCAGGACTAAATCAGGATTGAACCAGTACTAAACCAGGACTAAACCAGGACTAAACTAGGACTAAACCAGGACTAATCAGGTTTAAACCACTAAATCAGGTCTGAACCAGGACTAAACCAGGACTAAATCAGGATTGAACCAGGACTAATCAGGTCTAAGCCAGGACTAAATTAGGATTGAACCAGAACTAAATCAGGATTGAACCAGGACTAAACCAGGACTAATCAGGTCTAAACCAGGACTAATCAAGACTAAATCAGGACTAAATCAGGATTGAACAAAGACTAAACCAGGACTAAAAAAAGGACCAAAAATGCCAGGGCCGTTTTTTTGTCCCAGTCCAGCCCTGGAAGAGGGGGAGGGTGAAAGAAAGAGAGAGAGAGGGGGAGGGTGAGAGAGAGAGAGAGAGAGAGGGTGAAAAAGAGAGAGGGGGTAAAGAGAGAGATAGAAAGAGGGAGAAAGAGAGAAACAATTGGTGCAAATGTGTTCTGTGTGAAGTTAAACTAAACTCCATCACAGCCTCAGAGAGAGAGAGAGAAGAGGGGGAGGGTGAAAGAGAGAGAGAAGAGGGCAGGCCTGGACTGGTAATCGGGCATACCGGGCATTTTCCCGGTGGGCCGACAGTCCTAGGGGCTGATGCCCTTCTTTTTTCTTTTTTTTTTCTTAGAGACAGGCCCCAAATTTAGAACTGAACCAGGACTAAACCAGGACTAAACCAAGACTAAACCAGGACTAAACTAGGACTAAACCAGGACTAAATCAGGACTAAACCAGGACTAAACCAGGGCTAAACCAGGGCTAAACCAGGACTAAACCAAGACTAAATCAGGACTAAACCAGGACTACACCAGGACTAAATCAGGATTGAACCAGGACTAAACCAGGACTAAACCAGGACTAAACCAGGACTAAACCAAGACTAAACCAGGACTAAATCAGGATTGAACCAGGGCTAAACCAGGGCTAAACCAGGACTAAACCAGGACTACACCAGGACTAAATCAGGTTTGAACCAGGACTAAACCAGGGCTAAACCAGGACTAAACTAGGACTAAACCAGGACTAAATCAGGACTAAACCAGGACTAAACCAGGGCTAAGCCAGGACTAAACCAAGACTAAATCAGGACTAAACCAGGACTAAACCAGGACTAAATCAGGATTGAACCAGGACTAAACCAGGACTAAACCAGGACTAAACTAGGACTATACCAGGACTAATCAGGTCTAAACCACTAAATCAGGACTAAACCAGGACTAAATCAGGATTGAACCAGGACTAAACCAGGACTAAACCAGGACTAAACCAGGACTAAATCAGGATTGAACCAGGACTAAACCAGGACTAAACCAGGACTAAACTAGGACTATACCAGGACTAATCAGGTCTAAACCACTAAATCAGGTCTGAACCAGGACTAAATCAGGATTGAACCAGGACTAAACCAGGACTAAATCAGGATTGAACCAGGACTAATCAGGTCTAAACCAGGACTAAATCAGGATTGAACCAGAACTAAATCAGGATTGAACCAGGACTAAACCAGGACTAATCAGGTCTAAACCAGGACTAATCAAGACTAAACCAGGACTAAATCAGGCTTGAACCAGGACTAAACCAGGACTAAAAAAAGGACCAAAAATGCCAGGGCCGTTTTTTTGTCCCAGTCCAGCCCTGGAAGAGGGGGAGGGTGAAAGAAAGAGAGAGAGAGGGGGAGGGTGAGAGAGAGAGAGAGAGAGAGAGAGAGAGAGAGAGAGAGAGAGAGGGTGAAAAAGAGAGAGGGGGTAAAGAGAGAGATAGAAAGAGGGAGAAAGAGAGAAACAATTGGTGCAAATGTGTTCTGTGTGAAGTTAAACTAAACTCCATCACAGCCTCAGAGAGAGAAAAGAGGGGGAGGGTGAAAGAGAGAGAGAGAGGGGGGTAAGAAGAGATAACAAAAAGAGGGAGAGAGAGAGAGAGAGAAACATAATACTGTAGGTGTCAGTGGGTCCAGTGTGAAGCTGTCAGTTAAACTCCATCACCGCCTCTGACATTGGGCGAGAACATGCGTCACCACTACGGACACGCTTAGATAAGTCTTTCTTAAAGCTGCTCTGTGGAACTTTTCTGGTGGCTCCTCGTCTCCATGGAGATGAATATATTTTGGACCCTGTGTTATTTCAAAACATAAATCCTTCTTCAGATGAGGCGATTCCTGAAATCTATACAGTGTATTGCTTGTAAAGTTAACATAAACGTTAAAACTTTGCAGCTATACACTACTCACAAAAAGTTAGGGATATTCAGCTTTTGGGTGAAATTTCACAACGAGCCTAAAATGCATTCAAACCTCTACAGGTGAACTTAATGTGAACTTCTCTAAGCTTTTGAATGCACATGTCCAACTGTTAAATGTTTCAGTCATTTTGCACAAGTTGCTGTTCTCTAACAAGGAGCTTAACGGCAAAAATCACAGCGGGTGTGTGATCTTTGAATTGACCAATAAATGTCCTGGTTCAATTCGAGCTGGTGTTTAAACAGTCGTCCTCATCATGCTGTTCACATTGACATCATGAGACCAAGACGACACCTAACAATGGATGAACAGGCCCTTGCCATTGCGATGCTTCAAACAGGACGTTCTCAGACGGAAGTGGCCACTGAGCTTGGAGTGTCACAGAGTGTCATCGGCAGGTTGCAACAGAGATATCGAGAGACTGGAAGAGTCACAGAAAGGCGTAGAAGTGGACGTCCTTTGGCCACATCCCGTGCTGATGATCGCTACATTGTGAACACTGCCCTGAGAAACCGGATGATGAATGCCACTCAACTCCAGGCACGTTTAAGAGAGGTGAGAGGCACCCAAGTGTCACGTCAGACCATTCGAAACCGTTTACATCAGCGTGGTCTGCGTGCTAGACGACCTGCACGGGTACCTGACCACACCACCAGGCACAGGCATCATCGTCTTGCATGGACCAGGGAGCATTTACGCTGGACGAGGGACCAGTGGGCCTCAGTGCTGTTCACTGATGAAAGTCGATTCACGCTGAGCAGAAATGATGGCCGGCAACGATGTTGGAGACGTCAGGGAGAGCGCTATGCATCAGCCACTGTTGTCACCAGGCGAGCTTTTGGTGGCGGCGGTGTTACAGTGTGGGCAGGGGTGTCCAGTTGGTACAGAACTGCCCTACACTTTGTGAATGGTACAGTGACAAGCTCATACTACCTAAATAACATCATTAATCCAGTGATTGTGCCCCTACATGGACAACACAGGCCTAATTTCATCTTCATGGACGACAATGCTCCTGCTCATCGAGGTCGCATCATCAGGGAACGGCTGTTGGAGACTGGTGTACCTCAAATGGAATGGCCTGCACTTTCTCCAGATCTGAATCCTATTGAAAACTTGTGGGATCAGCTGAGTCGCCGTGTAGAGGCCCGAAACTCTGCACCCCAGAACCTCAACGACCTGAGGGCTGCCCTTCAAGAAGAGTGGGATGCCATGCCTCAGTAGACAATAAGTTGCCTTGTGAACAGCATGAGACGTCGTTGTCAAGCTGTAATTGATGCTCAAGGGCACATGACGCGATATTGAGACATTAAAATTTTTTGTTGTGGTGTAACTACCATTGTTGTTATCTTTTGTTTCAATACATTTTTGGAGATGAGGAAACCACCAGTGCATCCTTCTACTTAAATGTCTTACTTTTCATGATACATCACTGTAGCATGAACTTGCGTTGCATTTTCCATAAATTTCACCTGAAAGCCAAATATCCCTAACTTTTTGTGAGTAGTGTAATTACAGTTCTAATAAAAACGACTTTCCTGCGCTGAATCACACATTTGGCAGAAATAGATAAGAGACGTCTCATTTAGTCTCAGCATTTGATCTTCCCACATACCGAATATTATAAGTACCAAATATACACTTTTTAGTTCAATTTTCACTGCAATAGCCAGAAAAATATTAGACATGTGTTTGGACGTGCAATCATTCCTTTTAGATCAAGAGAAACGAACTAGAGTCCCTCCCAGGAAAGTCCAATAGTTCACTTGCTTTGGTCTGGACCAATTTTTTTATTTTTTATTTATTTATTTTTTTGGTGCGGTTCGATTTCACACTGCACTTTTTTTTCTAAGTGGACCAACATCTGTAAACAAAACCACGTGTGCTGAGGTCGCTCAGCCACCGGACAGAAATGAGCCGTGTCCAAACACGTGAAGGAGAATCATGCCGTTGCTGTTTTCAATGTCGTCATAGCGATATGGTTTGCACTAGGGATGCAAATTATCGATTAATTCATTAATCTATAGTTGACCTTATCGATCGACTTATGATTAACTGATAAGCGGCGTTTTTCACCTGAATTTGAGTGTTTCAATAGGGTCTTTAAGAATATAAGCTATAGTAACATAACACTGAGTCATAAATATATCATAGTATTATTATATTGTATATTCCTCAATTAATTATTCCTTAGTAAAAAGCAGACAAATGTATTGATGCTGAATAACAAAATACATTCTTTATTGAAAATAAAGGCCGGACAGAGGGCTGCTTCCACTGCGCTTTCACGTGGAGCCTGCTACAGCCCGGAGCGGAGGAGCACGTGCAGCGCGCCGCGCACGTGTTCACGCAGACAGCGGGACGCCGAGCGAACCAAGCCGCAAAAATTGGGTGGGGAGGAGAACATTTTGCACTGCTTCTAGATCCGGCCGCAGATGTAACGCTATGGTCCTTCTCACGAGTGGGTTTGCATCTCGTGTTCACATTCCAGAGTAGCGCCCTCTCCTCTAGTGATTAGTTACAATTAATGCATTTTAATCGACCAACGTCTTGATCAACAGTTAATCGTAAGTCGATTCATTGTTGATATCCCTAGTTTGCTCAGTTTTTACAGTTCGCACAAATGTTTGAGCAGCATCGTGAGGTTTACACTATTTTACAATCAATTTACAAACGACGAAGACACAGGACAAGACGACTACAGAGGACAGAACTCATGTGAGCATCAAGTTCTGACTCTTGCTCTTCACACAAAACATAAGTAAGACTCATTTTGTGTAGTTTAATTTCGTTTCGTTTCATCAGCCTCGGTTTCCCATAATGCTCGACATACGACGGGAGCTCGTTAAGTACAAAAAGCCAACTTGTGTCGGATCGAGTCCGGTCTGCGTTCTCACCTCAAACAAACCGCACCAGGATTCAAATGGAACCGTGCCGAGACTGAGCTTTTTAGGTGGTCTCGGTTCGCTTCACACCGGAACCAAAGGTCCAAATCAAAGGAGCAAACGAACTCTGGTTCGTTTTAAATTAACCAAACAAGACAGGTGTGAAAACGACCCTAGTCCGTTTTATTTATTTATTTTTGGTTGTGTGGTTTCAGGCCGCTGTGGGGGGCTGGTTGGGTGGTTTCAGGCCGCTGTGGGGGGCTGGTTGGGTGGTTTCAGGCCGCTGTGGGGGGCTGGTTGTGTGGTTTCAGGCCGCTGTGGGGGGCTGGTTGGGTGGTTTCAGGCCGCTGTGGGGGGCTGGTTGTGTGGTTTCAGGCCGCTGTGGGGGGCTGGTTGGGTGGTTTCAGGCCGCTGTGGGGGGCTGGTTGTGTGGTTTCAGGCCGCTGTGGGGGGCTGGTTGTGTGGTTTCAGGCCGCTGTGGGGGGCTGGTTGGGTGGTTTCAGGCCGCTGTGGGGGGCTGGTTGTGTGGTTTCAGGCCGCTGTGGGGGGCTGGTTGTGTGGTTTCAGGCCGCTGTGGGGGGCTGGTTGGGTGGTTTCAGGCCGCTGTGGGGGGCTGGTTGGGTGGTTTCAGGCCGCTGTGGGGGGCTGGTTGTGTGGTTTCAGGCCGCTGTGGGGGGCTGGTTGGGTGTGTGAAAGGAAATGATGTACTCAGGGCCCAGAATCTTTTACTCCGCCCCTGGATATGAAAACAGACTACACCTTGGTCTAAAAAATAATCTATTATCAGAAGACCAAATGAACCTCATTGGACTATTAGCAACGATAGCTGCAAAGTTTTACTGCCAAAACTACAATATTAGCTTTGGCAGTAAAAGCTAAAATATTAGATGTCCTTGAACGTCTCATAGCCCCTTTATCCGGACAAAAAGGGTTTGACAGGTGATATTTTACTGGGTCTGGGCTGATCATAAATGTTACATCAGATGTTTATTGTTAAAGGGACAGTGTGTAAGAATTTTACCCGTTAATTACTGAAATTGAAGATACCCATTCAAAAATACATTATTTTCCAAGCCTTTTCACTTCCATCATGAAATCAAAGTATTCTTTTGGACTTAGATATAGTCACATAAAAGGGGGATCTTCCCCATGCAGAGGCAGCCATTTTGAATACAAGAGCCGCAGAAGGACATTTGGGCTCCGCCTTCGCCTTCGGCAAGGCTCGTGGTTTTGGGTAAACAACACAAGCATGCTGCCGGATCAGACGTCGTAATGGATCTAACACGTGTTTTGGACTAAATTGTTTTACTGGATTTTATTCGCTGGATCCTTACGGACAAATTGAGAGCAAGTTTATGGTGAAATACAGAGTTTGACCTGTGCAAAGCATTCTAAGGTAAGCTAACCTTGTTTTGTGCTTTTCCGTATAAAAGCCCCATGTGCTCGGGGAGTGATTGTTGTGCAGGGAAATGAATTGCATAGTCAAAAAGAGGAGACTGTAAGGTTTCATTTGATGTGTAGAGTGTCATGGTACATGATCGGGAATGTGTGTTTTCATGAGAAAAGAAAAAAAAAACACTGAACGGGACCGCGTTTTATTTATACAGTAGTTGTCGGCGAGAGCTCGCACAGCGCCGGGTGCGCGCTGGTACGCGAGCTGTCCACGTTACGGCGCGCCCGGGTGACCCTCGAGGTCTGCCGTAGCCAAAAGAGGAAGTGCATGGTACCTACACCACCTATGCGCCACGAATCCTACACACTGGACCTTTAAGCAAAGTTATCACAACCTCTTGGGTCTTACATCTTGGTTTTTCTATCCAGTTTCTCGCTGTTATCCCAGGTAGGACACTCTGGCCTTGTGCTCTTCATACTAATGTTTATGAGTCTAATGTTTATATCAATCCTTTTTTTTTTTTTTCCATCTTGCTTTTTTATTTCCATGATTTCTTTACACTGTACATTCTCGTCACATGCACTCACATCAGAACCTTCAGAAACACACATGGAATGCAACAAACAAAAATAAACCAAAAATACCTTCTTCTTTTTTTTAAACCCGTGTCCACCTGTTCTCCCCTCCCACCCCTCCCCCGGCCAGCCAAGACTTTAGTCACCACTAGATACTAGATATCATATTTAGGGTTATTCGGTCTGATTAAAGACGGGCTCCCTCACTGAATACTTGTAGTTTTCTGTTTATCTTATATAGAAGGCACCAGGTCTGGACCGGTAATCGGGTATTTTCCCTGTGGGCCGACAGTCCTAGGGGCCAATGCCATTGGATTTTTTATTTTTTTATTTTTTTACTTAGAGACCGGCCCACAATTTAGAGGAGGCGTCCCATTGGTCCATCCTCAATACAGACAGTGGACTAAACCAATCAGGATACAGAAGCTCATGAGAGCGGTCCCGCCTCTTTCTCTGCACTGACCCCGCCAGGTTCAGTGTTGAGCGGGAAATATGGAGAAGCAGCAGAAAAAAGGGGGAGTGGAGAAGTTACAGGCTAAAAGATGAAAAAATCTCACTATAGACGCTGCAAAATGTTCTAAAATAACAGACATATTCTCTGGAGGGGCTGGAGCCTCCACGTCCTCTGCAGGCTGAAGGTGACAGGGAGAGGAGCAGCCAGAGACTGTGGACAGGGAACCCGAGGGAACCCGAGGGAACCCGAGGGAACCCGAGGGAACCCGAGGGAACCCGAGGGACAGAGTGACCAGGTTAGTGTAGCACAGGCACAGCAGGTCAGCGGGTAATAATGCTAGGATAATACCGGGACTTTTAGGTGATGGTATGAAAATCTGCTCACCTTTCGGCGAAATTCGCTGTTTTGAAGCCAAAACAGGCGACCTACGTGTTGTGCTCTGCTAATTATGAGGGGCCAGTCTAAGCCAAAAATGCCAGGGCTGTTTTTTTGTCCCAGTCCAGCCCTGTAAGGCGCTCATGGGAGGCGGTTTCAGACAGAGTTGTAAACTATTCTGTGTTTGTGGAGATCTCGGGGGTCTTCCAGTTCTTAAGGATCACTCCCTTTGCTGTAGTAAGGGCGACTTTTACCCATGCTGCCTTATCCTATCCAATCCTATCTTGTTATTCTCCTGATCGTTGCCCTGTTCCGGACGAGACTGGGGTATAAAAACTGTCTGCATTGTTATGTCACAGCTCAGGGACAGACGACAGGTAGTTTTGTGATTCTGTGCACAATTGCTTCAATAAATCAGACACAACTTTAGTTCTTTTTTGATGTTTGCGGTCTTGAAATTTCACAACACAGGGGTAAAGGTTTTAGGGCAGGTGTGTCAAACATGCGGCCCAGGGGCCAGATCCGGCCCTCCGAGACCTTTAATCTGGCCCTCGGCTGATTTTCTGTTAAAATATTTGAATTATATTTAAATTTTCTTTTAAAATATTGGTAATTTTCTGCACCTCTTTTCTGCGCAGTTTAGCATAGCAGCGTCTCCAGCGCCTCTGTGCGTGGCCCCTCCCACCAGAGCAGCACAAATGAAGACTTGCCTCTTTCCAAACGCTCTTAAAGGGATATGCCACCCCCAGGTCAAATTTGGGCATCTCCCCACAGTCCAGAGACTAAAATAAGTGGTGGAAAGCGTTTTCCTGCTCACCCAGCCATTGTCCGAGCCTGTCGCCACTGACCGCCGCGGTATCTGCAGCTCCTCCGCCTTAGACTGGAGTCTAATGTCACCAGAGAAAGATTTCGGCCAAAAGGAATTAATTTGCTCGATGCTTTTCCCAATTACTTTGTGTGTAGTGCGCATTCATATCGAGTGCAAATAAATGTGCAAATCAACACGGAGAGCTTGACTTGGTCATTTTGGGTGGGAACTATTTTCCAGTGCGGAAGAATACAGCCGTATCACGCACCACGTTGTGCAACAGGGGAACTCCCTTCCCGGTGCGTAACTGGGATTCCCCTGGCAGCGTACTGCGTGATTCGGCTGTATTCTTCCGCACTGGAAAATAGTTCCCACCCAAAATGACCAGGTCAAGCTCTCCGTGTTGATTTGCACATTTATTTGCACTCGATATGAATGCGCACTACACACAAAGTAATTGGGAAACGCATCGGGCAAATTAATTCCTTTTGGCCGAAATCTTTCTCTGGCGACGTTAGACTCCAGTCTAAGGCGGAGGAGCTGCAGATACCGCGGCGGTCAGTGGCGACAGACTCGGACAATGGCTGGGTGAGCAGGAAAACGCTTTCCACCACTTATTTTAGTCTCTGGACTGTGGGGAGATGCCCAAATTTGCCCTGGGGGTGGCATATCCCTTTAAAGGACCATCGTTTTGACTGTCGACCGTGACACCCTCAACAGCAAAATGTCAAAAATGAGAAAAGTGGACTAATTCCTATTGGAGGTGAATGGGAAACCTGTACGCTTGTGTGGAAATAGCATTTTTCTTAAAGGGACAGTGTGTAAGATTTTTACCCGTTAATTACTGAAATTGAAGATACCCATTCAAAAATACAGTGTTTTCCAAGCCTTTTCACTTCCATCATGAAATCAAAGTATTCTTTTGGACTTAGATATAGTCACATAAAAGGGGGATCTTCCCCATGCAGAGGCAGCCATTTTGAATACGAGAGCCGCAGAAGGACATTTGGGCTCCGCCTTCGGCAAGGGCTCGTGGTTTTGGGTAAACGACGACAAGCATGTCCCGGATCAGACGTCGTAATGGATCTAACACGTGTTTTGGACTAAATTGTTTTACTGGATTTTATTCGCTGGATCCTTACGGACAAATTGAGAGCAAGTTTATGGTGAAATACAGAGTTTGACCTGTGCAAAGCATTCTAAGGTAAGCTAACCTCGTTTTGTGCTTTTCTGTATAAAAGCCCCATGTGCTCGGGGAGTGATTGTTGTGCAGGGAAATGAATTGCATAGTCAAAAAGAGGAGACTGTAAGGTTTCATTTGATGTGTAGAGTGTCATGGTACATGATCGGGAATGTGTGTTTTCATGAGAGAGAAAAAAAAACTGTGAACGGGACCGCGTTTTATTTATACAGTAGTGGCGCGCGGCTCGTGTGCGGGTACGAGAGCTGTCCGTGTTACGGCGCGCCCGGGTGACCCTCGAGGTCTGCCGTAGCTAAAACAGAAAGTGCAATAGCACCATCCACCTATGCGCCACGAATCCTACACACTGGGGCTTTAAAGTTTCAGGTTGTTCATAATATTATAATATTTTGTAAAATAAAGAGTTCATTAAATAAAAAAGACTTATAATAGACTTATAATAGACTTGTAATAGACGGGCGTTTCTCTGCACAAATATTTGGATTTATTGCTATTTTTGGGGTACATTTGCCATGAGTTTTCTGATCCGGCCCCTTTGGGATCAGAGTAGGTTGGATACGGCCCCCGGACCAGAATGAGTTTGACACCCCTGGTTTAGGGTAAAGGTGATGATGTAAATGTGTTTTTTTTAGCTCACTCACAGTTCTTGATGCATCGTAAACAAACTGAGTGATACCTTTGTGTAGTCCTCAGTCTCCACTTCTACTAACGACCAATCAAAGGGCCAATCGGAGGGCCAATCAGAGGACGAATCAGAGGACAGGACGGTGAGGGGACTGGACTCAATCAGCGTCTGTCATGCCCAGTATTCTAATGCAATCAGCCCAGTGGACACGGGGGACGGGTGATAATGAGATTTTATAGACAGGCTGCTATGCGAGCCCGTCACTACACAGAGGTTCAGTTGAGGTGAGATTCTGCAGAGCATCATATAAAGTCTTAGGTGGTGCTTGTTGCTCTCACCTCACAGCAAGAAGGTCCTGAGTTTGACTGACAGCAGCGTTCATTGTTGGTAGTACAGTGGTACCTCACCTTACGAAAGACCCAACAAACGAAAATTCCAAGTTACAAAACGCCTTCACGGTAAATTTTGGTCTCTAGATACGAAAGAAAATTCAAGTTATGAAACGCGAAATCTCAAAAATTCGAATAATGCGCGCTCAGCCACACACATTATACGCTTTTCTCAGACTGAATTTAAACTTTTCTCACATTTCTCTCTCGTTTAAACACTCAAACTTTCATAGATTTTCAACAAAATGTATTAATAGTGAAGTGTGGGGGGAAGGGGGAGGGCGGTGTGTGTGTGCGCGGACACGTGTGTGATAGCGCAGCATGACCCGGCGCGGGGCTGCGAGCACGAGACCCGTGCTCAAACCGTGTCAGGTCTAAACCAGGTCTAAACCAGGTCCGAACCAGGTCCAAACCAGGATGAGACCACTGCGGCTCTTGCCTGCGTTCGTTCATGCGCTCAGACTGCGTGCGGTCCCGAGGCACATCCCCTTCCCTCCTCGCTGCTAGCCTCAGCCGTGACTCGAAACGAAACCAGGAAATAGACCCGCACGCGGCGCTTTAATCCACCTGGTCTAGTTCAGGCCCAGTCCTGGTCCAGTCCTGGTCCAGACCTTGGTCTAGACCTTGGTCTAGACCTGGTATAGTCCATGTTTATTCCTGGGTCTACAGTCTCTACACAGGACACAGTGTTACACTATAAAAAATGTTATACTATAAAACTTGGAACGAATCAGGCTTTTTCCATTGAAATAGCTACTCAACTTACGAAAAATTCACGTTACGAAACCACTTCTGGAACGAATTAACTTCGTAAGGTGAGGTACCACTGTACTCAGTAATATTGAGTCAGGGTCCATATTACGCTACTTTCTGATTCATGTTCTAATGTTTCCTCATCGAACAGACCTGGAGTTGTGTTTTGTTTCATTCGCACATGTTTAACGCACAAACCCCGCAGGCTGAGTTCTTCAGGAAGTGCTCCACTGTGTTTTTAAACTCCATATACCTTCACTAGAATCATTTGGAACATTTCAGAGTTGGAATTGTCCATTTCTACTGAACTAAAGGTAAAAAAGTAAGGAGCTGTTCACTTGAAAACTATCACTTCATGACATCACAAGGTGGAACAGAGCATTTTGAGCTTTAGAGATGCAGACATAAAGTTTTACTCAAACATGTGAATGAAACAAACCCACTCCAGGTTTGTTTTTGAATTCTAAAAGCTCACAAGAGTCAATGTATACTAATATAAGACCTTTAACCTCAACTTTAAAGGGTCAAGAAATGCCAAGAATGTGTATTTTTGTTGTAGATGTAGAAATGTAGAATACATTTTGAGTTTATTTTTTGTTTGCTAGGGCTGTCAGTTTAATGCATTAATTAGATTAATTAATTACACTGCAAATTAATGCGTTATAAAAAAAAAAAACAATTCATTATGAGTGGCAAATCAATGCGCATTTTAAATTTGTCCCATTGAAGGACCTGTAGGCATCACTTCCACCTGCATCACTAATCAAACAAACAAATCCTGGAGGAAACTGACATGGACTCGACTCAGGGGGCGAGGAGCGAATCGCTGCCAGGGTCTTTGAACGGCAAGTTTATTTATAAAAAGAACGAAGACGGGACGATCGTTTTTGTAAAAAAAGAATTTTCCGATCACAGAAGCTGCTCCAGCCTGACGGATCATTTGAACAATAAACACATCCAGACAAGTTCCATCGTTACCGGTGATAGAGCGAGCGAGAGCGCACTTCAACAAACCACCAAACCGCCAAACCTCCGAACCACCGAACCGCCAAACCGCCAAAACACCAACGCAACAAGCCAACAAAGCAACAAACCAACAAAGCAACAAACCACACTCACAGAATTTAGGAAACAAATGAGCAAATCGACCACAGAAAAACTGACAAACTCAATCGCAAAGTGGGTTACTTCTCTCTCTCAATCTCTCACGAGATTAAAATGCGATTAATTAGATTCACTAGATTAATTAGATTACAAATCTTGTACATTTTTGAATCGCCTGACAACACTAGTATATTCCATACGTGTCCATTCATAGTGCTGCTGCCTTCAGAGACAATCTACAATCTAAACACAATCAAAGGTTTGGTCAGGCTTTTTCACTTTTGGTTCTTCTTTATTTCCGTTATTTCCATTGTAAACACTCTCATACTGCAGAAGCTTCTCGAGTATCTTAATAATCTCCTTAATATCAGCTCCGCTTCGCTCCAGTTACTCCTCACTGTCCCTCGGTGTCTGAGTTTTCCTACAGCTCCGTGGTCTCGGAATCATTTACGAAAGATATTCAGTTGGAATCTACAGTGTCACTTGATAAGTTTAAGAGAATTGTCGAAAGTGCGGTGACTGAGACGCGTGTGTGTTTTTCCTGAAAGATGCAAATGGTTTTATAATGTGACACTTTGTTATTTTACTGTTTTGTACTGATTGTGTTGAGGCCACGTCTCTGTTGATAAAGACATTCTGAAGCTCACTGGGACCTTCTGATTTAAAAAAAAGGAGTAGATTCTCACTGAAGGCATCAAAACTCTGCCTTCGGTTTCAGAATGTACCAAAAAATGTAATAAAAATAACTTTAACAGCCGCCCTTTACTCCAATAACTGCTTTGTTTCATCCAAAATATATACAGACAAATATTTAACCTCTTTAACTAACATTTCTACACAATTCCTTACATCTTACTTCATGTATTTGATGTCTTCAGTGCGTACCCAAACTGTAGTAGTTTCATAAAGTCTTTCAAACAAGGGTACAAAAGTGAAATGTTGTAGAAAACCATACGATATTTTAACCTTAATTAAGCTCAATTTTCCACATTTCTGACTTTTTTTCCCTTGGAATATATCAAAGTCAAATGAAAAAGGTAGTACAGATCTACAAAAGAACAACCAAAATTGTAACGTCCAAGAAGGAGTAGGGGGAAGAAAACTTATTTAACCCCACCCCCTACTCATCTATACATATTAAGTAAAGAAAAATCACTTCCATTTTCCCGTATGGTTAAGGATACAGGACCTGAATACTAGTACCAGCGATGGTAAGAGAAAGCAAGTACTCCCTCGCTGTGGATAGACGGCTCGTTATCCCCGGAGCCTCGTCATTATCAGACGCTGTGTAATTGAATGGGCTTCTCTGTTGACTCCAGCTGCAGCAGTTCCCGGGTGGATCGGCATTAACAGGGAGAAATTTTGCCAAATGATTTAAGTTTGTAACAGTGACAGAATTTTTACTGGAGAAAATTTAAATTCCAGAACATACTGTATATTGTTTTGTGTGTGTGTTTTAGGGCTGGGCGGTATACCGCTTTATACCGAATACTGGTGTTTTATTTTTTTTATGACATGGATTTTTAATATATCCTAATATATATGGATATATATACGGTGAGTGTGTGCGTACAAAACGTGGGGAACACAGAGCGGCGGAACGTGGCGCTGCAGGACATTGTTTGAGAGGGGGACTGTTTTGCAGTGGCGCGAGAGCGGTGGAAGCTCAGTGTGTGTCGAGCGGTGAACAACATGGACGGAGAAAATGTTACAGACACATGAAAGAAAAAGAGAAGGGGAAAAAGGAGCGGAGCCAAACTCAGGTGATTCTCTGAGATTCCTTCCAGCGATAATGTGTACTGAAGCAGACGAAGGGTCTAAAGACTGACGCCTTGGTCGATAAATTACTTCTGGACAGGAAACTTCTGCTCATCCTTTGAAAACGTACAGTAAAGTTACAGCAGCAACAGCGTTTCTGAACGAGCACCGGCTGTAAACTAATTATTCCTAGTGTCAGGAGGAGGTGTTTCTATTTAAAGGGACAGTGTGTAAGATTTTTACCCGTTAATTACTGAAATTGAAGATACCCATTCAAAAATACATTGTTTTCCAAGCCTTTTCACTTCCATCATGAAATCAAAGTATTCTTTTGGACTTAGATATAGTCACATAAAAGGGGGATCTTCCCCATATAGAGGCAGCCATTTTGAATACGAGAGCCGCAGAAGGACATTTGGGCTCATCCTTTGCCTCGGCTCCTGCTAACAGCTGCACAGCCGCGCTGCATATGGCTCCCCCCTTCCCCCCTCCCCTTCCCCTTCTCTCCTTCGCTCCTCTGCTCCCATATGCAGCCAGGAGCGAAGGAGAGAAGGGGAAGGGGAGGGGGGGAGGGGGGAGCATGCTGCCGGTGTCCCGTCGAAATGGGCCGCCCCGTCAGAATGAGCTCCAAGCGCTACTGCGCATGCGCGCGCATGCGCAAACCACCCCTGA
Organism: Paratrypauchen microcephalus; assembly: GCA_036785185.1. NCBI lineage: Eukaryota > Metazoa > Chordata > Actinopteri > Gobiiformes > Gobiidae > Paratrypauchen > Paratrypauchen microcephalus. Next base: position 398,010 of record JAVJIX010000270.1, on the reverse strand, counting down.
GTGTTGTTCCCTTTAAATGCCATCGAGCTTGGCTCCAGAGGCAGAAGTTGAGTTGCTTTCTACAGAAGTGGACTTGTTTTCAACAATTGCAACGCAAGTAAGTAACATTTTAACATTTTATTGGATTTATTGTATGTTACAACCAACATACAACCAATTACATTTAACAATGTATTGGATTTATTGTATGTTATAACCAATTACGCACGAAAGGAATAATAATTTGTGATAGATACCTACGTCAAATGATAATAGTTTGGATTTAACATTTGACTGCATCGTTATGGTTTTTATTACATCGTATTTTGTTATTTTGTTTCTATGTGAACGTAGAAAACGTTGTAACTTTGTTTAGAAAGGCGCTGTGTATAATTAGCCTTATTTTGTCTTTTACAGTTTCTTACATTTGTGAACAAAACTATGGAGAGATCCAAGCAAGTGTTTCAGTTCCTGACAAGTGGGGAATACCCAGTTTTCCCGTCCGAAGTTCCTATTGACATGCCAGCTGAGGGGAAAATGAAAAAGTGTATGAAAAGCGCTTTATAAATATTGTTTGATTGATTGATTGATTGATATTTTTGTAAATATAAATATATTTGTAAATGTTTCTTCTGTTGTCCCTTTTCCTGTCCTCATAAATCATGAATAAGAGACAAGCCTTATTTGACAGATAATATAAGCGTGTCGAAATGAACTGTCCATGCCCATTATAAAAGAGTTGGAATTTTACATACTAAAGACACCGTATGCAAACAGCAAACAGCATACAACTCTCTAATCCTATCTAATCTAAAACTGCAGACGTATTTGTCGTAGTACGTATTTGTCAAGTACAAACGCCACAATTTTGGATGTCATTGAGTGCAATGTTCAAAATGTGCACAAAACTGTTATAATTTTTAAAATGTTTCGGTAACACTTTATAATAACGGTCGCTTATAAAGCATTAGTAACACTTAGTAAATAATGAACTAATTATTTTACAAAACATTTACAAATATTTGTTAATGAGTTAGAAATATATTAAATATTTGTTAATGAGTAAGAAATAATCAATTTAATCTCGCCAGAAAGACCCATTGAAAGGAGATGTTATGACACGCATGGTCCCTCCCACTCAACCAATCCTAAAAATACAAATAATTATCTATAATTATTTGTATTTTTACAAATAATTAGCTTTGAATCTATACAACTGTAAACAACTCACGCATACAACTGTAAACGAAAAACGGCGTATTTCGACGTAAGGCGGCCTATTTCGACGGGGGAGCGTAACCCGATAGACATCGCCGTCAAAATAGGTCAGTGGTGGGCTCATTCTGACGAGGCGGCCCATATCGACAGTACACCGGATCACACATCGTAATGGATATAACACGTATTTTGGACTAAATTGTTTTACTGGATTTTATTCGCTGGATCCTTATGGACAGATTGAGACCAAGTTTATGATGAAATACAGAGTTTGACCTGTGCAAAGCATTCAAAGGTAAGCTAAGTAAGCTAAGTTTTGTGCTTTTCTGTATAAAAGCCCCATGTGCTCGGGGAGTGATTGTTTTGCAGGGAAATGAATTGCATAGTCAAAAAGAGGAGACTGTAAGGTTTCATTTGATGTGTAGATTGTCATGAATCATGATCGGGATTGTGTGTTTTCATGCGAAAAGAAAAAAAAAAAGTGAACGGGGGACAGCGGTGTATACAGCGGTGCGCGGTTCGTGCGCGGGCACGCGCGATGTCGGCGCTACGTCGCGTCCGGGTGACCCTCGAGGTCTGCCATAGCCAAAAGAGGAAGTGGAATAGCTAGTAACCACCTATGCGCCACGAATCCTACACACTGTCCCTTTAAGGAGCTGTGGTGGAGGGGGGTGGTGTCACGCATGAGGAACATTTGAAAAAGAACAAGATTTCTCTTTCCTCGGAAAATCCTCTATAAAACCTTTCCCTATAGAAGTAAAATACCCCCTCTTTAAAGGTACATTACGTAACTTTTCAGAGCAAATGTCCTGCCTCTACTTGTCCTTTTCTTCCAGTTCTTCTGTTTTTTTAAAATATAAGCTATAACATTTGTACTTATACCACGATCAAGTCTGAATATTTGAAAATGTATAATGGTTTTTAAAATGACACGACCGCCTCAAAATATTCACAACCAAGCATCACCTCCTCCTCCTCCTCGTCCGGCGCCGGCGCTTCCATCTCTCCGGACGGACGTTTGAGACGCACATCCAACAGGGCATCTGGTGTAAAGAGCCACGAACATGAGGCAGTGGGGGTGTAATGTCCTGAACACACACACACACACACACATACACGCACGCATACGCACACATACACATGCACACAAATACATACACACACATAAGACATACACACACGCACACACACACGCACACATACACATGCACACAAATACATACACATGCATACATACAAACTAATTTACTCTGGGTGTAGTCCTGGTTTAGTCCTGGTTTAGTCCTGGTTTAGTCCTGGTTTAGTCCTGGTATAGTCCTGGTTTAGTCCTGGTTTAGTCCTGGTTTAGTCCTTCTTTACAATTCTGTGGTAAATTAAAGCCTGTGAATCCATATTAGTGGGTTTAGTCCTGGTGTAGTTGTGAGATAGTCCTGACCTGTAGTCCGGGTTTAGTCCAGGTTTAGTACTGATTTAGACCTGGTGAAGTCCTGGTGTAGCCCTAGTAGATCCAGTTTGGTCCTGGTTTAGACCTGGTCAAGTCCTGGTGTAGTCTTGATGTAGTCTTAGTTTGGTCCTGGTTTAGTCCAAGTTTAGACCTTTAGTCCTTGTTTCATGAAGTCATTATAATTTGAACTTTTTATTTAAGTTAAATTTGATCTTTTTTACCCCCTGCACATTCTGTAACTGTGCCCTTGGGCAAGACACTTCACATAACACGGATTTCCTCCAGGGCAGGCGGGATTATCTGTGTGAACGGGGGGAGGGCGTCCTTCATGTGAAAGTCTCGACATTTCCAATAAAGATACGAAAATATGATAAAGACAAAAAAGGAAAAAAAGAAAAAAAACTCTTTGTGCAGGAGACAGGAGCCCCCGGATGAAAGAAAGACTCCACTGTACATGGAAATGAGGAGAGAGAGGAGAGAGGAGGAGAGAGAGGGGGAGAGAGAGGGTGAGAGAGAGGGGGAGAGAGAGGGGGAGAGGAAAGGACAGGAGCAAGAGAGAGGGAGGAAAAAGGAGAGAGGGTGGAAAGAGAGGAGGAGAAACGAATGGAGAGAGGGTGGAGAGAGAGAGAGGAGGAGGAGAAAGGAAAAGAGAGACGGAGGGAGGAGGCCGAGGTGTAGATTGGTATTGTACAGCAGAAAGTGACGGTCGAGGTTTATTAACACGGAGAACACTTCATCACCTCAAGAAAAGACAGGAGCAGGAGAGAGGAATGGAAAAGAGAGAGAAGAAGAGGGAAAGGGAAAACAGGAGAAGGAATGAGGAATGATGGGAAAAGAGAGAGAGAAGAGTGAGAGAGGGAAAAAAGAGAAAACAGGAGCAAGAGAGGAATGATGGGAAGAGAGAGAGAGAGAGGGAGAGAGAAGAGAAAGGAGCAGGGGAGAGGCATGATGGGAAAAGAGAGAGAGAGAAGAGAGGAATGATGTGAGAGAGAGAGAGAGAGAGAAAGAAGACAGGAACAGGAGAGAGGAATGATGGGAAAAGAGAGAAGAGAGGAATGATGTGAGAGAGAGAGAGAGAGAGAAAGAAGACAGGAACAGGAGAGAGGAATGATGGGAAAAGAGAGAAGAGAGGAATGATGTGAGAGAGAGAGAGAGAGAGAGAGAAGACAGGAACAGGAGAGAGGAATGATGGGAAAAGAGATAGAAGAAGAGAGAGAGAAGATAGGAACAGGAGAGGGGCATGATGGGGAAAGAGAGAGAGAGAGAGAGAGAGAGAGGCATGATGGAAAAAAGGGAGAGAGAGAGAGAGGAGCAGAGGGAGAGAAAGAGAGCAAAGGAAGATTAAAGTAAAACTCTTGTAACTAAATGTCCGTCAGTGGTGCTTTACTTGTTCGCTCATATTTACATCACGTTACTGCTCCTGTGTAAAGTCACTCCCCCTTCAGAGCACGACACACCTACTTTTCAAATCAACATCTCCTTTTTACCTTTAGTTCAGGAGAGATCGGCAAATTATTATTCTGGTGAAGGTGTGTGGAGTTTAAGATTAAGCTTGGGCTTTTAGCCTTTATTGGTCTCACACACAATGACACACAGTGACACACGGGAGAAATTTGACTTCTGCATTTGACCCATCCTTTTTCAGGAGCAGTGAGCAGCCATCTTTTTCAGCGCCCGGGGGGCAGTACCGTGAAGGGTCTTGCCCAAGGACCCACACTGGTTAGCTCATTGCCCGGGGGGGGGTTTGAACCTACAACCTCCAGGGGGAAAGTCCATGACTTACCAGTTGAGCTAACCAGCCGGTAGTTGAGCTAACCAGCCGGTAGTTGAGCTAACCAGCCGGTAAAAACACAGTGGAGCACTTCCCGTACTACCACATGACATCACAAGGTGGAACGGTGCGTTTTCCCTTTGACAGAAGAACTCAGCCTAAATACTCTGGGTTTGTGAGTTAAACATGTGTTTGTGATGAGGAAACGACAAATCTGAAAACAGTGAAATACGGGCCCTTTAAAACGAGTGCGTTTCTTTGGAATATTTTGGGATACGGATTATTCCAGTTCGAACAGAAAAGGTGGTGTGAGGTTGTGGTTGGAGGGTTCACGTGGATTTGGAGGGGGACGGTCTGTGCCCAGAGCGGTGCCTCTCTGTGGGGCCAGGACAGAGATGGCCTATAGTAGAGGGTGGGGGCGTGGCCAAGCTCTCCGCTCCGCTCTGTGACCCACTTCCGTGTTTTTGCACGGGGGGAGAGATGAGAAGCCTTCCATTGAAAAATAAACACATTTCCACAGAAAATAAAATGAAACCACTGCTGTTTCAGATATCCACAGGCTCAGATAAAGGACTTCCGAGCCTAGAAACACTCGCAAGTTCCTCCAGGCAAATAAAAAAACGTGTTTCGCATTGCGTAGCTCCTCCGCAGTCCAAACTCTCTGGGCGTGATTTACAGAGACGCTGAGTACAGACAGACGGGGGTGGAACTGCATTTGCATTTCTTTTTTCGAGCTGTTCAAAATCGCCCGTTTGAGCTCTGATTTTTTCTAACGCAGAAAAGGATCGCAAATGCTCAGTTTAGACATTTCACAACTTTTAGCCATGGGGGGGGGCTAAACAGGGTAGGGGAGCTCACATTAACGTTCAAAAACCTCAGAAAGTGAAAATTTCATGCCATGGGACCTTTAAAATCCATCCATCCATGTTCTTCCTCTTATCCGGTGGCAACAGTCTAAGCAGGGACTCCCAGACTTCCTTCACCCTGGCCACTTCCTCCCGCTCCTCCGGGGGGACCCCAAGGTGTTCCCAGGCCAGCCGGGAGACATAGTCCCTCCAGAGTGTCCTGGGTCTTCCCCGGGGCCTCCTCCCGGTGGGACATGCCCGGAACACTTCCAGAGGGAGGCGTACAGGAGGCGTCCGGAACAGACGCCCGAGCCACCTCAGCTGCTCCTCTCAACGTGAAGGAGCAGCGGCTTTACTCCGAGCTCCTCCCGTGTGACTGAGCTCCTCACCCTATCTCTAAGGGAGCGTCCAGCCACTCTGCGGAGGAAACTCATTTCAGCCGCTTGTATCGGCGATCTCGTCCTTTCGGTCATTATCCAGAGCTCGTGACCATAGGTGAGAGGAGGAACGTAAATCGACGGTAAATCGAGAGCTTTGCCTTTCGGCTCAGCTCCCTCTTCCCCACAACGGTCCAGTACAGCGACCGCATCACTGCCGACGCTGCACCGATCCACCTGTCAATCTCACGCTCCATCCTCCCCTCACCCCGAGATACTTGAACTCCTCCACTTGAGGCAAGGACTTAAAATGTTAGTTTTAACCCGCTCAGCATGATCCCGGTGTTATTATTTCACAATTTTGTTCATAAATAAAGATATGAACATTAATAACCGCCAAATCGGGAGCCGCCTTTCCCTGTTAGATCAGCAGTACGGGTGGGAAGGGGCGTTACCTTCAACAGCCTCGCTCCGGATTGCTTTGGTTGCTATGATACTCACAGCTGGAATTCCAAGTATGAAACTCAGCTGGAAATTCGCTCCTATAACTGCTGGCCTCCATGAGCTTCATTTGACTGGAGCTGAACGCTGTGGGAGACGTCCGTTAGTCCACTTCTTTACACAGGCTGTGGTCCTTTGTCTGAAGAGCGCTCCAGCTCTGAGCCTCAGAGATTACACCGTTTTAACTGTCCCGGGATTGTTACGTCACAGGCAGAAATCCTGTGCACTTTAAGTCCATAAATCATCGCCCGACTTTATCCCAGATCTCTGAAGCTGCACAGAGCGGGGCCTGGGCAGGACTGGGCGGGACTCTGATGGGAATCCACTGGGAATACCACGTCTGTCCCAGGGCAGCTGCGGCTACAGTAATATCTGAGTGTGGAGTGAATGAAAACTGCAGTGGAAAGGGTGTTTGAGAGTCCAGAAAAGAGCACTACGTATACAAGACTAAAGCATTATGAGCATTATTACTCCCCACTACAGGAGGAGAGAAGAGGGGGAGGAGGAGAGGAGGAAGAGAGGAAAAAGAAGAGAAGGAGGAGAGGAGTGGAGAGAGGGAGGAGTGGAAAAAGCACTATACAAGATAAATACATTATGATTATTATTATTATTACTCCTCACTAAAGGAGGAGAGGAGAGAAGAAGGAGAGGGAGGAGAGGAGTGGAGGAGAAGAGAGGGAGAGGAGAGGTGTGGAAAGAGGGGAGAAGGAGAGAGGAAGGAGAGGAAGAGAGAGGAAGAGAGGGAGGAGAGGAGAAGAGAGAGAGGAGAGGAGTGGAGAAGGAGAGAGGGAGGAGAGGAGAGGAGAAGAGAGAGAGGAGAAGAGTGGAGAAGAAGAGGGACATAAATCATTTCTTCCCTTGAGGGGAAAGAAGGAGGAGAGGAGCGAGAGACATCATTTTCTACAGTACAGAAGAGGAGGAGGGAGAGAAGTGGGAGAGAAGAAGAGAGGTGACAGAAGGAGAGGAAGGAGGAGGAGATGAGGAGGGAGAGAGAAGAAAAGAAGTGATGAAGGAGAGAGGAAGGGGAGGAGGAAATGAGAGAAGAGGTGATGGAAGGAGAGAGGAACGAGGAGATGAGAAAAGAAGAGGTGAGAGAAGGAGAGAGGAGGGAGAGAAAAAAAGAGGAGGGAGCGAGAAGAAGAGAGGTGACATAAGGAGAGATGAAACAGAGGAGGGAGAAAAGTCATTTTGGTCGTGCCTGTGGCTCGGAGGTTTTTGCATCAGAATTCTTTTGAGCGGAGCCTGAGCCGTTTTTCCTCTCGTCACTTTCACACGAGCCAAAAGGAAACGAGCTTTGGAAATAAGGCCAATAACCACAAGAATTATAGGAATATGTGAAAGGGGAATGTGAAAGTGCCAAGAATATGAGAAATTTTTATTCTGCAGAGAGAAATATTATATAAATCCAAATGAATTTTAATCAAGTCATGAATTCTATGGAGAAATTCAATTTGTCGACTGGACAAAAGTTTATTTGGTCGAATCCGTTTCTTCATCTTCAGTTCTGGTCAGACGCTGGTGGACACTGCCTATATCTGCCTGAAGGGGGCGCTCACTACAATGAAATGACTCTGAGACTCCCACACCTACTTGTTTCCAGTTGGTGTTAGTTAGGTGGGCCTGTTAGATCTGCAGTGGGAGTGGAGTGTGGGTCAAGAAGAACAACACGAACAAGAAGAACAAGAACAAGAAGAAGAACAAGAACAAGAACAATAATTATCATTTTTGGTCAAATCTTTTTTTTTTTTTTTCCATTCTATTGTCCTGCTGCATCAACATGTTTGGAGTAAACCAGAAAGCAAAATTCACAACTGCAGAAAAAGTTTACAACAAAACCGCTTTTCACAACGCACAGAAGCTCAGTTTTGCTACAACTGGCATGCTAACCGCGCATTTCCTCTTTCTCTGACAATAAAATGCCTTTAATTAGATGCAGAAAGTACACAGCTGATTTATTTGGATCTCAAGAGCTGATTATACAATCTATCTGTTCTGGAGAAGGACACAAGGGGAAGGATGATGCTACAGGGAAATACAAGGAAAAATCTGATATTGGTTCAGTAGATTTCTCATTTTAGTTAATAAACTGTTGTAACAAGACGATTTACTGACCAGTGTTGGCCCAAAACACCTCATATTATTGAATATTAATGAATTATTGATTTTTTTTAAGCTGTTCTGTAGTTACTTTACTTTACTCTGTAGTTACTTCGGCAGCACGGTAGCAGAGTGGTTAGCGCTCTTGCTTCACAGCAAGAAGGTTCCGGGTTCGATCCCCGGGTCGCCCGAGCCTTTCTGTGTGGAGTTTGCATGTTTCTCCCCGTGTCTGGGTGGGTTTCCTCCGGGCACTCCGGTTTCCCCCATCAACCCAAAACATGCACCATAGGTACTCCAGATTAGGTCCTGACCAAACCGAAGCAAGAAGATCATGGAGATGGTCCCCGGGCGCCCTAATGTGTGTGCTGCCCACTGCTCCTAATATACACTCAACAAAAATATAAACGCAACACTTTTGTTTTTGCTCCCATTTTTCATGAGATGCACTTAAAGATCTAAAATTTATTCCAGATACACAATATTACCATTTCTCTCAAACATTGTTCACAAATATGTCCAAATGTGTGACAGTGAGCACCTCTGCCCCGCCGAGACAATCCACCCCACCTCACAGGTGCGCCACATCAAGATGCTGATCTGACATCATGACCAGTGCACAGGTGTGCCTTAGACTGCCCACAATAAAAGGCCACCCTGAAATGTGCATTTTTTTTTTTTTTTGCTTTATTGGGGGTCTGGGGACTCAGAACCAGTCAATATCTGGTGTGACCACCATTTGCCTCATGGAGTGCAACGCATCTTCTTCGCATAGAGTTTATCAGATTGTCAGTTGTGGCCTGTGGAATGTTGGTCCACTCCTCTTCAATGGCTGTGCAAAGTTGCTGGATATTAGTGGGAGCTGGTACACGCTGTCGTATACGCCGGTCAAGCACATCCCAAACATGCTCAATGGGTGACATGTCCGGTGAGTATGCTGGCCATGCAAGAACTGGGACATTTTCAGCTTCCAAGAATTGTGTACAGATCCTTGCAACATGGGGCCGTGCATTATCTTGCTGAAACATGAGGTGATGTTCATGGATGTATGGCACAACAATGGGCCTCAGGATCTCATCACGGTATCTCTGTGCATTCAAAATGCCATCAATAAAATGCACCTGTGTTCTTCGTCCATAACAGCCTTTGAAGAGGAGTGGACCAACATTCCACAGGCCACAATTGACAATCTGATAAACTCTATGTGAAGAAGATGTGTTGCACTGCATGAGGCAAATGGTGGTCACACCAGATACTGACTGGTTCTGAGTCCCCAGACCCCCAATAAAGCAAAAAAAATGCACATTTTGGGGTGGCCTTTTATTGTGGGCAGTCTGGGGCGCACCTGTGCACTGGTCATGATGTCGAATCGGCATCTTGATGTGGCGCACCTGTGAGGTGGGGTGGATTGTCTCGGCGGGGCAGAGGTGCTCGCTGTCACACATTTGGACAGATTTGTGAACAATGTTTGAGAGAAATGGTAGTGTTGTGTATCTGGAGTGAATTTTGGATCTTTGGGTCCATCTCAGGAAAAATGGGAGCAAAAACAAAAGTGTTGCGTTTATATTTTTGTTGAGTGTATGTATATATATATATATAGGATGGGTTAAAATGCAGAGAAGAATTTCTCCAGTGTGAGATCAATAAAGTTCACTTCTTCTTCTTCTTCTTCTACTTTAAAGGGCCCATATTACACAAAAATACTCTTGTGAGCTTTAATACATGTTATAAAGTTGTGACCTCCTCAAAAACGGAGCTGGAGTTGTGTTTTGTTTCATTCACGTGTTTAATCAGACCCTCCAGGAATTCGCGATGTTGCGATTTGCAACTTCAACGCAACTTCAGCCAATCCCTGTGAATTCAGGGCGTTGTTGCAATTTTGACCAATCACCACAACTTTTCCCGCAATTTGTACTCATTTTGACCAATCATCGGTGACGTATTGAACGCTGACCAACTTCCTTCTGCCTTACTTCCGTGTGACAAAACAAAACTGCGGCCGTGTCCCAGTTCCCAGAGCGCACAGCTCGGAGCGCGGCCCGAAGGGGGCTCAGACTGCAGTCAAGGAGGTGCACACTTGCTCAGCCCCGACTGCAGTCCGCGGACCGCTTAACGACTGCGGTCTTCGGACCGCAGTCGTTAAAGGAAAAGTAACATTATTTTACAATCTGAGGCTTCTTTCGGTAATAAAACAAGTCGTTTGACTCACCCATAGCACTTTGGTGTCATTTGGAGCTGTTTGAAGAAAGTTATGTTGTAGCGTATCCGTTAACATGAGTATTCGGGGCATTACTTTGTGGTGTTCAAATAACACAAACTTTAGCACTTTTCAAATCATAGAAGCCCGATGTCTTAATGTAAGATTTCGTTTGAAGCAAAAGTGGCCTGTAATCCGAAATTTATCCATAGTTTTCAGTTTTGCGTTTCATGTTTGGGTCCCGGGAGCTGAGAGCACACTCCGCGCATGCGCACTGGCGTCCTCATCTACTCAAAACTATGGCTAAATCTCGGATTACAGGCCACTTTTGCTTCAAACGAAATCTTACATTAAGACATCGGGCTTCTATGATTTGAAAAGTGCTAAAGTTTGTGTTATTTGAACACCACAAAGTAATGCCCCGAATACTCATGTTAACGGATACGCTACAACATAACTTTCACCAAACAGCTCCAAATGACACCAAAGTGATATGGGTGAGTCAAACGACTTGTTTTATTACCGAAAGAAGCCTCAGATTGTAAAATAACGTTACTTTTCCTTTAACTGCGCATGGGACAAAAAAGAAGTGGGACAGCAGTCGTTGCGCCGGTGTTCTGTCGAAATGTGTGACGCACATGCCCTTCGGGCCACGCTCCGAACTGTGCACTCTGGGAACTGGGACACGGCTTCTAATGGCAAAGTCTCCCTCAGTCGTCTACCTGGTCGATGTTGATAAGGTTGTTTTAGGACCATATCTGTGATCTCTGTGTCTTTGTATTATTCTTTGTCAGTAATAACTCAGTATTCAAAATATTACTCAATTTTAATTACAAAAAGGGAAAATCGCAACTATTTATCGCAACTTTCACTTCCTCCCGCAACAAAATCGCAACAAAAACCTTAAAAGCGCCGCAACTTTCATCGCAACTTTTTGGAAAAGCTCCCGCAAATTCAGGCATTTTAGCCCGAAACAATCACAAAAAATGCCCGTGAAATCCTGGGGGGTCTGTTTAATCTGTCTACATCTCCAACTCTCAAAATGCTCCGTTCCACCTTGTGATGTCATGAAGTGATATTTTTCAAATAAATAAAACGGCTCCTTTTAGCTTTTGTTCAGGAAAGATTGACAACTCCAGGGCTGAAATGATCCAAATGATTTTAATGATTTTAAGGTGGGTGGAGTTTTAAAAACACAGTGGAGCACTTCCTGTATCACCACATGACATCACAAGTTGGAACAAAGAGAAGAAGGACTCGGTGTAAATCTGCAGGGTTTGTGTGTTAAACATGCGTGAATGAAACAAAACACAACTCCAGGTTTGTTTGTGCCGAGGAAACGTTAGAACACGGATCAGAAAATAGCGAAATATGAGCCCTTTAACGACAGATGCCCTCCCTGACTCTGCCATCTTTGTACTACCTGCCAACTGCTGCGGAAAGTCCTCTGTAAACATGAACCCCACGCTGCTGATTTACATTTAGATTTGAGCTCTGTGAAACAAAACCCGCAAAGAAAACACTGGCAGGATAATCACACGGATATGTATGGAATTTATTTGGGGATTTTCGGAAGGAATATTATTAAAAAGGCTGTTATGTTACACAAAACTGACTCCTGTGAGCTTTAAGACATGTTAGAACGTCGTTTCCTCCGCAAAAACACACCCGGAGTTGTGTTTTTTGTTTCATTCACACATGTTTAACACACAAACCCTGCAGATTTCGACTGAGTTCTTCTCTCAAACAGAAAACACCACCTTATGATGTCACGTGGCGCTACAGGAAGTGCTCCACTGTGTTTTTAAAGGTCCTATATTACGCAAAATTGACTCTCGTGAGCTTTAAGTCATGTTAGAATGCAGTTTCCTGTTCAAAAACAAACCCTGGAGAGTTCCTTCTCTCAGACTGAAAACACCCTGTTCCACCTTGTGATGTCATGTGGTGATACAGGAAGTGCTCCACTGTGTTTTTAAACTCCAAACACCTTCACTAGGATCATTTGGATCATTTCACCCCCGGAACTGCCAATCTCTACTAAACTAAAAGCTGCATTGTGTAACTTTTCCGGTGGAGGGTCCGTCAAACGCTTTTCTCCTTGGAGATGTTGTTGCTTTGTCTGGAATATTCCACAGTATGGCATTAAACCTTTCTATGTTCATGGAGACCAAGCCAGACCAAGTTACAGGTCAGATCTGTGGAGAGGCGACCCCGCTCAGTCAGAATGTCTGTTTTTGTAGGTATTTTTAAGCTGTAAAACCACCTGTAATTGAATAAATGTGAAGTGTAAAGTGTAAAGCTGCGCAACAGTGGAACTCCCTTCCTGGTGCGTAACAGGGATTCCCCTGTCAGCGTGGTGTGTGCTTCGTCTGTGTTTTTCCACACTGGAAAATAGTTCCCACCCAAAATGACCAAGTCAAGCTCTCCGTGTTGATTTGTACATTTATTTGCACTCGATATGAATGCGCACTACACAGAAAGTAATTGGGAAACGCATCGAGCAAATTAATTCCTTTTGGCCGAAATCTTTCTCTGGCGCCGTTAGACTCCAGTCTAAGGCGGAGGAGCTGCAGATACCGCGGCGGTCAGTGCTGACAGACTCGGACAATGGCTGGGTGAGCAGGAAAACGCTTTCCACCACTTATTTTAGTCTCTGGACTGTGGGGAGATGCCCAAGTTTGACCTGGGGGTGGCATATCCCTTTAAGGATTAGAAGATTGACTTTTTATTGATCTCTCACAGGAGAAATCGTTTTCTGCATTTGACCCGAGGGCCATCCCCATGATTTTGTTGTTTAGGTTTGGTCAGGACCTCAGCTGGAGGTACCTATGGTGCATGTTTTGGGTTGCTGGGGGAAACCGGAGTGCCCGGAGGAAACCCACCCAGACATGGGGAGAACATGCAAACTCCACACAGAAAGGCCCAGGCGACCCGAACCTTCTTGCTGTGAAGCATAAGTGCTAACCACTCAGCCACCGTGCCGCCAACAATGCTTCAAGTCACACTTTGGAACATTCCAGGCAGAACATGACGAATGATGATGAACCCTCAACCAAAAACTCACACAATGCCCCTTTAAGGTCAAAGGAGCTGTTAACTTGAAAATTACCACTTCATGACATCACAAGATGGAACAGAGCATTTTGAGCTTTAGAGATGTACAGACTAAGAATAAAGAATTATTTAAACATGCGCAAATGAAACAAAACACAACGCCAGGTTTGTTTTTGAGCAGGTAACAACATTAGAACACGACTTAAAGCTCACAAGAGGACATTTTGCGTAATATAGCACCTTTAAAAACACAGTGGAGCACTTCCTGTATCACCACATGACATCATAAAGTGGTGTTTTCCATTTGAGAAAAGAACTAAACCTAAATATGCAGAGTTTGTGTGTTAAACATGTGTGAATGAAACAAAACACAACTCCAGGTGTGTTTGTGACAAGGACACAATATTAAACATAGAAATAGAAGTAATAATATGGGACCTTTAAAGGAAAAGTAACGTTTTTTTACAATCTGAACCTTCTTTTGGCAATAAAACAAGTAGTTTTACTCACCCATAGCACTTTGGTGTCAATTGGAGCAGTATCGTAGAAGTTATGTTGAGCCGTTCTGTTCTACTAATGATCCCGTATCCGTTAGCGTGAGTGCTCGGGGCATTACTTTGTGGTGTCCAAATAACACAAACTTTAGCACTTTTCAAATCACAGAAGATCGCTGTGTCAGCGTAGACTTTTAGTGGATTCCAAAACGGCCTGAAACCCGATATCGCAACAGAAAAGTAAAGTTCAGAGCGGTGTTAGCTTCTTTCGGACTAGCGGTGTTTACAAAACAGCTGAGTTCACGCATGCGCACTGTCCTCTCTGATGACGTCATCAAATGAAACTATAGCTGCATATCGGGTTTCAGGCCGTTTTGGAATCCACTAAAAGTCTACGCTGACACAGCGATCTTCTGTGATTTGAAAAGTGCTAAAGTTTGTGTTATTTGGAGAGCGCAAAGTAATGCCCCGAGCACTCACGCTAACGGATACGGGATCATTAGTAGAACAGAACGGCTACAACATAACTTCTACGAAACTGCTCCAATTGACACCAAAGTGCTATGGGTGAGTAAAACTACTTGTTTAATTGCCGAAAGAAGGCTCAGATTGTAAAAAAAACGTTACTTTTCCTTTAATGTATTTGGTGATATCTGCATGTATTTTGATGCGTTTTTCTCAAAATAAACTTTGGTGACTCGTATTAGGGAATGACAGACCCTCGATTGTCTCCTCGAGGACTCCAAACACACAAATAAACAAAAACATTATGCAAAAAGTGTCTATTCTCCGTTCAGAAATACCAACAAGGCCCCGTTTTCCTGTGGCTCCTCGCAGTTGTCGTAATCGTTTGTTTATGATATTAACTGTTGCGATGGTGCTTCTCGCCTGGTGGGTGGTGTTTTAGCGTGATCCATGTGTTCAGAGATCTCCTGCTGTATCCGTGCTCGGGTCTATCTCCGTAATGGCTCCCACAGAGATCATTAACGGGAGTGACAGGAGCAGAGTAGACTTTCTTTGTTTTCTGTCTGGAGGTTTCATGTTTTGGAGAATTATATTATATTACAAAAGACGTGCTAAAATAACGTACATTAAAGAGCCAATATTACTCTATTTTCCAATCAATGGCCACGTTTATATGATGTTTTTTCATTCCAAATTAATTGTGAATGAATTAAGGTATTCTCCTTCGAGTTTACATGAAAATAATAATTCCAAATTGAGGAAAACATGTTAAATCGACGTTATTTAATTTCGCTCAACGTCTGGGGGTGGGGAAGGGTTCTGACTGGACAGGGAGACGAACGGATTTACGCCGACCAGAAGAAAACCCACGATCAGCTGCTACCGGCTTTCTGTCATCTCGGTTTGGTTCGTGTTTTTAGATTTTCCATCCGCTTTTTTCATTATTTGCAGTTCTTCCAGCAAACTTATTAAAATAATTGTTTTGGTTTTCCGGGCCGCCATCTCACCTTGCATCATCAGAAGGGCGACCCAACAAGTGCCGAACGACCGGAATTATTTTTAAGTGGAATAAACGTTTACGTGATCGAGGAATAAATAAATTCCACTTTAAAATCAGAATAAACCACACACTTAATCCAGAATTAAGTTGAATTCTGAATCATCATTTTCAGTCGGAATTCAGTGTTTACACGGTCTTTTTAAAGCGGAATTCATTTTTATTCAGAATTAAATGGCTTTTAATTGGAATTAAAGCTCTCATGTTGGTCTCATTGGTTAGTGTTTTTCTGTTTTCTTTTTATTATTTGTCGTTCCAGCAAACTTATTAAAATAATTGTTTCAGTTGGAGACCAACGTTTGCTTTGGACCGCCATCTCGCCGTGCGTCATCGCGTCAGAAGGGCGACCCAACGAGCACCGAACAACTGGAATAAACATTTACATGATTGAGGAATAAATTAATTTGGCTTTAAGATTGGAAGAAACCACCAATTTTTATTCGGAATTAAATTACTTTCTTCCAGCGAACTTATTATAATAATTGTTTCGGTTCAAGACCAACGTTTGTTCCAGGCCGCCATCTTGCCGTGCAAACATGCAAACTCCACACAGAAAAGCCCGGGCGACCCGAACCTTCTTGCTGTGAAGCATGGGTGCTAGCCACTCAGCCACCGTGCTGCCAACAGAGGAAAAAAAAAAAAAGCCTCCGTAAGAAGAAGAAGAAGAAGAAGAAGTAACTTTATTGATCTCACACTGGATAAATTCTTCCCATCCTGTTATTAGGAGCAGTGGGCAGCACATTACAGCTTCTTTCTTTCTTGTCTCCGTCGGAACATGATCATGAGCGTGTGCAGAGGTTCCGTAGTGTTCATTATGAGTGTTGTAGTGTTCGTTGTCACAGGTATCAGCAGAAGTTGTTGGTCTGATACTTGGTCATGTACAAATCGTCTTCTGTCATCGGGCTACTGAATCGCCCGTGTGTCCTGTTTCAAAATGAGCTGTATCAGGGACGTTTCCGCAAATGAGGGCGTAACACGGAGAGGCTGGTAGCCCAACAGTGTGAACACAACCGGTCTCAGGGCATGGGGCGAGTGGACCTGGCCTGGCCCGACAGTCTGAAAGCGGCTATTGATATCTTACTCCATCGAGTGTGGAATGAATGAATAAGGCTGTCAAGTCCAAAGTTCAAGACTCCATGCTCAGCTTCCAGGTGCTGGTAACAGCAGGAACATTCAAAAATTCCAAAAAAGAAGGTTTACAGCACACTTGTTTGAATTTATTCCTTATTCTTTATTAGGTTAGAGCGAACAACACGTTTCGCTTGATGACGCTGTAAAAACGAAAACACGATGTTCACTCTAACCTAAGAATAAGGAATAAATTCAAAGTGTGTGGTAAACCTTCTTTTTTGGAAAGCCTGTAAAGTGTTTTTGATCGGATCCATTATCACAAACATACCTGAATTCAAAATTTAACACTCAGAGCATCTGCACTATTTTTTATTTTATTTTTTTTTTATTTTGTGCCCCAGTGAACCTCTCTACCTTTTCTCTTCACACCTGGAGTTGTGTTTCGTTTCATTCGCACATATTTAACACACAAACTCTGCATATTAAGGCTGAGTTCTTCTTCTCTCAAACCAAAAACACTCCACCTTGTTCCACCTTGTGATGTCATGTGTAATACAGGAAGTGCTTTAAACACCAAACACCTTCACCAGAATCATTTGGATAATTTCAGCCCTGGAATCTTCAATCTCTATTGAATTGAAAATAAAAAGTGAGACGTTCACTTGAAAACTACCGCTTCATGACATCACAAGGTGGAACAGAGCATTTTGAGCTTTGGAGATGTAGAGATTTATTCATTTATGTGTTACCCAAACACGTGTGAATGAAACAAAACACAACTTCAGATGAGTTTGTGATGAGGAAACATTATATCATAGATCAGAATATAGTCTAAAGCATTCCTTCATATAAGTGTTGTTTTTCTCATCTAAAACCTCTTTTTACCAACAGTATTTAGTGGTGTTCAGTACAGCTCGTTCTGGTGCCTCTGCAGACCGGGTTTGGGCTCAGACTCTAATCTAGATTGATAGGAGTTAAAAATAAGCACACAGACATATGCACTGTTCTGTCTGATCCTGGGAGCAGATCCGGGGAAAGCCTGACGTCGTCTATTCAAACTCCACGGGTGACGTTATAATGGAGAAACATGGGGACAGACTCACAGCTCATTACACAAACCTGACTGTGGTGAGCTTTAAGACATGTTAGAATGTTGTTCTTCTCAAAAACACACCTTTTGTTTCATTCACACGTGTTTGAGTAACACTTTATTATTAGTTTGTGCATCTCCAAAGCTCAAAATGCTCTTTAGCTGGTAGTTTTCAACAATTAATCAATTAACGATTAATTGTTGATTAAGACGTTAATCGAACAAAATGCATTCATTGCAATTAATCGCTAATCGCGGACACGCGCACCCGCGTGGTCACGAAACAAGACAACCGCGCTCTGCGCTGCGCTCAACTCACAGCCGGCCGCAGGCGCCTACGGCACTGCTCAGCAGCCCCGGGTGTACGCGCGAGGCGAGATCAAAACGCGGCGCCCGGGAATGCGCCGCAACGTGCCGCTGCTGGTCCCGCGCGGCCGGCCCGCGACCCGGGCCCCGAGCCACAAACCAGCCGCACGAAACCAGCAGCGGCACGCAGCGGCCCAATCCTGGTCCAGTCCAGGTCCAGACCTGGTCCAGACCTGGTTTAGTTCTGGTCTAGTCTCTTAGCCAATCAGGACAGAACACAATGTTACACTATAAAAAAATGTTACACTATAAAAATCAAAAAAAAAAATCTGCGAACCGCGACAGAGCGAGGGATTACTGTATTTTATTATTCAGCATCAATACATTTGTCTGCTTTTTACTAAGGAATAATTAATTGAGGAATATACAATATAATAATACTATGATATATTTATGACTCAGTGTTATGTTACTATAGCTTATATTCTTAAAGACCCTATTGAAACACTCAAATTCAGGTGAAAAACGCTGCTTATCAATTAATCGTTAATCGATCGATAAGGTCAATCAACTATAGATTAATGAATTAATCGATAATTTGGATCCCTATTTTCAAGTGAACAGCTCCTTTTACCTTTTGTTCAGCAGAGACTGTGAATTCTAGAGCTGAAATCATCACTCACTGCGTCCACCACTCGGCGGGTGATCTGTCCTTAGATCCCAGTCCACATGAAACTCGTGTAATCTGATAATGGTCAGCGACCTGGCCGGCTCCGCTACACTATGTGGTGCTGTCGTCCATCTACTTCTGGGTGATGACTACTCAATAAAAACACAACAAACTATGTGGCGGTTACAAAGATGGCGCTCGAGGAGTTTGATCGAAATATAAAGATGTTTGACATCAGAGTTTGCCGGAGCAGCATTGGTGTACGTGTTGTGCGTTCTTTCTTCTCAGCCATGATTTCGTCTGACTTTTCCGCCAACAATCACTACTTATGACGGCGTCGTCGCCTCCTGACACTTCCTGGTGAAATCCCTGGCGAAAGTTCCCGCGCATGCGCAGTACGCCAATCCGATCCGATATCATGCACAAGGGGGCACCAAGAGGATTACTATCGACCTAAGCCAGGGGTTCCAATCAGATTCAGGAAACCAATCCCTATACGATCCTGAGCCTGTGCACATGAATCCGATACAATCCCAATCCGTTTGCAGTCAGATTACACTCTGATTACACCGAGGATTACACAGATATAAGACCACATGGGAAAAGAAAAGAAAGTACTAGGATTTAATGTTGAAAAGCACATTCTGTTGTCTAAAGAAAGTGTTTTTATTATCTTTGTGGTATCAGAATCGGTACTGAGCATCGAGTCTGTTTCTCACTATTGAAATCAAGTTTGAAATAGTAACAACACTAAGTAGAACAAGTCCTTCAAAATTGAATCAAACAAAAAACCAGCGCAGTGAAATAACTATACTGGCGGTACATACGGGCGGGTAAATTAGGCACTTGACAGAAAACAATGCAGAGCTGGGGGCCATTCTGGAGGCCGCCTCGTCACTCCGCCTCATTAGCATACATTCACATGCAGACCTTTGGAGCAGGTTTTTGTCCTGTTTTTGTGTTTGGAGAAAAGCTCTTGTCACAGATTTCCAGCGCCACACTACAACTCACAGTGGCAGAGTGGTTAGCCCCCCGACGCCTCCCCGCTGCAGGTTGTGGGTTAGATTCTTAGATTAAAGTCTTGTTACAGGTGAAGAAGTGATTTTCTGAGGATGCTTGTGTTATGTAAAGGGTAGGGCTGAACGATTTTAAAGGTCCCATGGCATGAAATTTTCACTTTCTGAGGTTTTGGAAACGTTCATGTGAGCTCCCCTACCCTGTTTAGCCCCCCCCCCCCCATGGCTAAAAGTTGTGAAATGTCTAAACTGAGCATTTTCGATCCTTTTCTGCGTTAGAAAAAATCAGAGCTCAAACAGGCGATTTTGAACAAGGAAACTTATTGACGTCAGATCGAAAAAAGAAATGCAAATGCAGTTCCACCCCCGTCTGTCTGTACTCAGCGTCTCTGTAAATCACGCCCAGAGAGTTTGGACTGCGGAGGAGCTACGCAATGCGAAATACGTTTTTTTATTTGCCTGGAGGCACGTCCGAGTGTTTCTAGGCTCGGAAGTCCTTTATCTGAGCCTGTGGATATCTGAAACAGCAGTGGTTTCATTTTATTTTCTGTGGAAATGTGTTTATTTTTCAATGGAAGGCTTCTCATCTCTCCCCCCGTGCAAAAACACGGAAGTGGGTCACAGAGCGGAGCGGAGAGCTTGGCCACGCCCCCACCCCCTACTATAGGCCATCTCTGTCCTCCTCATTTGCATTCAAGCAACAACGCCCATAATGGAGTGTTCCAGAGTGACATTTATGACTCTTTCTCATCTTATCTCTGTTTCTCATGCACTGAGTGTTGATTTTGAAGAAGGATTCATTTACAGTATTAGGGAACCATTAAGGAGCCATATAAAAGCATCAACAAGTACCATGTCATGGGATCTTTAAAACAAACATGCTGTACACAGGCTACACTGAGCGCTCGAGCGACCGCAGTTATTCCACCTGAAGAACTAAAAGAGCATCTGTGTCTGAAGTAGAGCAAAAAAGTCTTTTAAAGTGCTGCAAGGTCAGTCTTATGGCTCAATTGAGCTTGATTGTTGTATTTTATAACAAACATATAAAATACAACGCAACTTAAACTTAAATATTGCAAGGCTAATCGCGATAGTCTTTCTATAGCATTTGTAATGTAGCCATATGCTAACAGTTTGTCAGCTAACAACAGAGGAGAAGCATGTACACTGCCTGACAAAAGTATTAGTCCTGGTTTAGACCCGAGTTAGACCTAAACTGCGATGAGTAGGGTTGGGTACCGAAACTCGGTATAGGTATGGCACCGGGGCAAACATCAACGGTAGTAACCAGACCGAAATGTAACGTGTTTTTCGGTGCCTCGTTTCGGTACTCGGCCTATGTCATAAATCCATCTGTTGTGGACATGCGCCCTTTGCGTGCAATTAACGGCAGCACGGACACGACAAGCAACAGGGCAGACAGGATCATCATGCTCTATTTCACTCGCTAAGATGCTGATTCGTCTGTGTGCAACAAGCGCCAGAAAATATTTGCGTGCAAAGGCGGAAATACGTAGAATTTATTTAAGCACCTGGCAACACAAGGTGTGTATCTTAAAGCAGAAGCGTGCACCGTCTTCCAAAGTCTCCGTGTGTCAACAACGCAAAGCACATCAGGCACGGATAAAACAGACGAGATGGATAAAACTTCTGAGACAGCAGTGGAGGTACTGGATGACGACAGTAGCAGCGTTTATTCTTACGGTGAGTAATTTTAATACCGACCGAGTTGCGGTCTTATGGTTTGTGTGGAAATGCGTTTGTTGGGCAGACAATTTAGATGTGCAAGTAAATGTTAAACTGTTAAACTGCATGCCCGGTTTTATGTGAAATGGGCTAGCATTGATGGTTAGGCTACTGTGGGAACCATGACGCGACTGACTACAGAACAGTAGCTGAACGAGCAGTCAAAAAAAAAAAGTCCGGAGTTTTTTCAATGTGTCGTAATGTTGCCGAAAGACATGTTGGTAAACAAAGGCAGCCAGTGTGAACTGTATAACAAATTTCTTAACAATACTCCATGGCAAAATAAATATTTTCCAAAGAACATGTGGTTAAAATGTGGGCTCTCTAGGTTCAGCTGCTGCTGTGACACCTTTCACCTTGGCAAAGAGGGCCAAGTTACCCAGGGAGAAGGTGGAATCCATCCACAGGGCAGTAACTAAATTTACCATTCAAATCTACCATTCAACATGGTAGAGTCTCCATGGTTCAGGTGAAACATTATTTGTATGAAAATAATTATATGTCTGTGAGTTAAGACAGTCCCCTGGAAATTTGCTCGTCTTACTAAATGTGCTCATGTGGTTTGAATTCTGCAGAGAGATGGCATTGGCTCTAAATGAGCGCTACAAACCACCTTCCAGGGATGATATTTGTTTTTGTTTGATTTTGATTTTGTTTCCCTGTGTGCGTGTGTGTTTTTTTCTTTTTAAAGTACCGATTTCGGTACCGTTTAGGTACCGGAACCGTTTTGAAAGTATCGAATTGGTATCGGTATCGAATGAAACCCTTTCGATACCCATCCCTAGCGATGAGTCACCATTTTTGCAATAATCTGCCTTTACACATGATGAAATTTGCTTTAATAGATCAATAAATTGATTTGTTGTCATTACCGATACGTCTTGTTATCATTATTTATGAAAGTTCAGAAATACATTATCGTCCTAATACTTTTGTCAGGCCGTGTACATCTTATCCATCGTGCGGAGGAGACTTTTAAACCACTCTTTGGTCACCGTGTTTACAGGTACATTTCCTTGGCGATGTCGTGTTACGGCACTCGTTTTCTCCTGGTGTCGTCTGCTGCTTCTGTCATACAGAGTTACACTGGCAAAAGAAGCTGTAACTGTCTGTTTGGCCCAAGTGTCACTTTTACTCACCGTTTCTTTCTCGCCATGCAACTCGAGTGACGGATTACGGACATTTATTATTATCATTAATTAATCATTAATGGTTGTAATGTGTCAGTCTTACTGCTATATATGAGTGAGACTTGCAATAACCTGGCAACTAATGCGTAGTACAGGACCTTTTTTGCACTAATTTGTTTTTTGCACTATTTTTTACTCCCATTACTGTGTTCTTTTACCCATACGGTGTTGTAAATATCGTACTTAAATGTCTGCACTGAAGTGAGATGTTTTCAGTCTCATTGTGAGTATGTATGATGTAAATTGTACATATGAATAGTGACAATAAAAGGCATTCTATTCTATTTTATATTCTATTAAGTTATTTTTCTTTTCTCTGGAGACAATGGGGAGGGTAATGGGAGGTTGTTTTTTTTTTCTTTTTCCCTGGTAGAGTCTTGGGTCAGACTCAGAGCAGTTCACCCCTATCAGCATATTTAATATGAAGGGCCATAAAGGGGCCTCGGTGTGGAGCAGCCGGGACCCCAAAGTGAGCAGGTGGAGGAGTGAATTCTGGAGGTTGAGGCTTGTCCATACGCTGAGAATGAGTATGTATGTATGTGTCCTCTATCTGCAGGGTAAGGCATTTTAGTGGATTTTAAATGTCTTAAAGGTCCAGTGTGTGTAGGATGGTGGCGCATTGGTGGGTATTGCAATTCCTGTCCTAGCTACGGCAGACCTCGAGGGTCACCCGGGCGCGCCGTAACACGGACAGCTCGGTGTACCTGGAGGTGGGTTCCGGCAGCCACGCATGAACCACGCGCACGTGTGAAGTGCACCCGGCGCTGTGCGCGAGTGGGGGGAATCGGGAACCGGACCGCGGATGGCGGTCTGAACCCGGGGTGCGGGCCCGCGCTGCAACAAAGCCCCAGCCGTGGTAGGTACTATGTCCTTCTTTTCCTCTTAGATGAAGGTGCTTGCTCCTGCGATGTATGTGCGGAGTAAGTGTGACCCGGCAACATGCTTGTCGTTTATCCAAATGTGTACTATCTCATTGTGTGAAAACCACGAGCCCTTTGACAACTACTGTATAAAGAAAAGGCGAAGGTGGAGCCCAAATGTCCTTCTGCGGCTCTCGTATTCAAAATGGCTGCCTCTGCATGGGGAAGATCCCCCTTTTATGTGACTATATCTAAGTCCAAAAGAATACTTTGATTTCATGATGGAAGTGAAAAGGCTTGGAAAACAATGTATTTTTGAATGGGTATCTTCAATTTCTGTAATTAACGGGTAAAAATCTTACACACTGTCCCTTTAATGGTCTCAGGACTTTACCTTATGAACCCTGGTGGACCCTGCGCTCCTCCAGCAGCTCCTGGTCATTCCCAAAGTCAGGACACACTCACAGAGAGGCGTCTTTCCAGTACTACGGCCCTCGTCTGTGGAAAAGCCGGAGGAGCTCAGGGCCAAAGAGAACGTTCATGTTTTTAAGAGTGTTTAACTTGGCCTTTGATTGAAATTTTATACTTTTACCTGTTTTGCGTGAAAAGTCCCTCAGTCGTCCAGGTAGAATCCATGATCAAAGGAGAAGTTCAATTTGTCAACTGGACAAAGTTTGTTTGGTTGAAAACGTTTCGCCGCTCATCCGAGAGGCTTCATCAGCTCTGAGCTGACGAAGCCTCTCGGATGAGCGGCGAAACGTTTTCAACCAAACAAACTTTGTCCAGTTGACAAATTGAACTTCTCCTTTGATCTTTTACCTGTTTTATTATTCATATTTTACTTTAGGCAATTTATTAGCTTGAACTAATATTCATCTATCATTTTTAGGATTTCCAGTGCCTCCTCTGTAGGAGCCTTTGAACCCGGAGCGAATTTGATCTTGTTTCTTTGCATTGTTTGAGGTCTGAAAACATGTATCTTTTTTAGAGCTGTCAGTTTAACATGTTAATTACATTAATTAATTACACTGGAAATTAACGCGTTATAAAAATGTACACAATTAATTATGAGCGGCAATTCAATGTGCATTTAAAATTTGGCATGAGGCGAGCGAATCGCTGCCAGGGCCTTTGAACGGCAACTTTATTTATAAAAGGAACAAAGACGGGACGATCAACAAGAACACCGTGATTTGGAGCTTTTGTCAAAAAGAATTTTCTGATCACCGAAGCTGCTCCAGCCTGACGGATCATTTGAACAACAAACACGTCCGGACAAGTTCCATTGTTACCGGTGATAGAGCGAATTTCACCAAACCACCAAACCACCAAACCACGCTCGCAGAATTTGGGAAACGACTGAGCAAAGTGACCGCAGAAATACTGACAAACTAAATTGCAAAGTGGGTTCGCTCATTCCATCTCTCTCTCTGTCTCGCACACTTTTAAAATGTGATTAATTTGATTAATTAATTACAAATCCTGTAATTTAGATACATTTTTTTAATCGCCTGACAGCACTAATCTTTTTTGTTATTTTGACCATTTGTCATTTTCTGCAAATAAATGCTCTAAACAATAATATTTTTATTTGGAATTTGGGGAAAATGTCAGTATTTTATAGACTCAAACAAAAATGTTCCTTTTGCCCAAACACTTAAGTAGTAAAATCTGAAAAACTGATCATTTTGCAGGGGTCTGGTTAAAAGTTGTGAAATGTCTAAACTGAGCATTTGCGATCCTTTTCTGCGTTAGAAAAAATCAGAGCTCAAACAGGTGATTTTGAACAAGGAAACTTATTGACGTCAGATCGAAAAAAGAAATGCAAATGCAGTTCCACCCCCGTCTGTCTGTACTCAGCGTCTCTGTAAATCACGCCCAGAGAGTTTGGACTGCGGAGGAGCTACGCAATGCGAAATACGTTTTTTATTTGCCTGGAGGAACTTGCGAGTGTTTCTAGGCTCGGAAGTCCTTTATCTGAGCCTGTGGATATCTGAAACAGCAGTGGTTTCATTTTATTTTCTGTGGAAATGTGTTTTCAATGGAACACTTCTCATCTCTCCCCCCGTGCAAAAACACGGAAGTGGGTCACAGAGCGGAGCGGAGAGCTTGGCCACGCCCCCACCCCCTACTATAGGCCATCTCTGTCCTCCTCATTTGCATTCAAGCAACAACGCCCATAATGGAGTGTTCCAGAGTGACATTTATGACCCTTTCTCATCTTATCTCTGTTTCTCATGCACTGAGTGTTGATTTTGAAGAAGGATTCATTTACAGTATTAGGGAACCATTAAGGAGCCATATAAAAGCATCAAGAAGTACCATGTCATGGGACCTTTAATCACTTTTTGTATTTATAAATAAAGTTTGATTGATTGATTGAAGGCTCCCTTGACGCAGGTTTATATGGGTCAGTGCACAGGACACGGACCGTCCCTTTAAACATGTTTGCTTGCCTCACGACAGCCCGTCCCTTTAAACACATTGGCCTCATGAAATCATGAGTCCGTGACAGAGCCGAGCGTCTGGCACACAGACTTACTCCTCACTTTCCAAACACATCATTCACTCCAATGGTTTTAAAAGAGCTTTTCACACATTTCAGAGGCCAGACACGGCAACGCCATTATGCCAACAACAACTAGGATGTGAACAGCGCACCAGCATCACTTCCCTTCTCTTGGAGAATAAACCACTATTCACTGTAATTAGATGCAGATAATACACATTTAGAGCATTAAAGCTGCTTTTACAATACACCTGCACTGGGACAAATTTAAATTTATTGCTTGAATAAAAAGAAAAGCCAAAGTAGCCAAAAAATAGCCCCAAAACACCACATAATTCTTCTATTTCTTTCTATACCAGGCACTGTTACTGTTACAGTTGGCAAAAGTGTCGAAAATCAGATACAAATCAATACTAAAACTAGTATCAATACTAGATACTCAACTGAGCAGGTATTGATACTAAGAAAATCACATTCAAAGGACAGAAATGAACTTTTAGAAAGAGACAGAGTGGAGAGAGAGAGATTAGAGAGAAAAGAGAGGAGAGAGAGGGAGAAAGAGAGACAGAGTGGAGAGAGAGAGATTAGAGAGAAAAGAGAGGAGAGAGAGGGAGAAAGAGAGACAGAGTGGAGAGAGAGAGAAGAGAGAGATTAGAGAGAAGAGAGAGGAGAGAAAAGAGAGAAGAGAGGAGAGAGATTAGAGAGAAAAGAGAGGAGAGAGGGAGAAAGAGAGACAGAGTGGAGAGAGAGAGAAGAGAGAGATTAGAGAGAAAAGAGAGGAGAGGGAGAGAAGAGAGAGATGAGAGAGAGGAGAAAAGAGAGAAAAGAGGGAGAGAAGAGAGGAGAGAGGGTGAAAGAGAGGGAAGAGAGGAGAGAGAGGAAAGAGAGGGAAGAGAGAAAAGAGGAGAAAAGAGAGAACAGAAAGAGAAAAGAGAGAGGAGAGAGAGAAGAGAGGGGGAAAAGAGAAGAGAGAGATGAGAGAAAAGAGAGGAGAGAAAAGAGGAGAGAGGGGGAAAGAGAGGGAAGAGAGAAAAGAGGAGAAAAGAGAGAACAGAAAGAGAAAAGAGAGAGGAGAGAGAGAAGAGAGGGGGAAAAGAGAGAAGAGAGAGAGATGAGAGAAAAGAGAGGAGAGAAAAGAGGAGAGAGGGGAAAGAGAGGGAAGAGAGAAAAGAGGAGAAAAGAGAGAGAACAGAAAGAGAAAAGAGAGAGAGAGAGAGAAGAGAGGGGGAAAAGAGAGGAGAGAAAAGAGAGGAGAGAGAGGGAGAAAGAGAGACAGAGGGGAGAGAGAGAGAAGAGAGATTAGAGAGAAAAGAGAGAGCGGAGAGAAGAGAGGAGAGAGGAAAGAGAGGAGAAAAGAGAGAAAAGAAACCACTTTTGCAATTGAGTTTTTCAGTTTTTCTGTGGTCACTTTGCTGATTCGTTTCCCAAATTCTGTGAGCGTGGTTTGTTTGTTGGTTTGTTGGTTTGGTGGTTTGTTGGTTTGTTGGTTTGGTGGTTTGGTGGTTTGTTGGTTTGGTGGTTTGGTGAAGTGCACTCACGCTCGCTCTATCACCCGTAACAATGGAACTTGTCCGGACGAGTTTATCGTTCAATTGATTCTTCAGGCTGGAGCAGCTTCAGTGATCGGAAAATTCTTTTTTACAAAAGCTCCAAATCACGGAGTTCTTGTTGATCGTTCCGTCTCCGTTCTTTTTATAAATAAAGTCGCCGTTCTTCGGCCCTGGCAGCGATTCGCTCCTCGCCCCCTGAGTCGAGTCCATGTCAGTTTCCTCCAGGATTTATTTGTTTGAGCGACGCAGGCGGAAGTGACGCCTACAGGTCCTTCAATGGGACAAATTTAAAATGCGCACGGAATTGCCGCTCATAATTAATTGTGTTAATTTTTATAACATGTTCATTTGCAGTGTAATTAATTAACCTAAATAATGTGTTAAACTGACAGCCCTAATTTTCTTATCAGAATCAGTATTGATTATGGAGTCTGTTCCTTAGTACTGAAATATACGCTCCTACAGCCGTCTCCTCATCACGTGATCAAAGCCTGAGGGAGCAGTCCTTCAGAGGGCAGAGCCAAGGCCAAAGACCGTCTCCCCCATCAGGCTCCGCTGTGATAAATGAGACCTCTCTACATGCAGCGAGAGCACTCCACCACACACAGATAACGCCAGGAGTTAGTCTGATCCATCTGCACAGAAACAGTCACGTCCCGTCCAATTAGCACTGTCAACATGGCCAATTAGAACACGAAATCTGGAATAGTTTTTATTCTGAAATGTCTCTCTGTGAGGTGTTGGCATCAGATATGATTCATTTCTTTAAAGGTCCCATGGCATGAAATTTTCGCTTCCTGAGGTTTTTGAACGTTAATGTGAGCTCCCCTACCCTGTTTAGGGCCCCCCCCCCATGGTTAAAAGTTGCGAAATGTCTAAACTGAGCATTTGCGATCCTTTTCTGCATTACAAAAAATCGGAGCTCAAACAGGCGATTTTGAACAAGGAAACTTATTGACGTCAGATCGAAAAAAGAAATGCAAATTGTGAGATCTATTCTTTTATGCTTGAAGTGTTCTTCGTATTCTAGTCTTTTATATCTCTGGGTTTTAAGTTACTTACTGTGGGAACCGTCTCACCTCACCACTTGTTTCACCATATGGTGTATACATCAAGTGTGGCTATAGGTTATAAAAGGCTGTAAACTAATTTGAGGTGTGACCCTTTCCTTTGGGTTGTATACACAGGGTGCTGTAAACAGCTAATGCTACATTTACTGTGGGGTTGTGTTGTGACAGTTGTTGTCTGATTGGCTGACCTCACTATTTGACACTATGCATAGTTAAACTAGTCTCCTATAGGGTACCGGTTGGTGATGTCATGAATATTCAACAGTGTACTGTATTTAAAGACAGCCCCTTGTGGTGTTTGTGTGTGTGGGGGTGTGTGTGTGATCCGACCCCACTGGGGGGTTCTCTCCATGTCCCTCTTCATGGCCGACGTCTCTCTGCTAAGCTGCAACATGGATGCTGAAGATGTCTGTCACCATTTTGTTTCTGTTCTGCTATTTTCACATTAAAATGCTGAATAACCTCAATTTCGACTATGCCTTCCTTCAGACCTCCTTCTGACCCATTTTTTTGAAACTGACAATTTTGGCGCCCAACGTGGGGCTCGAAGGAAAGGTCAATGTGGGGCTCGAAGGAAAGGTTGAAAGGCATCGAAGATGAGGCTGATGGTCAACAGAGGAGATGCTCCATGCACCCAGAGGTTCCAGGTACTGATCTCTAAGAATTTTTAAAATTAATTGTGATGATGAAACAAACTGGGACTTCTGAAATAAATTATTCGGTGATGTTGTCTAGCCATACAAGATGAACTAAAATTGCATGCTTAAATTTTGTATTTATGGTCGCTGTTATTAAGAATATGTAAGAAGAATCTGGGAATCTGTTTTGATGCTTTTTTATGTTAAGAAATTTGGATTTTTTTTGGTTGGTTTTGTGTGGATGGACATCAGATCTAAATGTGTAACTAAAATATAAGAGATCTTAAGATTGCCTGTTCAGAATGAACATGAGACAAGTTGCCAAGTTGCTGTAAATTACTCGAAGAGTTAATCTGCAGATAATTAATATGCTAAACCCTGCAAAAGCAGAGAAATTAATAGTTAAGGTGAAATCCAAGTGGTTCCACAAAAGAAGATGTTTTGTTTTAAAATTGAACAACTAACAATCTGATAAACTCTATGCAAGTTAGTTAAGATGTTATTTCATCTTAGTTCTGCAAATGGTGGTCACACCAGATACTGACTGGTTCTGAGTCCCCAGACCCCCAATAAAGCAAAAAAATGCACATTTCGGGGTGTCCTTTTATTGTGGGCAGTCTGGGCACCTGTGCACTGGTCATGATGTCGGATCGGCATCTTGATGTGGCGCACCTGTGAGGTGGGGTGGATTGTCTCGGCGGGGCAGAGGTGCTCGCTGTCACACATTTGGACAGATTTGTGAACAATGTTTGAGAGAAATGGTAATATTGTGTATCTGGAGTGAATTTTGGATCTTTGGGTCCATCTCAGGAAAAATGGGAGCAAAAACAAAAGTGTTGCGTTTATATTTTTGTTGAGTATAAATTGATCAAGATGAGATTAATATTCTAGTGAAAGGTGAATAGGAGTTCTATTAAACTATTAAAAATGAGGTTGTTTTAGCTGATGTAAAATGTTACTGTTGCAGATAAATATAGTTCATTAGATAGATCAGACTATGTCTATTTTTTGATAAACATTTTTTTAGGGGTAATTTATTTCACTATGTCCCAGGTTGTGTCATTGTGTCAATTGATTTGAATTCTGAGTTCAGGTACTGGAGAAGTTGACTGAGCAAATCAGTTTTTGCTCAAACTCCTGGCATGCCCCTCAGAAGTTGTGAAATCTTACACCACAAAGTCCTTGTGACATCTGAAGACCAGTCTATTCTGGCTGTTTGTGTGAGGAGAATGAAGGAGCTTCACCATTTTTGGACTCAGAGGTGTCTGTTTTTGATGTCTGTTCATTTTTTGCTGATGTAGGCAACTATGCTCTTAAAACAGCCTCAACCCAGTATCAAACAGGAGTTTGATGAGAGTGTTCAACAAATCAGAGAGATTTTTGCATTATAATTCTCAGATGACAAAAAGCTCATATCAAGGAAACAGACTCTTCAAACTGTGAAGGAAGCTGTAAAAGCTGCAACCACACAGCTGGAGAGCGTCGTAAGAGTGCTCAGAAGGACGACACCTTCGTGGTGCAGGAGAAGGCTGTGTTAAAATCCAGTCTGCTTCTTCTTTATCTTGATGGACATTTTTTGATAAGTGTGGATAGACTAAGTCATCTAGTTTGTTCACTGAAGATTCAGCGTCACTTATAGGTTCAATGGTGATGCAATTGGACATTGCTGCTTTGAAATCTTTGAGTACAACAGCATGGAGCAGCTGCACAAGGAGACAACTGTGGCTCTTTCCTGTCTGCTGAGTTATTTCAACAACGTCGGCGACGTCTGAGTGTGACATCATCTAACACTGTGTTGAATCCAGGAAGAGAACGATTGGTGAACTGAGAGACATTCTTCCATCTAACTCCAAAGGGAGGAGGACACTTTTCCAGGAGAGTCCTGTATTGATTTCTGTGTTGATGGTTACATTCTGAAAGCTAAGTCTAAAATTGGGGTTTACTAAATTATATTCATTTGTAACTTCAATATTCTGTTATTATTGGGTGAGCACATGTGATTATGTGCTCAAAGGGAGGAATTGTGAGATCTATTCTTTTATGCTTGAAGTGTTCTTCGTATTCTAGTCTTTTATATCTCTGGGTTTTAAGTTACTTACTGTGGGAACCGTCTCACCTCACCACTTGTTTCACCATATGGTGTATACATCAAGTGTGGCTATAGGTTATAAAAGGCTGTAAACTAATTTGAGGTGTGACCTTTTCCTTTGGGTTGTATACACAGGGTGCTGTAAACAGCTAATGCTACATTTACTGTGGGGTTGTGTTGTGACAGTTGTTGTCTGATTGGCTGACCTCACTATTTGACACTTTGCATAGTTAAACTATTCTCCTATAGGGTACCGGTTGGTGATGTCATGAATATTCAACAGTGTACTGTATTTAAAGACAGCCCCTTGTGGTGTTTGTGTGTGTGGGGGTGTGTGTGTGATCCGACCCCACTGGGGAGTTCTCTCCATGTC
Source organism: Paratrypauchen microcephalus (assembly GCA_036785185.1). Classification (NCBI taxonomy): domain Eukaryota; kingdom Metazoa; phylum Chordata; class Actinopteri; order Gobiiformes; family Gobiidae; genus Paratrypauchen; species Paratrypauchen microcephalus. The sequence continues at coordinate 366,336 of JAVJIX010000270.1, read as the reverse complement.
CCTCTTCATGGCCGACGTCTCTCTGCTAAGCTGCAACATGGATGCTGAAGATGTCTGTCACCATTTTGTTTCTGTTCTATTTTCACATTAAAATGCTGAATAACCTCAATTTCGACTATGCCTTCCTTCAGACCTCCTTCTGACCCATTTTTTTGAAACTGACAAAATGCAGTTCCACCCCCGTCTGTCTGTACTCAGCGTCTCTGTAAATCACGCCCAGAGAGTTTGGACTGCGAATGCGCTAGGCAATGCGAAATGCGTTTTTTTATTTGCCTGGAGGAGCGAGTGTTTCTAGGCTCGGAAGTCCTTTATCTGAGCCTGTGGATATCTGAAACAGCAGTGGTTTAATTTTATTTTCTGTGGAAATGTGTTTATTTTTCAATGGAAGGCTTCTCATCTCTCCCCCCGTGCAAAAACACGGAAGTCGGTCACAGAGCGGAGCAGAGAGCTTGGCCACGCCCCAACCCCCTACTATAGGCCATCTCTGTCCTCCTCATTTGCATTCAAGCAACAACGCCCATAATGGAGTGTTCCAGAGTGACATTTATGACTCTTTCTCATCTTATCTCTGTGTCTCATGCACTGAGTGTTGATTTTGAAGAAGGATTCATTTACAGTATTAGGGAACCATTAAGGAGCCATATAAAAGCATCATGAAGTACCATGTCATGGGACCTTTAACTATGGCGTTGCCAGTATCAAGTCAAACTAGATACTCATTTGAGGAGATATCGATAGTAAAAGTCACATTCACAGACATGCAAATATTTTAAAACCTTCTCCATCAAACTTCGAAATCAACACATCTTTTCATCTGTCCAGGCGTCTCAATCCAGGTCATGTTATTGCTGTGACTGGAATGTTCCACAGTAGGGCATTAAAGGTCCTTTATTACAGTGGTCCCCAACCCTTTTTTGCGCCATGGACCAGTTAATGTCACCCAAAATTTTCATGGACCGGTGTGGGTGGAGGGGGGCGGGGCGCGTGGATATCGGTGGATAAATACCACAAAATAAAATTATATGAACAACACAAGAACTGTGGTATGTTGTAAATATAATAATAAACGTGAATCCACTGTGTACTTGTAACTTTAATAAAAGTGTCCTCATGACCTGCGCCAACAACATAACAAGAGTCACAACATCCTCTCTGTCCCGACGCTCTCTGGTCGCTATGGTAACACTTAAACATGCCTTCAAAATAAGATACATCACAAAACAAATATAAAGTACATGAAAAATACAACTCACCATAACACTGAATCAATGAGAGTCCTGAGCTTGTTTCTCTGCTACGACATGGTCGTATCTCGGCGTAATGGGAGTGTGTTGGTTATGTCCAGTCTAGTCTGTAACTTTTATCCAGAATACCGGCAGAGTTGATGTCTCGAACATACTTTTAAGGCCGCCTCATTGGAGAGCTGGTCGCCGCATGTTCTGCAGAGCGGACTTGGTGCGTGGGAATCACCTGTTGCGATAAATCCATATTTTAAGTAGGTCTCCTGGTATTGTCAGGAAATATTTGCATCCAGATGAAAACGGAGCGCTGAATGAAAACGATGTAATACATACGCCACACCGATATGTAAAAACAGCCAGAGCCACTAAATGCAAAAAATACGCAAAAGTCCTTTCTCTTCCACAAACAAACACAAGAAGGTAAGAATGATGGTGAACACACGCACAAAAGCCGACTCTCTCGTTTGGACTGACGAAGTGGAGTTACTTCTACGAGTTACGTTGGATTACAAAACACGTCAGTATCAGCAGAACGTCGACTGGGAGTCCTGCCAAAGCAGATGATGACGACATTGCGACGTCATCGTTTTCCAAAAGCTGCGTAGGCTCTTCTCTCTCTCCTCACTGGGCCTTTTCCCCTTTGCAAAGAGACTTTCTAAAGACGTCTGTTTTCTACTCATTTTGCTGCTTGTGGGTTTAATATTAGCGTTAATGTATCACGTGCCTAAGACAAGCCTCGTGCGCATGTGGAAGTCGACTTGCTCTTTTCAGAACACGGACGGGCCACTCAAAATGAAGGGGTGGGGGAAAGAGCCGCCGTGACCCGGTACCAAAGGGCTCACGGCCCGGTGGTTGGGGACCACTGCTTTATTATGCAAAAAAGACTCTTGCCTCTCTTCTGTGTGTATATAAAACGTTGAAAGTTGTAAGCATTTAAAAAAAAAAAACATTAAATGAGAGGGGGTGTACAAACTTTTGAGCGGTAGTGTAGAAGGTCCAGCCAGTCTGTTTGAATCCAGAAGAGTCTGAAATCAGACCAAAGAGCTTGAAAAAACTCAAACTTGAAACGATCCAACCACAGTCGCTCATTTGTATCACGTGTTTCTCAAATGCAAAGGTAAATAGTAGTTTGGTGCTTTGATTGTTGAATCTGTAAAAATCCATGCCGTTTTTCAGTCTCAGTATTTTGTTTTACAAGCCACAGGACCATCCAATGAAAAAACTAGTCCAAAACGTGACTAGTCCAAAAAATACGGTACTCATTTGAGGAGGCATCGATGCTAAAAAAAAGTCACATTCACAGGACCATCAAATGTTTCCGTTTTCTGCATTTATTCATTGGAATAATGTATCTGAAGGATCTCATTTACCCGATTTTCCTGACCTGTATTTGTACATTTGTGCCTTGTTCCCAGCAGCAGCTCCACTCCTCCCTGATAAAAACACTCTCTCCTCTCCTCTTTTCACCACTAAACATGTTATAAGCCGTCATTATGTCTAAATGTATTATTTACATAAGTCATTTTACAAGTGTATTTGATAAATATTCCCAACGTTCCCGGGCCGCTGATCCACGTACCCCTCCCTCGCTCCTGTCGCTCTCTCGGGGAGGGCATCTGAAGCTCTCGCTCGCGCTCACAGCCCCCTCCCCTTTGACCATTCAGACCACCGCGTGCACGTATTAGACTTAGACAAATTTTATTGATCCACAAGGGAAATTATTTATCTACTAGTGCAGGGGTCGGCAACCTTTACCACTCACAGAGCCGTTTGGAGCCGTTTCACACAGTAAAGAAAACACCGGGAGCCGCAAAACCATTTGAAATTTAAAATGAAATAACACTGCTTTTTTACCTTTGTGCCATAGAATTACATTTTGAAAATGAATGAACTAAAATAAAATACATTTTAATTAAATACACTGGTCCGTCGCTATATCGTGGTTCACTTTTCGTGGCCTCGCTGTTTCACGGATTTTTATTCCACTTTTTTTAATAGTGTAGTAATGCTCATTTCTGCGTCCTGATTGGCTGAGGGACTGTAGACCTTTGCTGATTGGTCAGTCCTTCTCCTCCGTGTCTCCTGTACAGAATGTGTTCAGTTTGTCAGATTTATATAAATGTTGGATCACAGTGTGACTCTGAAGTGCTGTATGTTTGTTTCTCCCCGACAAAACCCGCCACAGCGAAGCGGCGCCAGGACGAAGAGGCTCGGTCACAAGAACTGTGAAATACACACCAAATACACTTTGGTTTCCTTCTATAATTCTGTGCTTTTTTGTTGAAAATCTACGAATGTTTGAGTGTTTAAACAAGAGAGAAATGTGAGAAAAGGTTAATTCCAGTGTGAGAAAAGTGTAGAATGTGTGTGGGGAGGCGTTTACAGCCTTAAAACATGGAGAAGAATTGTAAAATATAAAACTGACGACTTTGCAGATTTCGCTTATCGTGGGTTATTTTTAGAACGTAACCCCCGTGATAAACGAGGGACCGCTGTACTGAGCCGCATCAGACAAGCTGTCATTTTGTTTTCACAACCGGGATAAATGCATGTTCGCACCATTTCGGGTTTTCTCAAGCGGAGATGTTTTCTTCTTATTATTCCTTTGCTTCTTTATGACTGTAACCGAGAGCTGAGAGCGTCGTCTTATCTGCAAATCAGCTGTGAATGCGCACTGTCCTCGATGACATCATCCAATCGGAACCATGACTGGATCTTTGTTTACAGGCCACTTTTGACTCAAACGAAAGTGTAAACTAACACATTATTTACTTATTTAGCAGTCTGCCCCGAACACTCATGTTAAACGGATATCGCTAAACTCCAAAATCTCCGGAAATGCTCCAAATGACACCAAAGTACAGTGGGTGAGTAAATGACGTTGTTTTATCACCGAAATAAGGTCCAGATTGATTTAAGGTGTCCCAAAAAAGTATTGTATTTTTGTTTTATTTCTTTTATACCTTGTTTCTGAAAATTATGAAAAAGAGCTTTAAAAAGAAAAAAGCTGCCAAAAAAACAAAAACAAAACTATGACGAGACAAAACTTTGGGAAAAAAGTGCATAAATTTAATTGATTAAATGCAAGGCGTTACATTTAATGCCAGAGTGAGGAACATTCCCGACAAAGCAATAACATCAAGACTGTGACACATCCTAGAAAGTTACATAGTACTACTTTCTGATCTATGTTATAAGGTTTTTTTCTGGCTGAGTTCAAACACAAAACACTCTGTTCCACCTTGTGATGTCATGTGGTAATACAGGAAGTGCTCCACTGTGTTTTTAAACTCCATAAGCCTTCACTTTGGATAATCTCAGCCCCGGAATTGCCGATCTCTACTGAACTCAAGGAAAGAACAAACTGTTATAGGTTTCAAATGTTTCGCAGTATGGCATTAAACCTTTCTTTGTTCATGGAGACCGAGTTACAGGTCAGATCTGTGGAGAGGCGACCCAGGGCGACCCCAGAATCCCTGTTTTTCTAGGTATTTTTGAGCTATAAAACCACCTGTAATTGAATAAAAGTAAAGTAGAGCTGTTTAATGCCATACTGTGGAACATTTCAAGCATTTTGAGCTTTGGAGATGTAGACAGACTCATACTAAAGGTTTACTCAAACGTGTGAATGAAACAAAACACAACTCCAGGTCTGTAACACATTATAACACAACGGAAAGCTCCATTTTGAGCAGTATATCCAGTGTTTTGCCTGTACCATAATCAGCTTATAATTATTTTCTATTAACCAATTTTCCATAAAACATTTAATTTATTTTATAGAAGGAACTTATCTTGTACTGACAGAGAAAACATGGATCCATCATCTCCACTGTGCGTGAAAGAACAGAGGACTAAGGCGAGGGGCTGTAATTAACTGAACCAATCAATGAGCAGAGATAAGAGAGGACAGGAGGACAGAGGAGGACAGAGGAGGACAGAGGAGGACAGAGGAGGACAGAGGAGGACAGGAGGACAGGAGGACAGAGGAGGACAGGAGGACAGAGGAGGACAGAGGAGGACAGGAGGACAGAGGAGGACAGGAGGACAGAGGAGGACAGAGGAGGACAGAGGAGGACAGAGGAGGACAGAGGAGGACAGAGGAGGACAGAGGAGGACAGGAGGACAGAGGAGGACAGAGGAGGACAGAGGAGGACAGAGGAGGACAGAGGAGGACAGAGGAGGACAGAGGAGGACAGGAGGACAGAGGAGGACAGGAGGACAGAGGAGGACAGGAGGACACAGGAGGACAGAGGAGGACAGAGGAGAGGGGGCCGGACCACCGTAGTGACAGAAGAAGATGAAAAGCTGTTTAAAGGACCTGTATTGCATTATTTTCAGATTTTCTATGTTCTAATGTTCCCTCATCACAAACAGACCTGGAGTTGTATTTTGTTTCATTCAAACAGGTTTAACACACAAATTCTGCATACAATATTTAGGCTGAGCTCTTGTCTCGAACAGAAAACACTCTGTTCCACCTTGTGATGTCATCTGGTACTACAGAAAGTACACAAAGTGCTCCCCCGCGTTTTTAAACAGCGTCCGATCAACTCGTAGAAGAAGTGAAGTGAACTTTATTGATCTCACACTGGAGAAATTCCTCTCTGCATTTTAACCCATCCTATATATATATACATATATTAGGAGCAGTGGGCAGCACACATTAGGGCGCCCGGGGACCATCTCCATGATCTTCTTGCTTCGGCTTGGTCAGGACCTAAGCTGGAGGTACCTATGGTGCATGTTTTGGGTTGGTGGGGGAAACCGGAGTGCCCGGAGGAAACCCACCCAGACACGGGGAGAAACATGCAAACTCCACACAGAAAGGCTCGGGCGACCCGGGGATCGAACCCAGACCATGCATGCAAACTCCACACAGAACACACACGGAAAGGTCTGGGCGACCCGGGGATCGAACCCGGAACCTTCTTGCTGTGAAGCAAGAGCGCTAACCACTCTGCTACCGTGCCGCCAAGAGCTGGAGTTACCAATTCACAACACGCCAAGAACATCGTCCGCTCTCAAATCTTAAGGACAGGTAGATGCTGGGAAACTTATGTCCAGAATAAAGCTTTCCTGAAATGTCATGGTGGAATTCTATGAGTCAGATGCCCTCCCATGCCCTCCCTTACTTCTGTGGGCCACGTGTTGGTTGCACCGTCACGTTCCTGCATACCTGTATGTTAGTGCACCCTGATATAAATAATTACAGTACACATTTGTGGATTTTCCTGGCTCCATCTGAGAGACTTCTGAAAACCTCAACAGGAGTATTTTTTTTATTATTATCCTTTATTTATCCCTGTAGGGAAATTATTCTCTGCATTTCACCCATCCTTTCCGGAGCAGCTCGTCTTTCAGGCGCCCGGGGACCCATCTCCATGATCTTATTGCTAGTCTTGGTCAGGACCTCAGCTGGAGGATTTTGTTTTTGTGTTGTGTGAGATTCATTCTTTGATACATGTGTATTCTTATATCTCTGTGTTTACGTATTCTGTGGAAACTGTGTTTTAGCTAAGTGTCACTGTATACGTTTCCATAGGCTGTTTGTTACATCCACCTGTTCCCATCCTTCAGCTATTGGCTAACTCCTTCTGCTATTGGCTATCTTTGGGTGCTACACAGTTGACCCCTTACAAGGCAGTGGAACTGTATGTTTAACTTAGAGGCTACATACCCATATATGTAGATGTGGTTACCCAACATACCACAGTACTGTATACAGTGCCGTGAAAAAGTATTTGCCCCCTTCCTGATTTCTGTGTTTTTTGCATATTTATCACTCAAAACATTGTCAGATCATCAAACCAATTTTAATATCACACAGAAACAACCCAAGGAAAGACAAAATTCAGTTTTTGAATGATGATTCCATTTATTAGTGCACAAAAAAAATCTAAACCTATCTGGCCCTATGTGAAAAAGTAATTGCCCCCCCTTGTTAAATCACAAACTAACTGTGACTAACCACAGTTTTGAGAAAACTTAGTTCAGTTCTACATGCCACACCCACACCTGATTGTCACCACCTGTGTTGAATCAAGAAATCACTTAAATAGTTCCTGTCAAACAAAGTGAAGTTGGCTACAACATCTCAAGAACAAACACATCATGCCACGATCCAAAGAAATTCAAGAACAAATGAGAAAAAAAGTGATAGAAGTCTATAATTCAGGAAAAGGTTACAAAGCCATTCCCAAAGCTCTGGGGCTCCAGCGAACCACTGTCAGAGCCATTATTCAAAAATGGAGGAAACTGGGAACAGTTGCAACCCTTCCCAGGAGTGGTCGACCAACTAAGATTACTCCAAGAGTGCGACGACGGCTCATTCAGGAAGTCACAAAAGAACCTAGACGCACATCGAAAGAACTACAGGCCTCGTTGGCCTCAGTTAAGGTCAGTGTTCATGACTCCACCATTAGAAAAACACTGGCCAAAAATGGCATCCATGGAAGAGTTCCCAGGAGAAAACCACTGCTTTCACAAAAGAACACAAAGGCTCGTCTCACCTTTGCCAAAAAGCACCTTGATGACCCTCAAGACTTTTGGAGAAACATTTTGTGGACCGATGAGTCTAAAATTGAACTTTTTGGAAGGTCTGCAGCCCGTTTCATCTGGCGTAAAAATGGCACAGCATTTGATAAAAAGAACATGGTGCCCACAGTAAAGCATGGTGGTGGCAGTGTGATGGTCTGGGCCTGCTTTGCTGCCTCAGGACCAGGACAACTTGCTGTGATTGACGGAAAAATGAATTCTGCTGTTTACCAGAAGATCCTGAAGGAGAATGTCCGGCCATCAGTTCGTGCCCTCAAACTCAAGCGCTCTTGGATCATGCAACAGGACAATGATCCAAAACACACCAGCAAGTCCACCTCTGAATGGCTCAAAGAAAACAAAATTAAGGTTTTGGAGTGGCCAAGTCAAAGTCCGGATTTAAATCCGATTGAGATGCTGTGGTGTGACCTTAAACGGGCAGTTCATACAAGAAAACCCTCCAATTGAAACAATTCTGCATAGAAGAGTGGGCCAAAATCCCTCCCCAGCGGTGTGAAAGACTCATCACCAATTATCGCAAACGTTTGGTTACAGTTATTGCTGTCAAAGGAGGCTCAACTGGCTATTAGATTAAGGGGGCAATTACTTTTTCACATAGGGCCAGATAGGTTTAGATTTTTTTTGTGCACTAATAAATGGAATCATCATTCAAAAACTGAATTTTGTCTTTCCTTGGGTTGTTTCTGTGTGATATTAAAATTGGTTTGATGATCTGACAATGTTTTGAGTGATAAATATGCAAAAAACACAGAAATCAGGAAGGGGGCAAATACTTTTTCACGGCACTGTATATGTAGCTGCAGGTGCTTCAGTGGTGACATGACGGTGAAACAGCAAGATGTGTCTTTGTATTTCTGCCTAAGTCAACATTAAAATGCTATTAACTTCAATCTACAGCCTATGCCCTTTCTGAAAGCTCACAGTTGGTGGGAGAAACCGGAGTGCCCGGAGGAAACCCACCCAGACACGGGAAGAACATGCAAACTCCACACAGAAAGGCCTGGGCGACCCCGGGGATCGAAACCAGAACCTGAGGCGCGAGTGCTAGAGCCACTCAGTCCCCGTGCCGCCAACTTTAACTTTAAATATCTATAATATAATTTTCACTTTCTGAGGTTTTTGAACGTTAATGTGAGCTCCCCTACCCTGTTTAGCCCCCCCCCCCCCATGGTTAAAAGTTGTGAAATGTCTAAACTGAGCATTTGCGATCCTTTTCTGCGTTAGAAAAAACACAGCTCAAACGGGCGATTCTGAACAAGGAAACTTATTGACGTCAGATCGAAAAATGCAGTTCCACCCCCGTCTGTCTGAACTCAGCGTCTCTGTAAATCACGCCCAGAGAGTTTGGACTGCGAATGCACTAGGCAATGCGAAATGCGTTTTTTTATTTGCCTGGAGGCACGTCCGAGTGTTTCTAGGCTCGGAAGTCCTTTATCTGAGCCTCTGGACCTTTGAACAGCAGTGGTTTAATTTTATTTTCTGTGGAAATGTGTTTATTTTTCAATGGAACGCTTCTCATCTCCTCCTCCGCGCAAAAACGCGGAAGCGGGAGCCAGCCCCACCGCACAGCTGAAGAGGAGAGAGCGGAGAGTTTGGCCACGAGTTTGGCCACGCCCCCACCCCCTACTATAGGCCATCTCTGTCCTCCTCATTTGCATTCAAGCAACAACGCCCATAATGGAGTGTTCAGAGACATATTTATGACTCTTTCTCATCTTATCTCTGTTTCTCATGCACTGAGTGTTGATTTTGAAGAAGGATTCATTTACAGTATTAGGGAACCATTAAGGAGCCATATAAAAGCATCAAGAAGTACCATGTCATGGGATCTTTAATGGACTTACTCCGTTTTTGGCTGAACTCGTGTCTGTCCACAGTTCAGAGTCTTAAGGTCAAGCAACCAGCTTCTACTGAAAGTCCCAGAGCCAGACTCAAACGCGGGGGTGATGGAGTTTTCTGTCGCTGGCCTCAAACTCGGGAACAAACTGCCCCCTGATTTGCGCAGCATCAGACTTTGACCTGTTTAAATCCAGGCTCAAAACTCATCTATTCAGACTGGCTTTTAACACTTAATATAGTGACACTTTGAACAATTTGTTTCATTTCATTGTTTAATATTTTTTAAATTGTGTTGGTTTATTGGAAAGCACTCTGGTCACCTTGAGTGTTGTAAAGGGCTCTATAAATAAAGTTTGATTGATTGATGTAACAAATAAAATCCTTTCTCTGTTACATCAGTTCAAAGTGGGATTAAGGCACACACACAAATCTTGTGTTTTGTTAATTAAAAAGCATTTACAACAAACAAACAAAAGTTTTCAACTCCACACACTTCACTAGAATCATTTGTATCATTTCAGCCCTGGAGTTACCAACATTTCTGACTCTTCTCCTTTGATTTCTACCTTTCTTCTCCCTTCGCCCCACTCTATAAGGCCTCCTCTTCATCACTGTGAAAGAACTGAAAACTGTCATTGGCACAAATCGCCCCATTTGTGACAACACAGGAGTGAGTCACGCTTCGTGTCAAATGACCAGAGACCTGAGCACTTCGACTGTGAGGAAAACGGACTGGGGCTTTGTTCTGGATTTGTTTAAAAATACACTCAACAAAAATATAAACGCAACACTTTTGTTTTTGCTCCCATTTTTCCTGAGATGGACCCAAAGATCCAAAATTCACTCCAGATACACAACACTACCATTTCTCTCAAACATTGTTCACAAATCTGTCCAAATGTGTGACAGCGAGCACCTCTGCCCCGCCGAGACAATCCACCCCACCTCACAGGTGCACCACATCAAGATGCCGATCCGACATCATGACCAGTGCACAGGTGCACCCCAGACTGCCCACAATAAAAGGACACCCCGAAATGTGCATTTTTTTTGCTTTATTGGGGGTCTGGGGACTCAGAACCAGTCCGTATCTGGTGTGACCACCATTTGCCTCATGCAGTGCAACACATCTTCACATAGAGTTTATCAGATTGTCAGTTGTGGCCTGTGGAATGTTGGTCCACCCCTCTTCAAAGGCTGTTATGGACGAAGAACACGGGTGCATTTTATTGATGGCATTTTGAATGCACAGAGATACCGTGATGAGATCCTGAGGCCCATTGTTGTGCCATACATCCATGAACATCACGTCATGTTTCAGCAAGATAATGCACGGCCCCATGTTGCAAGGATCTGTACACAATTCTTGGAAGCTGAAAATGTCCCAGTTCTTGCATGGCCAGCATACTCACCGGACATGTCACCCATTGAGCATGTTTGGGATGTGCTTGACCGGCGTATACGACAGCGTGTACCAGCTCCCACTAATATCCAGCAACTTCGCACAGCCATTGAAGAGGAGTGGACCAACATTCCACAGGCCACAACTGACAATCTGATAAACTCTATGCGAAGATGTGTTGCACTGCATGAGGCAAATGGTGGTCACACCAGATACTGACTGGTTCTGAGTCCCCAGACCCCCAATAAAGCAAAAAAAATGCACATTTCGGGGTGGCCTTTTATTGTGGGCAGTCTGGGGCGCACCTGTGCACTGGTCATGATGTCAGATCAGCATCTTGATGTGGCGCACCTGTGAGGTGGGGTGGATTGTCTCGGCGGGGAAGAGGTGCTCGCTGTCACACATTTGGACAGATTTGTGAACAATGTTTGAGAGAAATGGTAGTGTTGTGTATCTGGAGTGAATTTTGAATCTTTGGGTCCATCTCAGGAAAAATGGGAGCAAAAACAAAAGTGTTGCGTTTATATTTTTGTTGAGTATAATAAGATAGTAATGTTAAAATAAGTTATTAGTGTCATTTCACTTAGCTTCACGGTCTTTAAAGGTCCAGTGTGTAGGATTGGTGGCACATAGGTGGATGGTGCTACTGCAATTCCTGTTCTAGCTACGGCAGACCTCGAGGGTCACCTAGGCACGCTGTAACGCAGACAGCTCGCGCGCCGCTACTGTATAAATAAAACGCGGTCCCGTTCACTGTTTTTTTTTTTCTTTTCTCATGAAAACACACATTCCCGATTGTGTATCATGACAATCTACACATCAAATTAAACCTTACAGTCTCCTCTTTTTGACTATGCAATTCATTTCCCGGCACAACAATCATTCCCCGAGCACATGGGGCTTTTATACGGAAAAGCACAAAACGAGGTTTGTTACTTAGCTTACCTTTGAAGGCTCTGGACAGGTCAAACTCTGTATTTCACCATAAACTTGGTCTGAAATCTGTCCGTAAGGATCCAGTGAATAAAATCCAGTAAAACAATTTAGTCCAAAACACGTGTTAGATCCATTACAAGTCTGATCCGGCAGCATGCTTGTGTTGTTTACCCAAAAGCGTACTATCTCGTGTGAAAAGAACGAGCCCTTGCCAAAGGCGGAGCCCAAATGTCCTTCTGCGGCTCTCGTATTCAAAATGGCTGCCTCTGCATGGGGAAGATCCCCCTTTTATGTGACTATATCTAAGTGCAAAAGAATACTTTGATTTCATGATGGAAGTGAAAAGGCTTGGAAAACAATGTATTTTTGAATGGGTATCTTCAATTTCTGTAATTAACGGGTAAAAATCTTACACACTGTCCCTTTAAATATACAGATTCAATTGATTCTATTGACAGTTTGCAGTTACGTCACGCTGGGGTGTTCTACATGTGTCTGCACTGGCGAAATATTCAACAGTTTCCATGGTAACACGATACACCATTAGCAAACAGATGAAGTTTTAAGATTGTCTGAAAAATCAAAAAAATGTATTTAAACAGCATATTACAACTCCAGGTGTGTTTGTGATGAGGAAACAACATTAGAACATCAAAAAATAGTGGAATATGGGTTCTTTTGTGCAATCTTTTATACTGTTATATTGGGCTGGGCGGTATACCGCTTCATACCGAACACCGGTGTTTTTTGTGTTTTTTTTTAATGATATGGATATCCCAATCCCGGTGAGTGTGTGCGTACACAGAGAACACATTGGGAACACAGAGCGGTGGAACGTGGCGCCGCACGACATTGTTTGAGAGGGGGACTGTTTTGCAGTGGTGTGAGAGCGGTGGAAGCTCAGTGTGTGTCGAGCGGTGAACAACATGGACGGAGAAAATGTTACAGACACAGAGGAACTTATACCGAAAAGAGGAGCCGTGTCAGTCGTGCGGAAGAACTTCGGCTTTAAAAAAATCTGGCGCCGATCAAACAACCGTATTCTGTAAATGTCGCCGGGCTAAAGTCGTAGCCCCGGGAGGCGACACGAGCGATCTGCTTCACCACCTCCGTCACAAACACGTCCTGGAATATGAAGAATGCACGAAACTAAGATCTGCATCCTTTTCCACGTCGTTCAAGTCGGCGCCGCGACACAAAACGCTGCTCAGACGTCACTTAAAGACGCGTTTGCTAAGGGGACCTCCTACGACAAGAAAAGCAAACGGTGGAACGATATTACCAACGCTGTTACTGTCCACTTCGCCAAAGACATGGAACCACTTAGTCCTGTTGAGAACGGAGCTTCAGGGAGATGATTAAAGCTGTGAGATTTGATTCTCTTATATTAAAGGGTATTCGCTGAATTCAAGTACTGGAAGCACTGGGGAGAACTGGGAGCTGCGTCTATTTGTTTAAATGGGTTTTAGCTGTCTGGGTGTAATTGTATCTACCCGTTTTTCTCCTTCCATTTCAAGCTGTGTTTGTGTAACTCAAAGACCCTCCTATAGGCTGTTAAACTTGGTAACTGTTTACCTAATCCATACACGGAGTTAAACTCAGTACCAGAGTGCAAGTGTTGTCTATATCTGACTCCAGTTCAGTGTGAGGGAGAGATGGTCATGGTGTGTGGACGATGGGGACAACATATGACAACTGAAGATGTCCTAAAGCCATTATTACATCTGTATTCTGCCTAATTCAACATTAAATGCTAATAACCTCAATCTTGAGTCTATGCCCTTTCTCCGATCCCTTTCTGAAAGCTCACAAAGCACTGCACCCAGGTATGTTTTACCAAGTCGAATTTACTGCAGTAATTATTCTCTAAATTATTAGAAAATGGGGTTAACACCAAATCATGCATGAAAAAAAAAATAAAAATAAAAACTGACACCGATATCATTTTGAAAAACACCGTGATATAAACTTTTGGTCATACTGCCCAGCTCTACTGTTCTATTCTCAATCATTTCATAGCCGTGTTTTGACTCTGCTACACTCTACACCAGGCATGGGCAAACTGTTCCACAAAGGGCCGGTGTGGCTGCAGGTTTTCTTTCCAACCAAGCAGCAGCACACCAGATTTGACTCATTTAATCAACTGATCTCAGTCTTCAGACAGTTCAAGGTGTGGTCTTAGTTGGTTGGAACAAAAACCTGCAGCCACACCGGCCCTTTGTGGAACAGTTTGCCCATGCCTGCTCTACACGGTCAGTGTTCTCCATTAACCTGTCACAGCCTTTTCAAACCTGAGCCCTGAACCTGTCCTGACAGGAGCAGAGACAGGAGCAGACCCGGTGAGCCCCCCCGAGGCGATCGGAGCCAAACCGAGGGCCCCTGTCACACACATGAAGGCTACAGCTCCCATCACCCCCTCCACCTTCACGAATCTGTACCACGTGGAATGTATTCTTTTATTCTCAGCAGTAAAAATATGTCATTATAAATCTTAAACTGTGACACCTCGAGGTTCAAGCAATTCACAACAAATGAAATCTTGGTTATGTTGTTTTTTAGGCTTTTAAAGGTGCATTGTGGAACATTTGGAGGGCAGAAGGTCTGCCACATGTGCTCTGTTACTCAAGACTTTAATCTGATCTTTTTAACACCTGAGTCTGATCAGGACTATAACTAGACGTGCAGGATTTATCGATTAAATCAATTCATTCAAATTTACAGTACAGGACGATGTGTTTTATGAAAATCGATTTTTAAATTATTTTTTACATGCGAGCGGAACTAATGCGCCGCGCCACCTTCTACACGGGTAAGTTAGCGGGGCGCACTCAAACATTGTACAAGCTAGCATGGCGGCGACTGAGGGAAAGCCGGAGCTTGTACCAAACAAAGGTGTCGCTACATCTGTTATACGGAACTGGTTCGGTTTTCTTGCCTCGGACTTAGAACAAACGAGTGCTCGCTGTAAGGACTGTTCAAAAGCTGTTGCAACCAAAGAAAGCAGCGCGACAAATTTATTCTAGCGCCTAAAGCAGAGGCACGCAGCGGAGTGGGAGAAGTGCAGATCCCAACGGAATGAAAACAGCCACAGAGCGAGCACACCTGAAACATTTTCGAACTGTGTGCCATATGATAAGCACGGGCCACGATGGAAGGCAATCACACACGCTACCGCAATGTATTGTGTAAAAGACATGGTGCCCATATACTGTGCAAAAGCCCAGATTCGTTAACATGGTGAAAGAATTGGACCCGAAGTATGTGCTACCAAGCCACAAATATTTTTCTTGTGTTGCCACAGCTGTATACAGACTGCCCAGCGCTGTAGGTAAGGGTCTTCAAGTGATATATATTTTTTTAAACAATAACAGTTTAATTAATGCAAGGTGTAATGTTGTTATTTGTATTTGTTATTTTTTTGAGTAGGGCAGAGAAAAATCAATTAAAATCAATTAAAAGATTTTATTTTTAGGCCATATCGCCCAGCTCTAAATATAACAGGTGAACTGATTTGTGCGCTTACAAGTCTGTTACACAGAACATTTGTAGAATTAGCCAACAGTTTTTCAGTTACTTACACTTACCTAACTCCAAACAGGACCATGAACGCGCAAACTAGGGATACAAATTATCAATTAATTCATTAATCTATAGTTGATTGACCTTATCGATCGACTTACGATTAACTGATAAGCTGCGTTTTTCACCTGAATTTGAGTGTTTCAATAGGGTCTTTAAGAATATAAGCTATAGTAACATAACACTGAGTCATAAATATATCATAGTATTATTATATTGTATATTCCTCAATTAATTATTCCTTAGTAAAAAGCAGACAAATGTATTGATGCTGAATAACAAAATACATTCTTTATTGAAAATAAATTGAGGACTGGCTCAGTTGTTGCACTTACAGCATGGAAATCTTGAAATTAAAAGGAACAGAAGAAATTAAATAACAGAATGTTATTTAGTCTACATATTATGATGAAACCAGTGAATCCAGGCTATTTTAAGACATTCTCAACATTTATTTTGAACTAAGGCAGAGGTCGGAAACCTTTACCACTCAAAGAGCCGTTTGGAGCCGTTTCACACAGTAAAGAAAACACTGGGAGCCACAAAACCCTTTTGAAATTTAAAATGAAATAACACTGCATATAACAGTGTTATATGCAGCTATATAGTAGCTTTCTTTTTGCCTTTGTGCCATAGAATTACATTTTGAAAATGAACAAACTAAAATAAAATACATTTTAATCAAATACAGTGGTCCCTCGCTATATCGTTCACTTTTTGCAGTTTTTTTTTTATAGTGTATCAACGTTCATTGTGTTCTGCGTCCTGATTGGCTTAAGGACTGTAGACCTTTGCCGATTCGTCAGGACCGAATGCGTTCAGCCAAATTTATATAAATGTTCGATCACTAACAGTAGGACTCTGAAGTGCTGTTTGTTTGCAAGTTTTCTCCCAGACAAAACACGCAACAGCGCAGAGGCGCCAGGACGAAGAGGCTCGATCAGATGAACTGTGAAATACACACACACAGCCGTTTCCCAATTCAGAGAGTGCACGGTTCGGAGTGTGGTCTCAGCCTGCAGTCGAGGCGGTGCATACTCGCTCAGCCCTGAGTGCAGTCCGTGGATCGCATGGGCATCTGCGAAATGGAACAGGTCCCGCCTCAGCTTCTCAATTATTTTCTGTGACGCCCCCCCTAGGAAGAAGAAAATATTTCACGCCCCCCTTCCTGCGCGCGACTATAAATAGTATTATTTGTCTAGAAAATTGTTATGAGAACACCATTGTATCCTTTTATTAACATTATAAACAAAAAAAAGAAAGAAACTTACAACAAAGACTGCACTGAGGACTCAAATATTAATGTGTTTTTAATGCAGCTTTGCGCACATTTGTTTACGTTTTACAGAAATGAAACTTAAAACCACCTCATTTGCATAAGCTAAAAGCACTGAAAAAAAAACGCTCTCTCCTTGTGCCACTGATGCGTCAACTTCTGTCGGACTAAAGGACACGACTCAGTGGAATATACGTGTTTTTTCTGTTACAGAGGATGTTCTGTTAATGGTGAGACTGTGCGTAAATCGCATGTGAGAACGCCACTGCCAACTACTGTTGTTGATGTGCAATTACACTTAGTTCTAGTACAGTACAGCAAAAAAAACATGTTTCCCAGGGTCATACGCGCCCCCCCTGGCATCACGCCACGCCCCCCCAGGGGGGCCCGCCCCACTATTTGAGAAGCACTGGTATAAAAGCATGTAAGTTACTTTTATAATTTGAAAAATCTATGGTTCTAGGTCCAGCTCTACTGTGAGTTGTACAGCAACATCCAGAGAGGAAAGGGTTACATGATGTAACGCTATGGTCTTTCTCCGAGTGGGTTCGCATCTCGTGTTCACATTCCAGAGTAGCGCCCTCTAGCGATTAATTACAATTAATGCATTTTGTTCGACCAACGTCTTGATCGACAATTAATTGTAAGTCGATTAATTGTTAACATCCCTAGCTCAAACTGATCACAGGCTCCTGAAAACGGGCTCTTTAAATCCATTTAGTATTTCTTTTCTTGAGTTATGAGACAACTTTTCGCCTTTAACTGATTCATAAATACAAGATAAATTAGTTTAATGCCATACAGAGGAACATTCAAGGCATAGCAATAACCTGCCAACGGAAGCAAATGGAAAATCAGGAAATCAGGAAAGTTCCTTAGTGCCCGTTTAATGGAATTGGAAGGATAAAACAAAGCACAAACTCAAACAAACTCTACACACTTCTGTTTGTAAGGCCAAGTATTAATACCTGAACTACAATGAGATCAATTCTAGCGAAATCGGTTTGCTGATGTACAGTATATCAGGTCAATATTAGCATTTTTAACGTATCAGCCTTAAATCCCAGGAGAGGTTGATATTTTCGTCCTAAAAAACTGCATAAAGGTTCATTTGGATATTTTAGAACAAAGAGAATGCTGCACAAAAGATGCCTCTTATCCAATTTGCAGTAAAACAGGTAGAAGATGAGTTTGTAATCAAGTTAAATTGAATATTGGTGGGGGGGGGGGGGATCTAAATCTGCACTAAATCAGCCAAAAAATATCAGCAAACCTATTCAGGCATCGGTTTCTATGGATTCTAAACATTCATTATTGGCACTGACCTTGGAAAAACCCAAATCGATCAAGTTCTAGTCCTGTAATTTACTTGGCGAACCGACTTGTTTATAGTGTAGTCTACATTTACTACGTCCAGCTTTCAAAAGGTATTTTTAAAAGAAAATCCAATAGCAGTTTTATAGTAACATTTCATATTGATACCACAAAGCGATGGGCCTGTATTTGAAAAAGGCCAGAGATGTCAAGGAGATGGTTTAAGTCCCGTTCCCATGACGATAACATCCACCCACCGGATCTGTGAAATAATAATCCGCGTTCTCTCCATCAGCTTGGTCATAATAATGTGGAAATTTGTAAGTACAACAACGCAACTATACCAGGTGAACTGATGTGTGCGCTTAAAAAGTCTCTTACACAGAAAATAGAGTAGAAATAGCCAACAGTTTTTCAGTTACTCACTCACTTTTGCTGAAACTCAAACTCCTAAACAGGACCACAAACGTTAGCATTAACACTGGCTTACCGCTCACCGCGTCGTCTGAGCCGGGTTCTGCGCAGGTTCTGGAGCTCGGGAACGTAGGTCCGGTAAGTTCGCAGGGACATTTAATAAAGCTTGTTTTTCTTTTCAAAACAACATTTGTCCAAAAAAGTGATATATTTGCATCACAAACAGTTGTCCGCTAAAAATTCAGCCGCGTAATTTGCATTCGCAAATTTTCCAATCCAATCCAATCCAACTTTATGTCTCCAAAGTGCTGCACAAAAAAAATCAATAAAACTTAAAGGGACAGTGTGTAAGATTTTTACCCGTTAATTACTGAAATTGAAGATACCCATTCAAAAATACATTGTTTTCCAAGCCTTTTCACTTCCATCATGAAATCAAAGTATTCTTTTGGACTTAGATATAGTCACATAAAAGGGGGATCTTCCCCATGCAGAGGCAGCCATTTTGAATACGAGAGCCGCAGAAGGACATTTGGGCTCCGCCTTCGGCAAGGCTCGTGGTTTTGGGTAAACAACACAAGCATGCTGCCGGATCAGACGTCGTAATGGATCTAACACGTGTTTTGGACTAAATTGTTTTACTGGATTTTATTCGCTGGATCCTTACGGACAGATTGAGACCAAGTTTATGGTGAAATACAGAGTTTGATCTGTCCAGAGCCTTCAAAGGTAAGCTAAGTAACAAACCTCGTTTTGTGCTTTTCCGTATAAAAGCCCCATGTGCTCGGGGAGTGATTGTTGTGCCGGGAAATGAATTGCATAGTCAAAAAGAGGAGACTGTAAGGTTTCATTTGATGTGTAGAGTGTCATGGTACATGATCGGGAATGTGTGTTTTCATGCGGAAAAGAAAAAAAAACAGTGAACAGGACCGCGTTTTATTTATACCGTAGTTGTCGGCGAGAGCTCACACAGCGCCGGGTGCGCGCGGGTACGCGAGCTGTCCACGTTACGGCGCGCCCGGGTGACCCTCGAGGTCTGCCGTAGCCAAAAGAGGAAGTGCATGGTACCTACACCACCTATGCGCCACGAATCCTACACACTGGACCTTTAATAAAAACATTACTAAAATAGCAATAAATAAAGTGATAATAATAAAATAACTAAAAACAAAAGCAAATATAAAAAAACACAGAGGAGCACACAACTCACGCGGTATTAAAAGCCAGAGAATAAAAGTGGGTCTTAAGACGAGACTTAAAACTCTCCAGTGTGGGGGCTGTTTTGACATGAGGGGGCAGTTCCATAACTTAGGGCCAACCACAGAGAAAGACCTGGGCCCCCGAGTTTTAAGTCTAGTCTTAGGGCCCACGAGCTGGAGCTGCCCTCTGACCTCAGAGCACCGATCTGTAGATTTGGATGAGGTCAGAGATGTATTTTGGGGCCAGTCCATTCAAAGCTTTAAAAACAAACAATAAAATCTTTAAATCAATCCTAAAACGAACAGGAAGCCAGTGCAAAGACGCAAGAATAGAGGAGATGTGCTCATATTTCACTTGTAAACATCCGCTTACGGCAGATAAACATCCGCCGTAAACATCCGCTTAAAGTTAACAGGCTAATACAGCTAATATGCGCGCCGTGAAACGAATCGAGAGAAAATATGCAAATGCGAATTAGGCTGCTGAATTTTTAGCGGACAACTGTTTGTGATGCAAATATATCACTTTTTGGACAAATGTTGTTTTGAGAAGAAAAACAAGCTTTATTAAATGTCCCTGCGAACTTACTGGACCTACGTTCCCCAGCTCCAGAACCGGTGCAGAACCCGGTTCAGACGTCGCGGTGAGCGGTAAGACAGTGTTAATGCACGACACTATTAGAGGGGAACACATACAGATATTCCCTTAACTGATTCATAAATACAAGACAGATTAGTTTAATGCCATACAGAGGAACATTCTAGGCATAGCAATAACCTGCCAATGGACATTTTTAACAAGCAATCGGAAAATCAGGACTCGGGCAAGTTCCTTAGTGCCCGTTTAATGGAATTGGAAGGATAAAAATGGTACAATATCATGCTGGCGGTGTTCTACATGCGTCTCTATGGGCAGAATGTAACACACACTTAAGCAAACACTGTCACAAAGAAGTTTAAAGATAGAAGATACATAGAAAATGGATTTAAAGAGCACATTTTCAGGAGTGTGATCATGGCCTTGTTTAGGAGTTTAACTTCCAACTCAAAGGTGAGGGTGACTGAAAAACTGTTGGCGAACGCTGTTGGAGAGGGACTTACAGCACAAATAATCTCCCCCTGTTGTATTTCCAGCCAAGTCTGGTCTTCCTGGTCTGGTTGTGTTAAAATAAAGATCTGATTAAAGTTTAACTTGTTGATAACATCAGCTGCAAAGTATCAGCGTCACACAGCGTTAGTCCGCTTCCTCGTACAGGCGATGATCTGTGGAGGAGGTGCTGACCAGACTGTAGAGCCCATGGAGTTGGATACTAAGGGTACGGTCAGACTGCAGGGCTTAAAGCTCAATTCGGATTTTTTTTGTGAAATCTGATTTTTTTGCGAGGTCGTTCACATTTCCAATTAAATGCGACTTGTATGTGATCTCCAGTGTGAACTTTAAACGCCCCAAAAGTGTCCCGCATGAGCCTTGGAGGACACGACGAGGTCACGTGCAGCGAGCGTGCTCAGTGTCTACAGAAGTCGCCTAAACATGGACACGAGCACTGAGCGCCTGGAGATTTTAAAGTTGCTGTCGTACCAGAGCCAGAACATGTACAACTTATTTGTTTAGGGAGGAGATTGAGAAGGAGAAGGACAAGGTTTTTGGCCTTGGCGTTTTATGGGTTCCTCTTCAGTAACGCAGCTATCCAGCAATTCTATCGGCTCAACGCTGGGCTTGTCTCCTAAAATACGGTCCAGTTCTGTTCAGTGTCCGCCTAATTCAGCTCAGAATAGTGATCTTTGTTGTCCCTTGTTGGTGACGTGTAGGTCGGGTGAATGTGACCTGGCCGTTCAGACTGAAGTCGCATGTCAAAAGGTTGGATATGTATCGGTTTTATCCAAGTCCCGGGTCGCGTTTGGAAAAAAAAAATCAGATCTGTGTCGTTCAGACTGTAATTCAATTAATAATAATAGTAATTAATTCCATTTATATAGAGCCTTTCATGACACCCAAAGCGCTTTACAGTTCATTGTTCATTCACTCCACACTTGGTGGTGGTAAGCTACTATTGTACTATTATACTGACGGAAGCGAGGCTGCCAATTTGCACCATCCGACCTCCTCCAACAGGCGATCCAACCCTCACACTCACACAGCAAATGGCCATGGTAAATCACATCTTTATATAGCACTTTTCCACCCCCAAAGCGCTTTACAACAAGGAACCACTCATACATTCACACACACATTCACACACCAGTGTACGCAGACACTGGGGGCGAAGTGGGTTAAGTGTCTTGCCCAAGGACACAACGACAGCATTCGTCTGTGGGAGCTGGAATCGTACCTGTGACTTGAGGGTCAGTGGATCTGACCGCTCAACCACTGATGTTTCTTATGTCAGCCTTTGGATCAGTGGACAAACGCTCTACCAACTGAGCTACTGCCGCCCACAGCACTCACAAGTGTCTTGCCTAAGGACACAACGACAGTTTTTTGCCCCCCTCCCCATGGCACCTGGAATTCCCAGTGTCCCATCCGAGTACTAACCAGCTTCGGCCTTGCTGAGCTTCTGAGTTGTGACGGGATCAGTCTTTGACAAGCCGCTGTGGGCACGACTGTCATTAGAAGATCAGATACAGGTCGCATAGGGGTGAAAAAAAATCAGATTTGGGTCACTTCAGGCTGTAGTGTGAATGTAGCCAAAGATGTGAGTCTGGTCACGTTCAGATGGACGTGATTGACAGATGGACGAGCCAATGGGGGACATGTGTAGTTTGTCTGTATCAAAAAAACAAATACGCCTCAAGCAGCCATATTATATAAATATATGAGCAAAACACTAAACTCTGTTCATCTGAGGAGAGAGAAATGTGACTTTATTTGTAAATGACAGGTGACTAATGAGCTCTTTTGTTTCATGAGTGTGTTTACATGAGCTCGAGTGTCGGGTATTTTCAGTCTCCTGGTTCTGTGAGTGTCCGTGTAGACTCAGTGTCCTGATTTCAGTCTCCTGGATATACCAGTGTCCCGGTGAGGAGAAACCAGGAGACTCTCACTGGGTTTTTCTGGTAGTTTCCAGGACACTGCAGCCTGTAGACGCAGGATCCTGATTTCTCAAACCTGGAGCTGTACTGAGCATGTGCGAACTCAAAGAACAGATACAGTAGGGGCAGATACTTTCCCAAAACTAATATTCTATAGTTATAAACAAAATAAAGCAGTTTACTGTTTAATACAACCACATTTTAACCCCGGGCTCACTTCTGTGTCTGTTTGTGCTGCTTTTGAACCAAACTGACACTGGGAGACTTTGTATTTTGTTGTATTTTTCAACTGTTAAAACGACTTTTCCTGAAGCTGTGACAGAGCTCCACAGTCTCATGTTCTTACTTGAGTGTTTGTCTTCTTTTTTGTTGTTAGAAACCGGTGAAAAAAACGTTTTAAGTTGACAAAGTTGCTCCATGTTTATCTCCTTGACATATCTGTGCCATAGTTTCCATTGAAACCAGTCTAAATATCCAGGATACTCTGATTCCCCATGTGCACAGAGAGACGAGTGTCCTGGTTTCTCTGGGCGCAGGTAAACACCAGATCCAGAACACGGTCAGAACCGCACTGTCTCGAGCACATGTCCAGGTACTTCACTGTGGTTCTGTTGGAGGAGCAGCACCAGGAAAAGGGACATCGGACGGATTGACAAACTGATCGGTAAAGCTGGTCACGTGATCGGCTGTGAGCTGGAGACATTTGTCACAGTGAGGGACACGAGGACACTGGACACTCCTGCTCCCCCACTGCACCAGACCATAGAGGGACAGATAATACTCCCTACAACTGTATACAGCTGTGATTTGACATTTCATTTGATATTTTATTACTTATTTTTCCATTTTATTCTGATTTGTACATATACAGGGGGTCCTCGGGTTACGACGTTGATCCGTTCTTAAGACGCGTCGTAACCCGAATTTCGTCGTAAGTCGGATTTTGCCTTTGATCTTCCAACCAAAGCACCAATAACCTTTCCATCTCAATAATTAGACCACTACGCTGCTTGGTTATCACTGCCGCTTTCATAGGAGCAGATCAGAGCCCACATCAGGTACTTCCGCCCACATTGGGCACGCACACGAGGCCGTCTTCTTCGCCCTACAACCACAACAGAGCGTATTCTTCCGCCGTGCGCCGCGCGCCGTTCGCGTTTGTTTACGTCGTACGTTGTCCTGGAGCTACTGTGGCAAGTAAATTTCTCCTGTGTGAGATCAATAAAGTCTTATCTTATCTTACCACGCTAAACCGCGTAAGACGGAATGACGCGTAATATTATTAATTTTTTTTAATGGGGGCGCGTTCGTAACCACGAAACGTCATAAGTCGAGACCGTTGTAACCCGAGGACCCCCTGCACACTTATTATTTTTAATTTTTATAATCATTTCTCATTTGACACCGGTCTCTTGCTCTTTTTTTGCTATTCCATCTATTTTTTTTGTTACACCCTGTTATATATTATATTCACTGCGTGCACATTGTAGGATCAGATTGGATTTCTCCAAAATCCCGTTACTCGGCGGGTGGTCTGTCCTTAGATCCCAGTGCACATGAAGCTCGTGTAATCTGATAATGGTCAGCGACCTGGCCGGCTCCGCTACGCTATGTGGCGCTGTCGTCCAACTCCTTCCGTGTGATGGCTACTCAATAAAAACACAACAAACTATGTGGCGTATACAAAGATGGTGCTCGAGGAGTTTGACGGAGCAGCATTGGTGTACGTGTTGTGCATTCTTTCTTCGCAGCCATGATTTCGTCTGACTTTTCCGGCAACAATCGCTACTTATGACGGCGTCGGCGCCTCCTGCCACTTCCGGGTGAAATCCCTGGCGAAAATTCCCGCGCATGCACAGTACGCCAATCCGATATCGTGCACAAGGCGGCACCGAGCGGATTACTATCGGCCTAAGCCAGGGGTTCCAATCGGATTCAGGAAACCAATCCTTATACGATCCTGAGCCTGTGCACATGAATCCGATACAATCCCAATCCGTTTGCAATCGGATTACACTCGTCCATGTGCACACAGTGATTGATAAGTGAGCTACTGTACCCAAATAATTTCCCTTGTGGATGAATAAAGTTTGTTTAAGTCTGAGGTTCCGTAGTGGTCCATGGGTGTATACTAGTCTATGTGCTCTTATACTTCTAATACAACTCAAAATGATTCTTAAGCTATTCAGGAAAGCTTCATTTCTGTCCTGTGAATGTTATTTTTTTAGTATCAATACCTGCACAACAAATCAGCATCTGATTTTTAGCTACTACCGGTTTTTCAGCTTGTTTTTCTCTTTTGCCATATTTACGTGCACTTTTCCACTGGGCCAAACAGTCTGGTAGAATCTGTCGAAAACCCGGCTAATTAACGGCTATAGATCACATTCAACAGGCAGCTGCAGTCCAGCCCCCACTCGCACCACACGGACCCACTGCAACCATTTTTTCCAGAGACGAAATGACAGCGCGCGATCAAAAGCGCAATTATGAGGAACACGGTGCTTTCAAGGACCTCCAGTAGGGTGGGAAGAGTGATTCGGGAGAGGGGGAATCAAAGGCAGAGCTGGAGGCACGGTTCAGACGGAGAGAGACCCACAGCACGTGTTCCCCTCAAGATATCGGCAAAAATATTCATGGTTAATTGGAATTCGCTGGTAGAGACAAACTGACCATAAAAGACGGAGAGCTGTGTGGAGAAATTGAAAAATAATGGATTTTTAAAAATATATATATAGAAGGAATAGAAATGTAGTTTTTTTTATTGCTTTTTTTATGTGCATTGTGTAACTTTTCTGGTGGAGGGTCTGTCACCTTTTTTGCTTTTATCCATGGAGATTGTTTTGTCTGGAATTTTTCATGTTTTATTGTATTAAACCTTCCTATCTAGCAACAGGACTAAACCAGGTCTTCAACAAGACTAAACCCGGTCTTCAACAGGACTAAACCAGGTCTTCAACAAGACTAAACCAGGTCTTCAACAGGACTAAACCCGGTCTTCAACAGGACTAAACCCGGTCTTCAACAAGACTACACCAGGTCTTCACCAGGACTAAACCCGGTCTTCAACAAGACTAAACCCGGTCTTCAACAAGACTACACCAGGTCTTCACCAGGACTAAACCCGGTCTTCAACAAGACTAAACCCGGTCTTCAACAGGACTAAACCAGGTCTTCAACAAGACTAAACCAGGTCTTCAACAGGACTAAACCAGGTCTTCAACAAGACTAAACCCGGTCTTCAACAAGACTAAACCCGGTCTTCAACAGGACTAAACCCGGTCTTCAACAGGACTAAACCCGGTCTTCAACAAGACTACACCAGGTCTTCACCAGGACTAAACCCGGTCTTCAACAAGACTAAACCCGGTCTTCAACAAGACTAAACCCGGTCTTCAACAGGACTAAACCAGGTCTGCAACAGGACTAAACCCGGTCTTCAACAGGACTAAACCCGGTCTTCAACAAGACTAAACCCGGTCTTCAACAAGACTAAACCCGGTCTTCAACAAGACTAAACCCGGTCTTCAACAAGACTACACCAGGTCTTCACCAGGACTAAACCCGGTCTTCAACAAGACTAAACCCGGTCTACAACAGGACTAAACCCGGTCTTCAACAGGACTAAACCCGGTCTTCAACAGGACTAAACCAGGTCTACAACAGGACTAAACCCGGTCTTCAACAGGACTAAACCCGGTCTTCAACAAGACTAAACCCGGTCTTCAACAAGACTAAACCCGGTCTTCAACAAGACTACACCAGGTCTACAACAGGACTAAACCAGGTCTTCAACAAGACTACACCAGGTCTTCAACAAGACTAAACCCGGTCTTCAACAGGACTAAACCCGGTCTTCAACAAGACTAAACCCGGTCTTCAACAAGACTAAACCCGGTCTTCAACAAGACTAAACCCGGTCTTCAACAGGACTAAACCAGGTCTACAACAGGACTAAACCCGGTCTACAACAGGACTAAACCCGGTCTTCAACAAGACTAAACCAGGTCTACAACAGGACTAAACCAGGTCTACAACAAGACTAAACCAGGTCTACAACAAGACTAAACCAGGTCTTCAACAGGACTAAACCTGGTCTTCAACAAGACTAAAACAGGTCTTCAACAAGACTAAACCCGGTCTTCAACAGGACTAAACCAGGTCTACAACAGGACTAAACCCGGTCTTCAACAGGACTAAACCAGGTCTTCAACAAGACTAAACCCGGTCTTCAACAGGACTAAACCCGGTCTTCAACAAGACTAAACCAGGTCTTCAACAGGACTAAACCAGGTCTACAACAGGACTAAACCAGGTCTACAACAAGACTACACCAGGTCTTCACCAGGACTAAACCCGGTCTTCAACAAGACTAAACCCGGTCTTCAACAAGACTACACCAGGTCTTCACCAGGACTAAACCCGGTCTTCAACAAGACTAAACCCGGTCTTCAACAGGACTAAACCAGGTCTTCAACAAGACTAAACCAGGTCTTCAACAGGACTAAACCAGGTCTTCAACAAGACTAAACCCGGTCTTCAACAAGACTAAACCCGGTCTTCAACAGGACTAAACCCGGTCTTCAACAGGACTAAACCCGGTCTTCAACAAGACTACACCAGGTCTTCACCAGGACTAAACCCGGTCTTCAACAAGACTAAACCCGGTCTTCAACAAGACTAAACCCGGTCTTCAACAGGACTAAACCAGGTCTACAACAGGACTAAACCCGGTCTTCAACAGGACTAAACCCGGTCTTCAACAAGACTAAACCCGGTCTTCAACAAGACTAAACCCGGTCTTCAACAAGACTACACCAGGTCTACAACAAGACTAAACCCGGTCTTCAACAAGACTAAACCCGGTCTTCAACAGGACTAAACCAGGTCTACAACAGGACTAAACCCGGTCTTCAACAGGACTAAACCCGGTCTTCAACAGGACTAAACCAGGTCTACAACAGGACTAAACCCGGTCTTCAACAGGACTAAACCCGGTCTTCAACAAGACTAAACCCGGTCTTCAACAAGACTAAACCCGGTCTTCAACAAGACTACACCAGGTCTACAACAGGACTAAACCAGGTCTTCAACAAGACTACACCAGGTCTTCAACAAGACTAAACCCGGTCTTCAACAGGACTAAACCCGGTCTTCAACAAGACTAAACCCGGTCTTCAACAAGACTAAACCCGGTCTTCAACAAGACTAAACCCGGTCTTCAACAGGACTAAACCAGGTCTACAACAGGACTAAACCCGGTCTACAACAGGACTAAACCCGGTCTTCAACAGGACTAAACCAGGTCTACAACAGGACTAAACCAGGTCTACAACAAGACTAAACCAGGTCTACAACAAGACTAAACCAGGTCTTCAACAGGACTAAACCTGGTCTTCAACAAGACTAAAACAGGTCTTCAACAAGACTAAACCCGGTCTTCAACAGGACTAAACCAGGTCTACAACAGGACTAAACCCGGTCTTCAACAGGACTAAACCAGGTCTTCAACAAGACTAAACCAGGTCTTCAACAGGACTAAACCCGGTCTTCAACAAGACTAAACCAGGTCTTCAACAGGACTAAACCAGGTCTACAACAGGACTAAACCAGGTCTACAACAGGACTAAACCCGGTCTTCAACAAGACTAAACCAGGTCTTCAACAAGACTAAACCAGGTCTTCAACAGGACTAAACCATGTCTACAACAAGACTAAACCAGGTCTACAACAGGACTAAACCAGGTCTTCAACAAGACTAAACCAGGTCTTCAACAGGACTAAACCAGGTCTACAACAAGACTAAACCAGGTCTTCAACAAGACTAAACCAGGTCTTCAACAGGACTAAACCAGGTCTACAACAGGACTAAACCAGGTCTACAACAGGAACTAAACCAGGTTTTCAACAGGTTTAAACCAGGTCTTCAACAGGACTAAACCCGGTCTACAATAGGACTAAACCAGGTCTACAACAAGAGTACACCAGGTCTTCACCAGGACTAAACCAGGTCTACAATAGGACTAAACCAGGTCTACAACAAGACTACACCAGGTCTTCACCAGGACTAAACCAGGTCTACAACAAGACTAAACAAGGTCTTCACCAGGACTAAACCAGGTCTTCAAGAGGCCTAAAACAGGTCTACAACAGGACTAAACCAGGTCTATAACAGGACTAAACCAGATCATCAGCAAGACTAAACCCGGTCTTCAATGGGTTTAAACCAGGTCTACAACAGCTTTCCTCACTTTGGTTAAGTTTTATCATGATTTGAGTCAATTTCACTTCATGGAACAAGACTTTTTGTAGTAAAAAATATGAAAATACATGTTATTGCTTTGTCTGAAATGTTTCATGTTTTACTGTATTAAACCTTTCTATCTTTATGGAGACCAAGCCAAACAGAGTTACAGGTCAGATCTGTGGAGAGGCGACCCCACTCACAGTCAGAATGTTTGTTTTTCCTAGGTATTTATGAGCTATAAAAGCACCTGTAATTGAATAAATGTAAAGTAGAGCTGTTTAATGTCACACTGTGGAACATTCCAGGCAGAGCAATGATGTATCCATAGAAACGAGGTTAGGGTTACTCCGAAACCAGAAAAGTTAGTCACGTTCATTTTAAGTTCCATAAACATGACCCAAATTTGTTCAAATCAAATACAGCTTTTACCGGTAACGATTTACCCCTTTATCTACGTCTTTGTCTTGCCCCTCGATACTGAGCTGAGAGGACTCGGGGTACAAATGTTCCCCTAAGAAATGGGACACCACTCGATTACCGTTTGCGTCATCGTCCCTCGCCTCTACCTGAGCTGCTACGTCTACAGAGGCGACGACGACTGACGTAAACAAACGTAAACAAATGTCAAGGATTATCGGGTACCTCAACTCGACAAAAAACTAGCTCACATGACATTTTGATGAAAACGATAATGTCGGCTAAACAGGCACCGCAACAACAGTTCACTAAAAGTAACGTAGAACATAAACGTCATAATTGTAAACCTGCTAAACTGTTAATCGATAATTACAACTGCTGAAAATACATTTATGAGACTCCTCGGCTGGTTCATGTGACGCTGCCGTCCTGATCCCAAAACCTGCCTGAGCTTGTAGTCGTACCCCTTCGTTTCAAGTCTGGTCGAGAGCTTACTTCGTTTCAAGGGGCCCGAGGTCGTTGCCAGAGCCCTTGATCAAAATTAGAATCGGGACACTCCTTGCCCTCACATGAACGCGTAAAACGAAGGGGTAGGGGTAAGACGAAGGGGTAAGACAGAGGAATGGGACGTAGTTTAGTTGAGTTTAATTTTAACAAAGGGAGTTGCAATGAAGCATGGGTCAAATGCAGAGGACTTAAAGGTGCATTGTGTAACTTTTCCACACAATAGTCTCCATGTTGATGTACCAAAGTGTTCAGCCTGGAGTGTTTCACAGTACGGCATTAAACGTATCTATCTCCATGGAGACAAACAGGCAAAAGTCAGCTCGAGAATGCGTGTTCTTAGTTATTTCTGAACAATAAAATAGAGTGAATAGAATTTTAACGCCATACTGTGGAACATTTCAAGCAAAGCAATGACATGTCCCTAAAGAAAAAAAGTGGCACCAGAAAAGTTACACAATGCACCTTCAAAGGCCGACAATACCATCTTTTACCACTGTCAAACCAATTTCTTTGTATAAATAAACACGTAGCTCCCTTTTATTTCCTCTCTGCTTATTTCAGTCCTGCGTCTGAATAATTCTGTTTTTTACCGTTCGAATCGAGTGAATGAACATTTTGGCCAAATCCCTTCACAGACTACACAAGCGCTGCCAGCTCCAGACAAAACCTCTCCAGGCTCCAGGCTCGGAGGGGCAGAGCTCAGGCTGCCTGCTGGGTCTCCATTGGAACACCCGTGAGCCTGGATCTATTTTCGACGCTCCATTTTCACCTCCGCCCCACAGGTCCGGAGGGGCTCGGACTTTTGCCAGTTTCGTCAGCAGTCGGGAGAGCGTGCAGGGCTTTGGGGTTAAATGGAAAGTATGCATTCTTATACAATACTTTAAAGGAAAAGTAACGTTTTTTAGTGGATTCCAAAACGGCCTGAAACCCGATATGCAGCTATAGTTTCATTTGATGATGTCATCAGAGAGGACAGTGCGCATGCGTGAACTCAGCTGTTTTGTAAACACCGCTAGTCCGAAAGAAGCTAACACCGCTCTGAACTTTACTTTTCTGTTGCGATATCGGGTTTCAGGCCGTTTTGGAATCCACTAAAAGTCTACGCTGACACAGCGATCTTCTGTGATTTGAAAAGTGCTAAAGTTTGTGTTATTTGGACACCGCAAAGTAATGCCCCGAGCACTCATGCTAACGGATACGGGATCATTAGTAGAACAGAACGGCTACAACATAACTTCTGCGATACTGCTCCAATTGACACCAAACTGCTATGGGTGAGTAAAACTACTTGTTTTATTGCCGAAAGAAGGCTCAGATTGTAAAAAAAAACGTTACTTTTCCTTTAAAGGTATAGTTGGGGTTTTTTTGTTTGTTTTTTTATGTGAATCTGTACAGCGCCCCCTTCAGCAGTGTCGTGCATTAACACTGACTTACCCCTGACAGCGTCCTCTGAGCAGAGTTCTGCCCCGGTTCTGGCGCTGACAAAAGTCCGGTAAGTTAGCGGGGGCAGTTAATAAAGCTTGTTTTTCTTCTCAAAACAACATTTGTCCAAAAAGTGATATATTTGCGTCACAAAACAGTTGCACACGAAAAAGTCAGAAGTCTAAATCGCTTGGTGCTATTTTCTGTCGAGTCGTATCACTGCGCCTGTTATTATTATTATTATTATTATTATTATTATTATTATTATTATTATTATTATTATTATTATTATTATTATTATTATTATTAGCCTGTTCACTTGTAAGTAACTGTTTACAATGAACAGGCTAATAATAATAGGCGTACCTCCCCTTCTTCCTCCACCTCCTCAAACACCTCCTCTTCAACTACCACCTCCTCTTCCTCACTCAGGGGCCTCTGTCGTCTTCTTCCTCCTCCTCCGTCCCCTCTTCTTCCTCCTTCCCTCTCATCCACCTCTTACACCACCCCTTCTTCCTCCACCTCCTCTTCTTCCTCCTCCTCTATCTCTCCTCCTTCCTCCACCTCCTCAATCACCTCCTCTTCCTACGTGTTCTCCTCCTCTTCCTTTTCCTCTTCTACACTCAAGGGCCTCTCTCCTCTTTTTCCTCCTCCTCCCTCGCTTTCTCCTCTTCCTCATTCAGGGGCTTCTCTCCTCTTCTCCCTCTTCCTTCCTCTCTTTCTTCTCTTCCTCTTCCCTTTCTCCTCCTCTTCCTCCCTCTCCTCTTTTTCCTCCTCCTCCCTCTCTTTCTCCTATTCCTCACTCAGGGACTTCTCCTCTTCCTCCTCCCTCTCCTCCTCCTCTTCCTCCTCCCTCTCTTTCTCCTCTTCCTCCTCTTCCTCCTCCCTCTCTTCCTCCTCCCTCTCTTCCTCCTCCCTCTCCTCCTCCTCTTCCTCCTCCCTCTCTTTCTCCTCTTCCTCCTCCCTCTCTTCCTCCTCTTCCTCCTCCCTCTCTTCCTCCTTCCTCTCTTCCCTCTCTTCCTCCTCCCTCTCTTCCTCCTCTTCCTCCTCCCTCTCTTCCTCCTCCCTCTCCTCCTCCTCTTCCTCCTCCCTCTCTTTCTCCTCTTCCTCCTCCCTCTCTTCCTCCTCTTCCTCCTCCCTCTCTTCCTCCTCCCTCTCTTCCTCCTCCCTCTCCTCCCTCTCCTCCTCCTCTTTCTCCTCCCTCTCTTCCTCCTCTTCCTCCTCCCTCTCTCTCCTCTTCCTCCTCCTCTCTTTCTCCTCTTCCTCCTCCCTCTCTTCCTCCTTCCTCCTCTTCCTCCTCCCTCTCTTCCTCCTCTTCCTTCTCCCTCTCTTCCTCCTTCCTCCTCTTCCTCCTCCCTCTCCTCTTCCTCTTCGCTCAGGTTAGCACATCAAAGGCCAGCGTAGCACACAGGTTCGACACGCTGCACATTTTTAATCTTCTCTTTTTCCGTCGTGTTTTCCAGACTCCCTAAAGGCCTGGGACTGTTCGCGCTGGATTAAGGGCTCGGACCGGATGAAGAATAATGCTAATTGTCTTGTCAGATTTTGTAACAGATTTAATTTTATTACAAACTCATCCAGGAGCGGAAATATATGAGAGAAGAACAATCTGAACTACAGGAATCGCAGGTATTTCAGAACATGTTTTAGAGATCTAAACTACAGGGAGAGCAGCTTTTACACAGAATAAAAACCCGTAAGGACACCGTGAAGAGATCTGATACACAGGAACATTCCAGAACATGTTTGTTGTAGGAACCTGATGATGCTGTAGAAGCGAAACGGGTTGTTCGCTCTAAGCCCAATAAATGAATAGTCAAGCGAGTGTGCGGTAAATTTCTTCTTTTCTGGAATTATTCAATGTTCCTGTTGTTACCAGCACGTGGAAGCTGTGCATGGAGTTTTGAACTTTTGAATTATGTAGAGGTACTAGACCAGGGGTCGGCAACCTTTACCACTCAAAGAGCCATTTGGAGCCGTTTCACACAGTAAAGAAAACACCGGGAGCCACAAAACCCTTTTGAAATTTAAAATGAAATAACACTGCATATAACATTTTTTTTACCTTTGTGCCATAGAATTACATTTTGAAAATGAACTAACTAAAATAACATATATTTTAATTAAATACAGTGATCCTTCGCTGTTTCGCTGATTTTTTACACGTATTGTGTTCTGCATCGTGATTGGCTGAGGGACTGTAGACCTTTGTCTTTGTCCGTCATTCTCCTCCGTGTCTCCTGTACAGTAGGCCTACAGAATGCGTTTGCCAAATTTATTTAAATGTGATCACGAGCAGTGTGACTCTGAAGCAGTGACAGACTGAGCGGTCTGGCATTTGGGCACATGCCAGAAGACGCACGGCCGCGGGGCCGGTCACCTGGGGCTGGTCGCGCCGGTGATGCTCTGTCACGAATTTGACCACGATGAGCAGGCGCACATGTCCGCGCACACACTTCTCCGGGTGGTCAATGCGCATCGGGAAGTAGCGGCAGTGTTTCCGCAGAGCGAACTGGTGGAACCTGGAGTCCAGGCGGTGGAACCAGTCCTGAGAGCGCACGGAAGCGTTCTCACTACAACAAAACCCGCAACAGCGCAGCAGCGCCAGGCGCCTCGGTCAGAAACTGTGAAATACACACATATTTATACACGCAATATAAAGCTGACTACTTCACGGATTTAGCCTATCACAGGTTATTTTTACAACGTAACCCCCGCGATAAATGAGGGACCGCTGTACTGAGCCGCATCAGAGGGATCAAAGAGCCACATGCGGCTCCGGAGCCGCGGGTTGCCGACCCCTGTACTAGACTAAAGGTAGAATAATGTGTGTAAACTAGAGGTATTAAATTAAAGGGTTAGCAGCTTTTACACAGAATAAGAACCCACAGGGAGGGCATCTGACATACAGGGAGGGCATCTGACACAGAAACATTTCAGAACATCTTTGTAGAGGTCTAAACTACAGCTTTAGCCGAAACACAGAAAAAGACATCTGTAAATAGGTATTTATTGATTTATTCTTTACACTACTTTAGATTCTGTCTTTATATAGTATTTTGTACACTGTCTTTTTGCACTGCTTGGCCAGAGAGAAACAGAATTTCGATTTCACTGTATGTTGAACACATAGTTCATAGTTTGCTTTATTGTCGAAAAACCATATGTACATGTACAAAGAGTGAAATTGAAATTTCGTTTCCCCGTTAACCAGGCAGGACAGTGACAGAGCGGCGAGGGGAGGGGCCACGCGCATGTGCGCACCGCCGACTCGGACATACAGAGTGGAAAAGACGCAATTACAATCAATGACAAGCGCTCACAACATATAATGACAGAAAAACAATTGGACAGGTAACATACAGTGTTTTTTTCTTTGGCGACAAACAGAAGGGTGGGGGCAAGGGAGCAGATCAGAAATCAATGAAATTGATTGAAAACTGACGTCGAGGCAGACATTCCTAAAAATAGACAGGGCAATGTGTTTACTTAATAGAAGTCAGTGTGTCCGAGATAGTGTGCC
Source organism: Paratrypauchen microcephalus (assembly GCA_036785185.1). Classification (NCBI taxonomy): domain Eukaryota; kingdom Metazoa; phylum Chordata; class Actinopteri; order Gobiiformes; family Gobiidae; genus Paratrypauchen; species Paratrypauchen microcephalus. The sequence continues at coordinate 331,432 of JAVJIX010000270.1, read as the reverse complement.
AGTGTTTGTGTAGAGTTCCGTGATAAGCCACTGTGACTTTGGGAGTGTTCATGCAGGAAGCCAAGTCAAAACACAGATAACCCGTCGGAGTCAGATTTTCACAGGAGACAGATTGTTACATCCATATTTTAGGATTTTGGAAAATCTGCTCCAAAAAAGAGAAAAACGACAAAAAACAAGTGAGGCACACAACAGAGCAGGAGATAAGGAGGAAAGAGAGACACGTCTGCACTCTCTCACAGCTAGACATGGACAATAAAGTTGTCTTTGACTTGAAAAGAACCCATGGAGACACAGGGAGGGCATCTGACACACAGAAACATTTCAGAACATGTTTGTAGAGGACTAAACTACAGGGTGAGCAGCTTTTACGCAGAGTAAAAACCCATAAGGACACAGTGAGGGCATCTGACACTTGAGCAAGGGCATCAGAGACACAGGGACATTTCAGAACATGTTTGTAGAGGTCTAAAGTACGGCTTTCGCAGAAACATAGAAAAAGACTCCATGGGAATACAGGGAGGGCATCTGACACACAAGGACATTTCAGAACATGTTTGCAGAGGTCTAAACTACAGGGTTAGCAGCTTTTACACAGAATAAAAACCCGTAATGACACAGGGAGGACATCTGACACGTAGGGTCACTTCAGAACGTGTTTTTAGAGGTCTAAATTACAGGTTTAAGCATCTTTTAGGAGAGCGACATTTACTTGTTTGCAGAAGATGGTATGTTGTTGGTATTAAAAATAAAAGTGGTCCAAAATCAGCATCACAATTCTCACAGTTTAAAGGAACAGTGTGTAACCTGAGCTTTGTTTTAAACCAGGTCAGACCCTGTGTCCTGAGAGGAGAGAGAGGTTCATTCTGGTCTTGAGAACCACAACACCAAAATTATCACATAAATAAACTTAAAATCATCCACAGCTCCTATAAGTTAAATATATGTATATTGTTGTTGGCATGCATACAGAGTGTTAAAAGGCCTAATGTGAAGCTTAGAACCTCCAGAACTCCCTCCCTGAGCTGCAGAGGCTGCACTAGCACTGACTCAGGATTGTCTGCAAGTGCTGTTTACAGTTTGGAGTTTGGAGAAGGGCTGTCAGTTTAACGTGTTCATTAGATTAATTAATTACACTGCTAATTAACGCTTTATAAAAATTATCGCAATTAATTTTGAGCGGCAATTCAATGCGCGCACATTTTAAATTTGGCGTGCGGGGCCTTTGGAACGTCAAGTTTATTTATAAAAACGTGACGGAGCGTTGTCCCCGGGGAGAGCACGTGAAGACGCGCGCACTCGTTTCCTGATTTGCTGCTCCGCCGAACCCTTTTCATTATCAACCATAAATTAACTCCCCATAAACTCTCCAGCGTGTTCTGCCGCGACTAAGGGTGCACACTTAGAAGCGCCAGTTTTGCCCATCCAAATCACGCTAAACTCGATCATTTACTTGCCCGCGCTGCCGCCTCCTCCCTCCTCCCGTGGTGCGATCTGGTACGATCTTAAATCCTCCAGTTTTGCGGGTTCCGGGGGTCATGTGAGGCATGAGTAATTTGCACAGGCAATTATTTGTATTCTCTGTATATTTGAAGCTTTGTATATTATTTATTGACGTTGCAAAGCTAATGTACGTGCTCACCTTTTGGCACTAGAAATATTCGCCAGGCATATAATATATGCCCCGAGCGGTCTCCAAATAACACAAACTTTAGCACTTTTCAAATCATAGAAGCTCGATGTCTTAGTCTACACTTTCGTTTGAGTCAAAAGTGGCCTGTAATCCGAGATTTATCCATAATTTACAGCTTTGCGTTTCATGTTTGGGTCCCGAGAGCTGAGAGCGAAATCAGCTGTGACTCCGCACATGCGCACTGGCCTCCTCATCTACTCCAAACTATGGCTAAATCTGGGATTACAGGCCACTTTTGACTCAAACGAAGGTGTAGACTAAGACATTGAGCTTTTATGATTTGAAAAGTGCTAAAGTTTGTGTTATTTGGAGACCGCAAACATGTGCCCCGAGAACTCACATTACGGATATCACAAATCTAAAACATCTCTGGAAGTGCTCCATATGACACCAAAGTGCTATGGGTGAGTAAAACAACTTGTTTTATTACCAAAATAAGGCTCAGATTGTAAAAAACATGAATTCTCCTTTAATAGTGGAATGGTGTAAATGAGCTTTCGAATGAATGTTCTGTAATGTGGGAGGGGGAATGGGGGTATACAGGTGCACTCTGCAGGTCTGCCAGCAGTCTTGTCTTGGTTACAGCGGAGGCAACGTGCACGGAGAGAAAGAGTGAGTGAAAGACTGAAAGTGAAAGTGCTATGGGTGAGTAAAACAACTTGTTTTATTACCGAAATAAGGCTCAAATTGTAAAAAAAAATGTTACTTTTCCTTTAAAGGAGAAGTCTGCAGTCTTTTCACTGTGCCACTGCAAATATTTTTTCACACACATTTGACACCTTTATTGCACTGTGGGAGAGCACAATAAACCACCTAAAAATGTATTAAAATGCGATTTAAAATCCTGTAACTAATTAGATTAATTTTTTTTAATCGCCTGACAGCACTAGAGCCATTTTAGGATGAAACAGCATTGAACCTGGCAACCCAATCGAGAGCGATGTTCATTCTCTGGTTGGATAATCGTCTTGAGAACCACAACACCCAAAATTATAACATAAATAAACTTAAAATCATCCACTCCAGCTCCTACAAGTGAAATATATGTATGTATAATGTATTGTTCTTTCTGTGTTCATTGTAAAAAATAAAAGGAGCTCCGCTTGCTCCAAATCACTGGTGTCTGAGCTCATTTCACGCTGTGCTGGTAAATAATAATAAGCGCAGAGCAGATATTAGGAGCAGGACTCGTGTATTTATCTAAAAACAACTCCAAGAAAACAGGGCTGTAAACAAATGATGCAAAATGGACTTTTTAAACCTTTTAATCATGTTCTAATTTCCTCATCAAAACAGACCTGGAGTTGTGTTTCGTTTCATTAATCCAGAGTCGTCTTCACACAAAAATGTTTGAATTTTGCCTGGATTGTTGCATCACAAGTAAAATTCTGGGTTTTGTTTCATTCACAGGTTTAAGTAACCGTCTATAATTACTCTGTCAACATCTCTAAAGCTCAAATTGCTCTGTTCCAACTTGTGATGTCATGAAGAGTTGGAGCTGGGCGGTATGACCAAAAATTGATAGCACGGAATTTTTCAAAATTATATCGGTGTCACGGTATTTGACGGCATTTTTTTTTCATGTACTAAGTGTTTCCATGTCTTTGGTGAAGTGGACAGTAACAGTGTTGGTAATATCGTTCCACCGTTTGCTTTTCTTGTCGTAGGCGGTCCTCTTAGCAAACGCGTCTTTGAGTGACGTCTGAGCGGCGTTTTGTGTCGCGGCGCCGACTTGAACGTTCCCTGCAGACGTGGAAGAGGATGCAGATCTTAGTTTCGTGCGTTCTTCATATTCCAGGACGTGTTTGTGACGGAGGTGGTGAAGCAGATCGCTCGTGTCGCCTCCCGCGGCTACGACTTTAGCCCGACGACATTTACAGAATACGGTTGTTTGATCGGCGTCGGATTTTTTAAAGCCGAAGTTCTTCCACACGACTGACACGGCTCCTCTTTTCGGTATAAGTTCCTCTGTGTCATTTTCCATAACATTTTCTCCGTCCATGTTGTTCACCGCTCGACACACACTGAGCTTCCACCGCTCTCACGCCGCTGCAAAACAGTCCCCCTCTCAAACAATGTCCCACGACGCCACGTTCCGCCGCTCTGTGTTCCCGACGTTTTGTACGCACACACTCACCCAGCCCAATTTTCAAGTTAACAGCTCCTTTTACAGTTTGTTCAGTAGAGATCGGCAATTCCAGGGCTGAAATGATCCAAATGATTCTAGTGAAGGTGTGTG
>JAVJIX010000270.1:170000-317500 GCA_036785185.1 Paratrypauchen microcephalus | reverse complement strand
CACAGACAGTGAGGAGAGCACGGACATCTTCATCTGACCAGAACTGGCGATCATCTTCTTACCTTTTTGTTACGGTATATTTTGCTTCCAAATGTTGGCCCCGCCCCGACCTCGACACCGCCTCTGGCCCCTCTTGGCCCATCGTTTTGCTCGGGCCAGAAATTGCGGGACATTAGCCCCAAGATCCTAGCCCCTGTTAGCACCTGGCCCTGGACGTGTGAAAACAATTAGCCCTGATACTCCCCTGTTGGCTCAGCTTTGGCCCGACAGTCTGAAAGCGGCTATAGTCTCTGGGCTGGCCTGGGAACACCTGGGAACGCCTGGGAACGCCTGGGAACCACTGGGAACACCTGGGAACACCTGGGAACGCCTGGGAACGCCTGGGAACCACTGGGAACACCTGGGAACACCTGGGAACGCCTGGGAACGCCTGGGAACGCCTGGGAACGCCTGGGAACCACTGGGAACACCTGGGAACACCTGGGAACGCCTGGGAACGCCTGGGAACACCTGGGAACACCTGGGAACGCCTGGGAACACCTGGGAACACCTGGGAACACCTGGGAACGCCTGGGAACGCCTGGGAACACCTGCGAGCGCCTCGGGATCCCCCCTGCTCAGACTGCTGCCCCCGGCCCCAGATAAAACAGAAGAAAATGGGTGGATGGACTCTTCTTGTAGGGATGCACCCCACGATACCAGTTCCAGGTATCGCCGATACTATAAACAACTGCTGGATCAGGTATCGGTTTCCAAATATTGGTTCATCCTGATGACTCTTTAGTGGACTCAGAAAGTCTGAAAATATTTGAACTTTTATTTACACAAAGCTGTTCTGTCGTTAACGGAGGGATAAATAACAGATACATAACACATTTGGATCAATTTTATCTTATTTTAGTTTTGTTTTAAAGGAAATAATCAATATGGAAGCTCTGGATCGATGCATCCCCTGTGTACTACAGTATATTTTAGTTTGTTCTACTTCAGAACGACAGAACTCGTACGTTCAGGATGTGATGAGGTTTTGAGTCGTTATTTCTCCATAAACTGCAGGACTCTCGTTTCCAGCCTCTCCTGGGCCCACAGCACCACACCCCAGACACATGTGGTTTTTATGATCTCCTTATGCCCCACACAGGAGGAGGAACGCAGGAGGAGGAACGCAGGAGGAGGAACACATGAATGCAGGAGGAGGAACGCAGGAGAAAGAACGCAGGAGGAGGAACTCAGGAGGAGGAACGCAGGAGGAGGAACTCAGGAGGAACACAGGAGGAGGAACGCAGGAGAAGGAACGCAGGAGGAGGAATACAAGAGGAGGAACGCAGGAGGAGGAACGCAGGAGGAGGAACTCAGGAGAAGGAACGCAGGAGGAGGAACATAGGAGGAGGAACATAGGAGGAGGAACGCAGGAGGAGGAACATAGGAGGAGGAACGCAAGAGGAGGAACGCAGGAGGATGAAGGGAGGGAGGGGGAGAGAAAGGAAGCTGAGAAGGAGAGAAGAGAAAAAGCGGGATGAGGGGAGAAAAGGAAAGCTGGGGAGGAGGAAGGGATAGGGGGATAGAGGGATAGAGGGATAGAGGGAGAGCACAGGTAGGAGGGGAGCGGCCGAGGGGCTCCAGACTCCACGTTTCTCTGTGGTCCATTAAACAGGAGCCTGCAGGACCCTCAGCATCACTGAGATGTTTCTGATGTTTCTGTAGAAAAGCTTCATCACTTCTTCACTCAGACAAAAGCCTTTTCTCCCCCGGGGTGCCACAGTTTCAAAGAGTTTACAGGAAACAAAAGGAACAAGACCAACTCCAGGAAATGTTTAATGTGCGACTGGACTCGGGGAAGTGACCGTAGTTCAGTAGACATCGCAATGCCGTGGCAAACACTTTTATTAGGCAAAATTCAACCACATGTCGCAGTAGATCTGCTCTGTGCTGTAGATCTGCTCTGTGCGGTAGATCTGCTCTGTGCGGTAGATCTGCTCTGTGCTGTAGATCTGCTCTGTGCGGTAGATCTGCTCTGTGCTGTAGATCTGCTCTGTGCTGTAGATCTGCTCTGTGCTGTAGATCTGCTCTGTGCCGACACTGTAACATAAATTTAGATTAGTTTTTGCTTCACATTTCTTGCTCTTCTAATCAGCGCGCATTGAGGAGGAGCCTGTGCACTATGAGCAGAGAAAAGGCGAGGAGCGGCGTACTGACATGAGACGGACAGACAGGATGTTTTATAAAGTTTAACCTGCTCTGTGATACACGCTGGGACACAAGGGTCCAGACGAGCGCACAGGCTGCAGTGAGAAGCCCCGCGCAGTTCGGTGTAAAAGTTTATTGCTAACGGCAGCGGCCGTAATGAAATACGATCGCACTCGTCACACTACAGGTCGTGACCGACGTGACCCTTGTGTTCAAATGTAGGCTACGTTTTTGTAGCTGTAGCAGTTGAATTCCTTGTGATAGCCTATTGAAACTGAATGGGCCGCTCGCGCATTCCAGCCAAACGAGCTGTTACGCATTACAAAAGGGCAGCGCCATTTCTCTCTCACCCTGGAACTGAATGAATGGGCATGAACGGCATGGAAGTGGCACGGCGTGCAGCTGGAATGGAGGGAAAAATCAGTGGCTCCTACTGTACAGAGTGTGGACTGACTGAAGCATCAAAAAATCATCTCTCCTTCTGAAAATATCCATGCTTAAAAGATAAAATTTTGTAACTTTTCTGGTGGAGGGTCCATCACCTGTTCTTCTGTTTAGAATGTTCCAGTGTGACAGTCAGCATTTATTACATTCTATAGTTTTAAAACTCAAAAATACTTACAAAAACATTCTGACTGAGTGGGGTCGTAAATGTAGTACAGTTCGACCCACCCCCACCTACACTTTTTACTGTTTTTCCTGGGATGATTTCAGCACCATGGACAGAGTTTCAGGACCATGACCACAGACTGCTGGATTTGATGAGGATTTTGTGTGTTTTATGCCACGCAAAAGTCCCTCCATCTCTGTGACTGAAGATACAAAATTAGAAACATTTACCTGAATTTTAGGTTTTAAATTTACCAAAAATAACTGGGACGGGGACATTAGTTTGCACATAGATGTGATTTTCGCCTCCTCTTCTGATATTTGAAATTTTCAAAAAGTCTCTGGTCCTCTCAGGTTTCAGAAGTAAATTTTCTATCCTTTTCCCTCATAGATCTTTAGGGGAAAAATTATAATAAATGTATTACAATAACTAATTAATGCACCAACACATATAAAACACAGAAACAGAATGACATTCACCCAAATTTTAGGTCTTTGAATGTGATTTTTCTAAAAACATGAATAATTACATGAGTGATTAGTTACCACAAGCCAGTCTGTATCTTCTGTTAATATTTGAATTTAAAAAGTCTTCGGGCCATTTACTTCCTGTCCCTCAGTGGGCTTTGATATGGGAAATTGGAGCTGGTGATCACTGCAGTTTTTCAGCACAGACTCCAATCTACTGCAGAGAAGACGCTTTCAGCACCATGGACAGCGGCACTGGGCTGATCCCCAATTATACTCGGATTGTGTACAGCAAGTTTTATACGACCACGGACAGAGATTTGTGCACCTGAATCCTGTACAATTTACTGCAGTGAACAGATTTCAGCACCACGGACAGAGACACGTGTATTTGATAGCTCTACAGTTTCATACAGTTCTAGCAGCGATAAAAGCATTTCAGAATCAGATATTTGAGATATTTGGAGGATTTCAGCACCATGGACAGGGATTTGGTAGCTCCCCAGAAGCTAATTTTACATAGTCACAACCTCAAAGAAGCAAACCAGAACATGAAAAATAGAAATATAACAGCTTTAATTTGTTGAAATCATGTTTAAAGTTTCAAAAAAGTGTTTCTTGCGTGTAAATTGTGCCAAATTTTGATAGAATTTTAATATTTTCTTACTTAATTTTTAAATACAAGCACACAAAGTAAAAATAGACCAAAAATACTGTATATAAAAATGAAAAAACTCCTATGCCACACCCCTCCCTCCACACTCAACACAACATTCAGTCACTCAAACTCATACTTCCTGTAATTTTCAGCATATTTTCCATTACTTTTTCTTCATAAATTGCTTCTTAGTTGGTGTAAAATACAATTTATATTCACAACAGGTATTATCCCACCAAGAAATGAGATCATTTTGTTGAAATCATGTTTAAAGTTTCAAAAAAATGTGTTTCTTGCGTGTAAATTGTGCTGAACTATGATAGAATTCCATACTGACTGCACTTTTTCTTGTTTAATTTTTATATATAAGCACAGAAACATAAAAAAAAGATCAAAAATAAATAAAACATCTCCTATGGCACACACTTCTCTCCACACTCAACACAAAATATAGTCACTCAAACTCGTACTTCCTGTAATTTTCTACATATTTTCCATTACCTTTTCTTCATAAATTGCTTCTTAGCTGGTGTAAAACTACAGTTTATATTCACAACAGGTATTATCCCACCGAGAAATGAGAGGACCATAAAAACCTGTCTCTTGTATATTTTATTACAGAATGTTAGATAAGAGGAGCTAGTTTTGATGGAGGAGGACATACTGGTTCAGTATTTGTTTGTCTAAGGCTGTTTCCCATAATGCTTTGCGCTGTGACGGCCCAATCTGTTTTAAGCAACTGTGAAAAGCGCTATTACATATAATTTGTAGCAGGGATAAAAGCCTTTTCACATCAGAAGAGTTGTTTTTGCTGTGAATTGGAGGATTTCAGCACCATGGACAGAGACACTAAGCAGCGCTCTTAGGGTGTTTTCACATATAGTCCCCTTTAAGTGGACCGAACTCAGTCCCCTTTAAGTGGACCAACAAGGGGACCAAGAGAACACAAACTCTGTTCTGTTTGTGTTAAGAAACTCATTAAATAAAAAAGACTTCTGTAATAGATTTGTGTTTCTCTGCACAAATATTTGGACTTATTGTTATTTTTGGGGTATATTTGCCATGAGTTTTCTGATCGGCCCCTTTGGGATCAAAATAGGTTGGATACGGCCCCCGGACCAGAATGAGTTTGACCCCCTTGACCTACAGAGATCAGACCGGTGTTTCAGGACCAAGGACAGATACAGGTGTGGTGAACAGGAGCCAAAGACGTGATCCAGCACCACGGACAGAGGCGGATCTAAACCCCTTTATTTATCCAAAAACACCACAACTAAACACACTGTGGTCAGCCGCTCCAGACCTGGGCTGGGCAAGTTATAATGTTGTTACCAAACTAAAATCTCAATTTAATGAACAAACTCAAAACACAATACTAAGGCTGCCAGTTTAACGCGTTAATCAGATTAATTAATTACACTGCAAATTAACGCGTTATGAAAGGTAACGCAATTAATTATGAGTGGCAATTCAATGCGCATTTTAAATTTGTCCCATTGAAGCACCTGTAGGCGTCACTTCCACCTGTGTCGCTCAAACAAATAAATCCTGGAGGAAACTGACATGGACTCAACTCAGGGGGCGAGGAGTGAATCGCTGCCAGGGCCTTTGAACGCCGACTTTATTTATAAAAAGAACGAAGACGGGACGATCAACAAGAACGCCGTGATTTGGAGCTTTTGTAAAAAAGAATTTCATTCATTAGGTTTACCAAATTGACTGGCACTAAGTGCACTTTACTGCAACACCCACTTTACACTGCTGGAATTGTATTTATGATGCTTTTTTTTTTTTTTTTTATCTATTTATGATCGTTTTTATCTTTATGCTTGTTGAATTTTTATACTTCTGTAGCCGGGAGTCCATCAAAAAGTCCATCAGAATTCCGTTATGCTTGCATAATGACAATAAAGAATCTTGAATCTTGAATTTTCCGATCACCGAAGCTGCTCTATCCTGAAGGATCATTTGAACGACAAACACGTCCGGACGAGTTCCATTGTTACCGGTGATAGAGCGAGTGTGAGCGCACTTCAACAAACCAACAAACTAACAAACCAACAACCCAACAACCCACGCTCACAGAATTTGGGAAACGAATGAGCAAAGCCACCACAGAAAAACTGACAAACTCAATCACAAAGTGGTTTCTCTCTCGCTCATAGATTAATTAATTGCAAATCCTGTACTTAGATTAATTTTTTTAATTACCTGACACTACTCAATACTGAAAACACTCCACACACCTTCACTAGAATCATTTGGATCAGTGTTCCACAAACGGTTCCACAAAGGGCCGATGTGGCTGCAGGTTTTCGTTCCAACCAAGCAGCAGCAGCACCAGACTGGACTCATTTAATCTTCAGACAGGTGAAGGTGAAGGAACGAAAACCTGCAGCCACACCGGCCCTTTGTGGAACAGTTTGTAGAACACCGATTTGGATCATTTCTACCCTGGAATTGCCAATCTCATAGCACTCAACTTCAAAAACTACCACTAAATGACATCACAAGGTGGAACAGAGCATTGTAAGATTTAGAGATGAAGACAGACTATTAAAGTACTTAAACATGTGTGAGTGAAACAAAACACAACTTCAGGTCTGTTTTTGACGAGGTAACAACATTATAAGGCGACTTAAAGTTCACAGAAGTATTTTTTCATGTTTAATTTTTATATATAAGCACACAAACATGCCACACACCTCTCTCCACACTCAACACAAAATTCAGTCACCCAAACTCGTACTTCCCGTCATTTTCAGCATATTTTCCATGACTTTTTCTTCATAAATTGCTTCTTAGACTACAAAACTACAATTTATATCCACAACTACTACTGTAAAACTACAATTTATATTCACAACAGGTATTATCCCACCGACAAATGAGATTTTGTTGAAATCATGTTTAAAGTTTCAAAAAATGTGTTTGCTGCGTGTAAATTGTGCTGAACTTTGATAGAATTCCATACTGACTGTGCTTTTTCTTATTTAATTTTTATATACAAGCACACAAAAATGAAAAAAAAACAGACCAAAAATAAATAAAAATGAAAAATAAACCCATATGTCACACCCCTCTTTCCACACCCAACACAAAATTCAGTCACTCTTAACTCATTTACGGTCATTTTCAGCACATTTTCCATTACTTTTTCTTCATAAATTAGTTCTTAAACTACAAAACTACAATTTATATTCACAACAGGTATTATCCCACTGAGAAATGAGATTATTTTGTTGAAATCATGTTTAAAGTTTCAAAAAAAAAAGTGTTTCTTGCGTGTAAATTGTGCTGAAAAATAGACAAAAAAAAATAATAATCTGCCACACGCTCCACACTCAACACAAAATTCAGTCATTCAAACTATTAAGAAAGTACCTAAAGATCCCATGACATGGTACTTGTTGATGCTTTTATATGGCTCCTTAATGGTTCCCTAATACTGTAAATGAATCCTTCTTCAAAATCAAGACTCAGTGCATGAGAAATACACATGTACAGAGTCAGAGTCAGAATCTCTCTCTGAACGACTCATTCTGGGCCTTGTTGCTTGAATGCAAATGAGAAGGACACAGATAGGTTAGAGGAGCGGGTGGGGGTGGGGGGGCAAATGTGCCGCTGGTTCCTTGTTTTAGCGCTGCGCTGTGTGCTGGCCCCACTTCCGCGTTTTAAGCGCGAAGGAAGAAAGGAGAGGCATTTCAATGAAAAAAACACATTTCCACAGAAAATAAAATGAAACCACTGCTGTTTCAGAGGTCCAGAGGGTCGGGTAAAGGACTTCCGAGCCTAGAAACACTCGCATGTGCCTCCAGGCAAATAAAAAAACGCATTTCGCATTGTGTAGCTCCTCCGCGGTCCAAACTCTCTGGGCGTGATTTACAGAGACGGTGGGTAGATATCCAGACGGGGGGTGGAGCTGCATTTTTCGATGTGACATAACATAGTTTCCTTGTTCAGAATCGCCCGCTTGAGCTGTGTTTTTTTCTAACGCAGAAAAGGATCACAAATGCTCAGTTTAGACATTTTGCAACTTTTAGCCATGGGGGGGGGGGGGCCTAAACAGGGTAGGGGAGCTCACATTAACGTTCAAAAACCTCAGAAAGTGAAAATTTCATGCCATGGGACCTTTGAACATGTGTGAGTGAAACAAAAAACACAAATCCAGGTCTGTTTTTGAGGAGTTAACAACATTAGAACACGACTTAAAGCTCACAGAAGTCGCTTTCGTGTCACATGTCGGCCTGTCAGACACGTTTTGAAGTGTGATATACTGAAGAAAATATCGACAGTAAATGATAATACTGAACACCTAAAGCAGGATTATCTTAAAAATACCAAACTGACTTCTCTCAGGTAAAAGAAGTGATATTTTTTGTTCCGGAATGTTGGGAGAATTTTTCAGAGGGGATGTCTCTGGATTTGAGAGACGCGTGATACAGATTAGCAGCCGTGTTTGGATCGTCTCAAGTTTGGACTGAGGTTTTTCACGCTCTGTGGTCTCGTTCCATTTCCTTCGGGGTTTGATGAGGATGTAGAGGAGACTGGCTGGTGAGGCAGGATGTGTGCAGAGTTAGTGTCGTCTCTGATCACATCTGAAGCACACTGATCCTGATCCTGGGCCTGATCCTTTTTTTTTTTTTTGAATGACATGGATTTTTCATATATCCCAATCCCGGTGAGTGTGTGCGTACAAAACTTCGGGAACACAGAGCGGCGGAACGTGGCGCCGCAGGACATTGTTTGAGAGGGGGACTGTTCTGCAGTGGTGTGAGAGCGGTGGAAGCTCAGTGTGTGTCGAGCGGTGAACAACATGGACGGAGAAAATGTTACAGACACAGAGGAACTTATACCGAAAAGAGGAGCCGTGTCAGTCGTGCGGAAGAACTTCGGCTTTAAAAAAATCTGGCGCCGATCAAACAACCGTATTCTGTAAATGTCGTCGGGCTAAAGTTGTAGCCGCAGGAGGCGACACGAGCGATCTGCTTCACCACCTCCGTCACAAACACGTCCTGGAATATGAAGAACGCACGAAACTAAGATCTGCATCCTCTTCCACGTCTGCAGGGAACGTTCAAGTCGGCGCCGCGACACAAAACGCCACTCGGACGTCACTCAAAGACGCGTTTGCTAAGGGGACCGCCTACGACAAGAAAAGCAAACGGTGGAACGATATTACCAACGCTGTTACTGTCCACTTCACCAAAGACATGGAACCACTTAGTACATGAACAAAAAAAACAGTCCAATACCGTGACACTGATATAATTTTGAAAAATACCATAATATAAATTTTTGGTCATACCGCCCAGCTCTAACACGTCTTTTTCCGAACAATGAAACTGGCAACTCCCCTCGGCCATCACGTTTTTGAACAGGCCTGGCTGAGTGTGCTGTATTGTCTGTTGTTATGTGTGTGTGTTTGTTGTGTTGTGTTTGTCGCTGTATACGTTAAAGGAACTTTTTATGACTCTGTGGTGGCCTCTGCTCTCCTCTACGCTGTCGTCTGCTGGGCCCCGAGCAGCACAGAACGGGACAGAAAAAGACTCAACAAGCTGGTCATGAGGGCCAGCTCTGTCCTGGGCTGTCCTCTGGACTCTGTAGAGGAGGTGGCTGAGAGGAGGGTACTGGACAAATTCACGTCCATCATGGACGACACCTCTCACCCTCTGCACCGGACTGTAGAGGAGCTGAGCAGCTCCTTCAGCAGCCGACTGAGGCACCCCCAGTGCAAGAAGGAGCGCTACTGCAGATCCTTCATCCCCACCACCATCAGACTGTAGAATTCTACTGTAGAGTCCTACCGTGCAATATCGTTTTCCCAATGTGCAATATTGTTGTTTTTTCAATACTCCTATCGTGCAATATCGTTTTTCCAATTTTTTCAATACTCTCCCTGTCACTGTTTTTATTATTATCACTACTATTATTATTATTCGATTTATTACTTGTTTTTTAAATTATTATTATCACCTATCTTTATGCCTTTTTTTGCCTGCATGCACTTGTCTTCTTGTTCAAACTGTCCCTACCTGGAGCTACTGTGACAAGTAAATTTCTCCTGTGTGAGATCAATAAAGTCTGATCTTATCTTATCTTATCTTAACTGTGTGTGTGTGAAAAAGAATTTCCTCTTGGGGACAATAAAAGTCTAAAACCTAAACTGACTAAATATGGCAACTTATTCATGTTTGCACTACACTCTTCATAGACAGACTGTTTCCAAAGTGCTGCACATAGAGAAATTAAAAGAAAAATCTACAGATTACCGTTTACGTTGACACATTTTTGTTTTGGTGTCATTCTTACACATAACTGTCCAATCAGAAATCACTTCCTGTATTATCACATGACATCACAAAGAGTAGAGCGTTTCCCATTTGAGAAAAGAACTCTGAGCGATGGAGGGTTTGTGCGTTTGTGCGCTGATCGGCTGTGAGCTGGAGACATTTGTGACCGAAAGTGTAGATTCTAAGCTTTCCAATGATGCCTTACACATGAAAATCTGACAACATTTGAAGAAGTTGTGGCCGTTTGAAAGCAGCACATTGGTTTATGCTGAGCGGAGAAATCAGCTCGTGAAGTTTCCACACTCTAGGTGTTCTTGCCTCATTTGCCTGACCTTAAGCTAAGCCCCTCCCCCATCACTGACTGTCTGTGGTGTGGAGTTTACGTTCAGGAAAGGTCTCAGAATGAGAAGGTACTTTGTTAAAATGGAAATGCTTTTATAACAAAAAGTCCATATAATCTAGGGGTGTGCAAAATAATCGTCATGACAATGCATCGCGATACTTTCACAATATACTGCATCGATTCTTGATGCCAAAAATTGATTATTAATTAATAATTTAATATTTAAAAAAATAATATTTAATATTAATAAATTAATTAATTATTAGGTTTTTTGGTTTTTTTTAAATAAATCCTCTGCACTTTTTTTGTTATTGGTTTATTTGTTTTTGTTATTCAATAAATTCAGTTCTGAATTGAGTTGCTCAGAGTTCTGTATCAGTTGAAGACACGACCCAGATACACAGACACTGATATTTAAGTTATCCTCTTTTTTTTGGTACATTTTCACTGAAGTATGTCGAATACAGTATATTGCAATGCATCCCAATAATTCAAGTATCGTGATGCATCGTGATAGTATCGCATCGTGGCAGATGAATCGTGATTCGAATTGAATCGTGACTTCTTTGCCAATACCCACCCCTAATATAATCATTCAATAATACAATAATACACAGGACATGTTCAGTTAAAAATCACCTGTATTGTCAATTTAATACAATACAAAACAGCTCTACTAGTATTTAGTCCTGGTTTAGTCCTGGTTTAGTCCTGGTTTAGTCCTGGTTTAGTCCTGGTTTAGTCCTGGTTTAGTCCTGGTTTAGTTCCAGTGATGATTTCAGCCCTCAGATTTCCCATTTCTACTGAAACAAATGTAAAAGGAGCTGTTAACTTGAAAACTACGGCTTCATGACATCACAAGGTGGAACAGAGCACTTTGAGCTTTGGAGATGTACAGATTAATAATAAAGAATTACTCAAATGTGTGAATGAACCAAACACAACTCCAGGTCTGTTTTTGATGAAGTATCAACACTCTAACATGTCTTAAAGCTCACAAGAGTCAGTTTTGTGTCATGCAGCACCTTTAAATGTTTTTGGAAAGGTTCAAAATGGAATCTCGGGTCATATTTTCTTTTACTCTTACATTTGGTACTGTCTTTAAAAGGGAACTAAAGCTCTCTGCTGCTTCTGAGACCTCACACTTCACTCGGATTGGTCACATCCACCTGTCACTCACTCAGCACGGCCAAAGCTGACCAATAAGAAGAGTGGGTGGGGCTTAAACAGAAAAGCTCCAAATCATTACAGATTTGAACACAAGCGCTCCCCAAGCTCGTCTGTGAAGGGACCTTCTTTCTGTTTCACTCTCATTTACAGACTTTTACCAACACACAAACACCACTAACATGTAGCGCTCGCTTTAGCCGACCTTTGTAATCACAGAGAAGTGAGCGCACAGAGCCTGGAGCCCGACACTCGCTCAGGCCTGTCACCAGAACAGTAAACGGTCACATTTTTCTTTAGCGTTTCTCCACCTTCAAGGCTCAAACGCATCAAGAAACACACAAACACACACAAACTCTCACACAGGAAATCCTACTCAACTACCTCTGGTGACGTGAATATATCGTTTTGTATCCTCTATTTTAAAGATGATGTAATATTAGAGCTGAGTAATTTTCTGTCTTGATTTTTAGTTTTCACGGTGTTGAACATGAATAAATACTGACACACACCATCCTGAAGATCCACGAATTTGAGAAGAAACCCAGAGTACAGGGGTCCCTCAGGGGTCCCTCAGGGGTCCCTCAGGGGTCCCTCAGGGGTCCCTCAGGGGTCCCTCAGGGGTCCCTCAGGGGTCCCTCGCTATAACAAGGTTCACTTTTCATGGCCTCATTTCGCAGATTTTTTTTAGTGTATCAACGTGCATTATGTTCTGCGTCCTGATTGGCTAAGGGACTGTAGACCTTTGCCGATTGGTCAGTGCCGTGTCTCCTGTACAGAACAGAATGTGTTCAGCCAAATTTATATAAATGTTCGATCGCAGTGTGACTCTGAAGTGCTGTGTGTTTGCAAGTTTTCTCCCCGACAAAACCCACGATGAACGAAAAGTCACGGTCAGAGGAACTGTGAAATACACGCCTGAATCACTTTTAATCATTTCTTACACGTGTCCGTGCTCGTAGGTCGATCATTAAAATTGAATTTGTTATTTCTAAAAGTGATCATATTATGTTTTGTATAGGAAAATATTATGTATTATGTTTTGATTTTTCAAACAAATATGTTTATAGCCTGAAAACAGGGTTTGATCTTTGGTTTCATTCTATAATACTGTGTTTTTTTTGTTGAAAATCTATGAAAGTTTGAGTGTTTAAACAAGAGAGAAATGTGAGAAAATGTTAATTCCAGTCAGAGAAAAGTGTAGAATGTGTGTGGTGAGGCGTTTACAGCCTTAAAACATGGAGAATAACTGTAAAATATAAAGCTGACGGGTTATTTTTAGAACGTAATCACTGCGATAAACGAGGGGCCACTGTAGCCACATAAAGATAAAGCATCGACATCGGTATCAGAACTGAAAAAGCTGAATCGATGGATTCTTAATATTCAGCTCTACAAAATATTGTCCCAGCTTTCATATACTAAATCAGACCTGGGAATTTCAAGGCCCGAGGGCCAAATATGGCTTGGAAAGGTTGTTTGGAATTAAGAAAATAAAACCTACTTTCAGAATTGTACATAATCCATTTGTCCTGATGATCATCTGTGGGACTTCACATCTCCTCAAACATGAACCTGACTCTGATGCACTTGTTAAAGCTCAACAGAGGCGACATTTCTCTCACTGATCAAGAAAAAAAAAACACTAAACATGCAACTTTGACTTTTTTTCTACAGTTTGGCAGTTGTTGTGACATTTCTTGTATTATATTATTTGTCAAACAAAGACATTGTGGTGTTTTAATACAAAGTTAAGAAAGTTAAACTCAAAACATTGTGGGGTTAATGTGACTGAAAAAGAGTTACAAATGTTCACATTTACCATTGTTCTGAATTATTTTACTGAATAAATTCAGTTTGTGTAAAACCTCACTCCCTCATGACTTAATAATAACACAGAACTTACAGCTTCTGTAAACAACGACATTTACTGATTTCAACGTAGAAATAAAATTAATAACCAAAGTAAACTTCAAACTTTTGGCCCTCCACAATATTTTCATTTGGCCCCTGGGGAAAAATAATTGCCCCCCCCCCTGTACTAAATAATAAGTCCATAAATCAGGCCAACTATTTGTGGCCGTTTGTGTTTCATATGATTTAAACTCCTCACGTTCTGGGACAGAGGTCTTCAACAGGGGTCCTGAAATCTTTGGTTGATTAGACTTTTTTTTTTGGATGAAGTGGTTTTCGTTGGGTTCTGTCTGTTCGCTCCATCACGTCTGTCTCTCTTTTCATTCCCTCGTCTCCCTGTCAAACTGCAAACATGTTGGTCTGGATTTTATCGTTTCTTCTGTGCTTCATGTGAAGAGTTCTTCACTTTTACGCACAGCAGAACTTAAGCTCCGCACGTACGACCACGAATAGGGAAGGGGGGGGAGGCAAATTCATTCCCCGGGTGCATTAACCAGAATCCACACTCCACCTCCTCTACCTGCGGAGTGATCGGGAGAGGAGGGGGAGTCGTGTCTTTCCTCTCGCTCCTCAGATCAGAATAACCGGAAAAGTTCAGCGTCCCATATCAAACTCTTCTCCGAGCGCTGTGGCTCCTCTCGTTTAATCTGATCATTTTTAAAAAAGTCACACATTGAGCCCATTTTCTGTGATGTCGTTGCTCTGTTGATCTGAACTTCTCAGAGTCACCGGGAGCACAAAGAGCAGCTTAAACTTCAGGCCTGAGCTTTGGTCAGACTCTTATTTCTGTCAGACGGAGAGTTTCAGCTCAGGGTTTTAGGATAAGCCTGGACTTGGATGGAACACCCCACTCATACTGAATGTACAACACCAGAGTAACTACAGTCTGTTTATACACGAGCCCCAATTTAATATAAAACAAGTGTACACCACATCCTCCTGAGATCCGGCTCATTCATTTGTGTCCTTTATAGTGAACGCTGAGTTAACCAGTCGATCTTTTAAAGCCCCAGTGTGTAGGATTCGTGGCGCATAGGTGGATGGTGCTATTGCACTTTCTGTTCTAGCTACGGCAGACCTCGAGGGTCACCCGGGCGCGCCGTAACGCGGACAGCTCTCGTACCCGCGCACGAGCCGCACACCGCTACTGTATAAATAAAACGCGGTCCCGTTTTTGTTTGTTTTTTCTCATGAAAACACACATTCCCGATCATGTACCATGACACTCTACACATCAAATGAAACCTTACAGTCTCCTCTTTTTGACTATGCAATTCATTTCCCGGCACAACAATCACTCCCCGAGCACATGGGGCTTTTATACAGAAAAGCACAAAACGAGGTTTGTTACTTAGCTTACCTTTGAAGGCTCTGGACAGGTCAAACTCTGTATTT
Source organism: Paratrypauchen microcephalus (assembly GCA_036785185.1). NCBI lineage: Eukaryota > Metazoa > Chordata > Actinopteri > Gobiiformes > Gobiidae > Paratrypauchen > Paratrypauchen microcephalus. The sequence goes on along the minus strand of JAVJIX010000270.1, from coordinate 302,466 downwards.
CACCATAAACTTGGTCTCAATTTGTCCGTAAGGATCCAGCGAATAAAATCCAGTAAAACAATTTAGTCCAAAACACGTGTTAGATCCATTACGACGTCTGATCCGGCAGCATGCTTGTGTTGTTTACCCAAAACCACGAGCCTTGCCGAAGGCGGAGCCCAAATGTCCTTCTGCGGCTCTCGTATTCAAAATGGCTGCCTCTGCATGGGGAAGATCCCCCTTTTATGTGACTATATCTAAGTCCAAAAGAATACTTTGATTTCATGATGGAAGTGAAAAGGCTTGGAAAACAATGTATTTTTGAATGGGTATCTTCAATTTCAGTAATTAACAGGTAAAAATCTTACACACTGTCCCTTTAAGTGTTTTTGAGACTCTTAATCGGGGGAGTAGGTTCCTCTGCCTAAATAGGGCCTGGGGATTATAGGGGACTCTCATATCCAGGATAAAAAAATACAAAATAAACTCAGTAGGAGTTAGTTTGTGGCTGCACTATGATTAACAAATAAATAAGAAATTAAAAGGGAGTTCAAAAACTTTTTGAGGCGACTGTAGAAGCTTGTCAGAGACGTTTGTCATCAAAAAAAAGTTTGTTTGTTTTTTTACGTTGTGAACTTCACTTGGATCTAACACTGTTACAGTCCATTACAGGGGACTGGTTACGAAATTATGAGTAAAAATAAAAATAACAAAATGTAAATGCTAAGGTGTTCATTTACCTCCAAATAGAAAATCACAAAATAATAATAATAATAATAATAATAATAATAATAATAATAATAATAATAATAATAATAATAATAATAATAATAATAATAATAATAATAATAATAATAATAATAATAATAATAAATAGAAATACCCGTTTTTTCTTCAGGTCCCAGGAGGATATAGATATACAGCTCTGGAAAAAATAAAATAAGAGACCACTGCAAAATGATCAGTTTTTCTGATTTTGTGTTTGGGCAAACTGTTAAATGTGTCCGATTACAGCTGCACATGTGACGCTCCAATGTTTACACTTCCTGTTTACACATCGTTTTACTACCGACATCTGCACATAAAACTAATGTCGCACATCATCTGTAAATATGTACAGCACCAGCCTGTATTTTTCATAGTGTATATTCTGTAAAAGATTCTTTCTATTTGATGATACTTTTTTACATGCTTCTCTTTATCTTATTTATCTATTTTAATTGTTTTGGATACTCTTGGTATCTAGTGTGGGCAGCAAAGTAAAAATGTCATCGTACAGCGAAACATGTTTCTTTACTGTGCATATGACAATAAAAGCGTTGAATCTTTGAAAAGGAACATTTTTGTTTGAGTCTATAAGCTGCTGACAACATTTCCCCCAAATTCCAAATAAAAATATTATCATTAAGAGCATTTATTTGCAAAAAATGACAAATGGTCAAAATAATAAGCTGGTCAGGAGGGCCAGCTCTGTCCTGTCCTCTGGACTCTGTAGAGGAGGTGGCTGAGAGGAGGGTACTGGACAAACTTACGTCCATCATGGACGACATCTCTCACCCTCTGCACCGGACTGTAGAGGAGCTGAGCAGCTCCTTCAGCAGCCGACTGAGGCACCCCCAGTGCAAGAAGGAGCCACCGCAGATCCTTCATCCACCGCCATCAGACTGTAGAATTCTAATATATAGGCCAGACGTGCAATATCTTCTTTTCATGCCCTCCTTGTTAATGTTTTTTATTTTTATTACTTATTTATTTATTTATTTATTTATTTATTTCAGGACAGTGCATATTCATAAACATTTCTGTCAATATGCCAGAATTAGCCAGGAGGCTATTTTTCATCTGTAGTCCTGTGACAGATGGAATTGTCATTCTAAAAACAGGGAACAATGGTTACATAAAATATAAAGAATTATAAATATAAAATATAGAATATAAAATGATCACTATTTACAGGGACAAGACACTGACATGACAACAACTGACAACAGATCAATTCCAACGATTGAGACAATTAACAAATACATATTTATACAACCAACACATTCCATATGTTTTCACCCAGGCACAACAGAGACATACTTCATCATAAAACCACTTACATAAATATGACACATATATCGCACTGACCTGAACAGGCACACAGTTACACCATCACACAGTCACACAGACACACAGTTACACCATCACACAGTCACACAGACACACAGACACACAGTCACACAGTCACACAGTCACACAGTCACACAGTCACACAGTCACACAGTCACACAGGCACACAGTCACACAGTCACACAGACACACAGACACACAGTCACACAGTCACACAGACACACAGTCACACAGTCACACAGTCACACAGTCACACAGTCACACAGTTACACAGTCACACAGACACACAGACACACAGACACACAGACACACAGACACACAGACACACAGTCACACAGTCACACAGTCACACAGACACACAGTCACACAGTCACACAGACACACAGTCACACAGTCACACAGTCACACAGTCACACAGTTACACAGTCACACAGACACACAGACACACAGACACACAGACACACAGACACACAGACACACAGACACACAGTCACACAGCCACACAGTCACACAGACACACAGTCACACAGACACACAGTTACACAGTCACACAGACACACAGACACACAGACACACAGACACACAGACACACAGTTACACAGACACACAGTCACACAGTCACACAGTCACACAGACACACAGACACACAGACACACAGACACACAGACACACAGACACACAGTCACACAGTCACACAGTCACACAGTCACACAGTCACACAGTCACACAGTCACACAGTCACACAGACACACAGTCACACAGACACACAGTCACACAGACACACAGACACACAGTCACACAGTCACACAGTCACACAGTCACACAGTCACACAGACACACAGTCACACAGTCACACAGACACACAGTCACACAGTCACACAGTGACACAGTCACACAGGCACACAGTCACACAGTCACACAGTCACACAGACACACAGTCACACAGTCACACAGACACACAGTCACACAGTCACACAGTCACACAGTCACACAGCCACACAGACACACAGACACACAGTCACACAGACACACAGACACACAGACACACAGTCACACAGTCACACAGTCACACAGACACACAGTCACACAGTCACACAGACACACAGTCACACAGTCACACAGACACACAGTCACACAGTCACACAGACACACAGACACACAGACACACAGACACACAGACACACAGACACACAGTCACACAGTCACACAGTCACACAGACACACAGACACACAGACACACAGTCACACAGTCACACAGTCACACAGTCACACAGACACACAGACACACAGACACACAGACACACAGACACACAGTCACACAGTCACACAGTCACACAGTGACACAGACACACAGACACACAGTCACACAGTCACACAGTCACACAGTCACACAGTCACACAGTCACACAGGCACACAGTCACACAGTCACACAGTCACACAGACACACAGTCACACAGTCACACAGACACACAGTCACACAGTCACACAGTCACACAGTCACACAGTCACACAGACACACAGACACACAGACACACAGTCACGCAGTCACGCAGACACACAGTCACACAGACACACAGGCACACAGTTACACCATCACACAGTCACACAGTCACACAGTCACACAGACACACAGGCACACAGTTACACCATCACACAGACACACAGACACACAGACACACAGACACACAGACACACAGACACACAGTCACGCAGTCACGCAGTCACACAGTCACGCAGTCACGCAGACACACAGTCACACAGACACACAGACACACAGACACACAGACACACAGTCACGCAGTCACACAGACACACAGACACACAGACACACAGTTACACAGACACACAGTCACACAGTCACACAGTCACACAGACACACAGACACACAGACACACAGACACACAGACACACAGACACACAGTCACACAGACACACAGTCACACAGTCACACAGTCACACAGACACACAGACACACAGACACACAGACACACAGTCACACAGACACACAGACACACAGTTACACAGTCACACAGACACACAGACACACAGTCACACAGACACACAGACACACAGACACACAGACACACAGTCACACAGTTACACAGTCACACAGTTACACTGTCACACAGTCACACAGTCACACAGTCACACAGACACACAGACACACAGTCACACAGACACACAGTCACACAGACACACAGACACACAGTCACACAGTTACACAGTCACACAGACACACAGACACACAGTCACACAGACACACAGTTACACAGTCACACAGACACAGACACACAGACACACAGACACACAGACACACAGACACACAGTTACACAGTCACACAGACACACAGACACACAGTCACACAGACACACAGACACACAGTTACACAGTCACACAGACACACAGACACACAGACACACAGACACACAGTCACAGTCACACAGACACACAGACACACAGTCACACAGACACACAGTCACACAGACACACAGTTACACTGTCACACAGACACACAGTCACACAGACACACAGACACACAGTCACACAGACACACAGTCACACAGTCACACAGTCACACAGACACACAGTCACACAGACACACAGTTACACAGTCACACAGACACACAGACACACAGACACACAGACACACAGACACACAGTCACACAGACACACAGTCACACAGACACACAGACACACAGACACACAGACACACAGACACACAGACACACAGTCACACAGACACACAGACACACAGACACACAGACACACAGACACACAGTCACACAGACACACAGTCACACAGACACACAGACACACAGACACACAGACACACAGACACACAGTCACACAGTCACACAGACACACAGTCACACAGACACACAGTCACCCAGACACACAGACACACAGACACACAGTCACCCAGACACACAGACACACAGACACGCAGACACACAGTTACACAGTCACACAGACACACAGACACACAGACACACAGACACACAGACACACAGTCACACAGGCACACAGTCACACAGACACACAGTCACACAGTCACACAGACACACAGACACACAGACACACAGTCACACAGACACACAGACACACAGTCACACAGCCACACAGACACACAGACACACAGTCACACAGTCACACAGACACAGACACACAGTTACACAGTCACACAGACACACAGACACACAGACACACAGTCACACAGACACACAGTCACACAGACACACAGTCACACAGACACACAGACACACAGTCACACAGACACACAGTTACACTGTCACACAGTCACACAGTCACACAGTCACACAGTCACACAGACACACAGTTACACAGTCACACAGACACACAGACACACAGACACACAGTCACACAGACACACAGACACACAGACACCCAGTCACACAGACACTCACTCACACAGACACACAGACACACAGTCACACAGACACACAGACACACAGACACACAGTCACACAGACACACAGACACACAGACACACAGTCACACAGACACACAGACACACAGACACACAGTCACACAGACACACAGACACACAGACACACAGTCACACAGTCACACAGTCACACAGACACACAGACACACAGTCACACAGTCACACAGACACACAGTCACACAGTCACACAGACACACAGACACACAGACACACAGTCACACAGACACACAGACACACAGACACACAGACACACAGTCACACAGACACACAGTTACACTGTCACACAGTCACACAGTCACACAGTCACACAGTCACACAGACACACAGTTACACAGTCACACAGACACACAGACACACAGACACACAGTCACACAGACACACAGACACACAGACACACAGTCACACAGACACACAGTCACACAGACACACAGACACACAGTCACACAGACACACAGACACACAGACACACAGTCACACAGACACACAGTCACACAGACACACAGTTACACAGTCACACAGACACACAGACACACAGACACACAGACACACAGTCACAGTCACACAGACACACAGACACACAGTCACACAGACACACAGTCACACAGACACACAGTTACACTGTCGCACAGACACACAGTCACACAGACACACAGACACACAGTCACACAGTCACACAGTCACACAGTCACACAGACACACAGTCACACAGACACACAGTTACACAGTCACACAGACACACAGACACACAGACACACAGACACACAGACACACAGACACACAGTCACACAGACACACAGTCACACAGACACACAGACACACAGACACACAGACACACAGACACACAGTCACACAGACACACAGACACACAGACACACAGACACACAGACACACAGTCACACAGTCACACAGACACACAGACACACAGACACACAGACACACAGACACACAGACACACAGACACACAGTCACACAGACACACAGTCACACAGACACACACACCAAGGGAGGAGGCAAGAGGCTAGCAGGGGGCAGCGAGAGCAATCTCATCAGACTGTATAACTCCACTATATAATCCAAACGTGCAATATCTTACAATACTCCCACACTCTCCTAGTTACTGTTTGTATTTTTATCATTATTATTATTATTACTTACTTACTTTATTCCATTCTCACCTGCATGCACTTTTTCTTTCTTGTTCAAACTGTCCCTGCCTGGAGCTACTGTGGCAAGTAAATTTCTCCTGTGTGAGATCAATAAAGTCTTATCTTATCAAAAAGATCCATGTTTTCAGAGCTCAAACAAAGCAAAGAAACAAGATTAAATTCATTTTAAAACAACATAATACTAATGTTTACACTTAAGAGTTCAGAAATCAATATTTGGTGCAATAACCCTTATTTTTAATCACAGCTTTCAGAGTCACATCTACGGTTACAGACGAACAGGATGAAAATATAAAACTGATTTGTATCCTGAAGGACACCTGGAGCTCTGGATACGCTATTGTGCCAAGTTCTGCTCCTCTCTCACCCTTTTCTTTCTTCTCAACCCCTCCTCCCTCCATCTCTCTCTCTTCTCTGGAGCACAGTGCGTTTCTTTGCTGAGTTCCTCCTCTTTCCTTCCTCCTATCCTCTTCAACTCTTTCACTCCTCTTCATTCCCTCGTCTCCCTGTCAAACTGCAAACATGTCGGCCTGGATTTTATCGTTTCTTCTGTGCTCCATGTGAAGAGTTCTGTTACAGCTTCACTTTTACGCACAGCGGAACTTAAGCTCCGCACGTACGACCACGAATAGGGAAGGGGGGAGGCAAATTCATTCCCCGGGTGCATTAACCAGAATCCACACTCCACCTCCTCTACCTGCGGAGTGACCGGGAGAGGAGGGGGAGTCGTGTCTTTCCTCTCGCTCCTCAGATCAGAATAACCGGAAAAGTTCAGCGTCCCATATCAAACTCTTCTCCGTGCGCTGTGGCTCCTCTCGTTTAATCTGATCATTTTTTAAAAAGTCACACATTGAGCCCATTTTCTGTGATGTCGTTGCTCTGTTGATCCGAACTTCTCAGAGTCACCGGGAGCACAAAGAGCAGCTTAAACTTCAGGCCTGAGCTTTGGTCAGACTCTTATTTCTGTCAGACGGAGAGAGTTTCAGCTCAGGGTTTTAGGATAAGCCTGGACTTGGATGGAACACCCCACTCATACTGAATGTACAACACCAGAGTAACTACAGTCTGTTTATACACGAGCCCCAATTTAATATAAAACACAAGTGTATGTCTCAGGTGGAGGAGTTCAAGTATGTCGGGGTCTTGTTCTCGAGTGAGGGGAGGATGGAGCGTGAGATTGACAGGCGGATCGGTGCAGCATCGGCAGTGATGCGGTCGCTGTACCGGACCGTTGTGGTGAAGAGGGAGCTGAGCCGAAAGGCAAAGCTCTTGATTTACCGTCGATCTACGTTCCTCCCCTCACCTATGGTCATGAGCTCTGGGTAATGACCGAAAGGACAAGACTGCGGACACAAGCGGCCGAAATGAGTTTCCTTTGCAGAGTGGCTGGGCGCTCCCTTAGAGATAGGGTGAGGAGCTCAGTCACACAGGAGGAGCTCGGAGTAGAGCCGCTGCTCCTTCACGTGGAGAGGAGCAGCTGAGGTGGCTCGGGCATCTGTTCCGGATGCCTCCTGGACGCCTCCCTTGGGAGGTGTTTCGGGCATGTCCCACCGGGAGGAGGCCCCGGGGAAGACCCAGGACACACTGGAGGGACTATGTCTCCCGGCTGGCCTGGGAACACCTTGGGGTCCCCCTGGAGGAGCTGGAGGAAGTGTCCGGGGTGAAGGAAGTCTGGGAGTCCCTTAGGTCGTTTTCACACCAGGAAAGTCCGATAGTTCACTTGCTTTGGTCCGGACCAAATTTTTTTTTGTTTTTGTTTTTTTGTTTCGCTTTCACACTGCAGTTTTTCCCCAAGTGAACCAACATCTATTAACAAAACCACGTGTGCTGAGGTCGCTCAGACATTGGACAGAAATGAGCCGTGTCCAAACAAGTGAAGGAGGAGAGTCATGGCGTTGCGTGCGGTTTTCAATCTAGCCTTAGTGATATGGTTTGTTCAGTTTTTACAGTTCGCACAAATGTTTGAGCATCGTGAGGTTTACACTATTTTACAATCAATTTACAAATGACAAATACACAGGGCAAGACGCCTACGGAGGACAGAACTCATGTGAGCATCAAGTAAGTAAGCCTTGTTTCGTTTAGTTTAGTTTCGTCAGCCTCGGTTTCCCATAATGCTCGACATACGACGGGAGCTCGTTAAGTACAAAAAGCCAACTTGTGTCGGGTCGAGTCCGGTCTGCATTCTCACCTCAAACGAACCGCACCAGGATTCGAATGGAACCAGACCGAGATCGAGCTTTTTAGGTGGTCTCGGTTCGCTTGTTTGCTCCAGATCGAGATTTTTGGTTTTTATTCACACCAGAACAAAAGGTCCGAATCAAAGGAGCAAATGAACTCTGGTTCATTTTAAACGAACCAAACAAGGTGTGAAAACGACCTTAGACTGTTGCCCCGTGACCCGGCCCCGAATAAGAGGAAGAAAATGGATGGATGGAAGTGTATGCCATATTTATGGGAGTCCCAGTTCGGGGGTCCCTGAACTGAAAAACGTTGACGACCCCTGTTATAAGTAAACATAATGTGAACGGCCACAGCTTTTAAGCACTATTCAGAGTCACAGCTACAGACGAACAGGATGAAAATATAAAAGTGATTTGTGAGTTCTCCTTGTATCCTGAAGGACACCTGGAGCTCTGGGTACGCTATTGTGCTAAGTTCTGCTCCTCTCTCACCCTTTTCTTTCTTCTCAACCCCTCTTCCCTCCATCTCTCTCTCTTCTCTGGAGCACAGTGCGTTTCTTTGCTGAGTTTGCATGTTCTCCCCGTGTCTGGGGGGCACTCGGGTTTAATACAAAACCTGCAGGTCAAATCCTCCAAATCCTCCGGCTAAAGCAGTCCTGACCAAGACTCGCTCAAGATCTGGAGACGGGTCCCACGGCTCCTGAACCCCTCCTCTTTCCCTCTTTCACTCCTCTGTCCTTCCTCTTTTCTGCCTTATCATCCCTCCCTCCTCTCTCCCTCCTCCTTTGTCCTTACCCCCTCTCTCCTCCATCCTGTCTGCCTCTTCTTCCTCCCCTCTCCCACTCCCTTTTATCCTCTCTTTACCTCCTCTCTCCACCTTTCTTCTCTCCTTCCTCTCTTACCCCTCCATCCTCCTTTCTCCCCGTTTCTCCTTCCTCCTCACTCCTCCACTACTTTTCACTCTCCTTTTCACTTCTGTCACTCCTCCTCCTTTGTCCTTACCCCCTCTCTCCTCCCCCCTGGGCTTCCTCTCTCCCTCCTTCCTCCCCTTTTTCTACCTTTCACTCCCCTCCTTCACTCCTGTCACCCCTCCTCTCTCCTTCTGACACCTCCCTCCCTCCTTGTCCTCCTCTCTACCCCTCCATCCTCCTGTCTCCCTGATTCTCCTTCCTCCTCACTCTCCTCTCTTCCCATTTTCCTTCTGCCCCTCCTTCTCTCTTTCCCCCTCTCTTACCACTCCATTCTTTCTCCCTGATTCTATTTCCTCCTCTCTCCTTCACTCCTGTCACCCCTCCTCTCTCCTCCTTACGCCTCTCTCCCTCCGCCATCATCCTTTCCCCGATTTCCTCCTCACTTTTGTCCTCTCTCCTTCCTCCCCTCTCTCCTTCGCCTTCCTCCTCTTACCCCTCCATCCTCCTCTCTCCCTGATTCTCCTTCCTCCTCACTCTCATCTTCCCTTCTTCCCATACTCTTCACTCCCTCTCTTTCTCTCCCTTCTCTTCTCTCCTCCGCTCCTCCTCGTTACAGGAGTGAGTCTGCCGCAGTGGTCACTTTTGTGTCCAGATGACGGAGATAAATGAATCTCCACGAAAACAGCAGCAAAACCGGACGCCTCGTCCAACGAGTCCTGCTCCTGCCAAGTATCTGAACTATCTGTACTTTTTACTAGTATGTCCACGAGTACTCACATTTGAAGTATTTGTACTTTTTAAACATGTCCACAAGTACTCACATTTGAAGTATTTGTACTTTTTAAACACGTCTCCCCTTCAGAGCAGCATCACAACACAGTCAGCGTGCATCCCGCTAGGGCTGAACGATCGATTGTTTTAGACCGAAAATCGAGATCTCAGACAACACGATTTTGGGATCGTTAAAGTCGTGTTGTTGTTGTTGTTGTTTTTTTGCAGTGCTCATGACCCGGGTTTTGTTTCGTCGATTATTTCACACGTGTACGCCGGCGCCCTGCCACGCCGCTCAGCTCACCAATCAGAAGCGGCGTGCTGCGTGTGGACAGGTCACGTGTTCTCGACTCCAGTCAGTGAAGCTGGTCATCAAATTCAGAAATGCTTCAGTGGGACCAGAAGCGGAGTCAGGGGTTCATACCGCCACTTGAAAGTTCACACGCATTTACATGGCGAGTGCATGTGCATGTTTACATGACGAGTGCATGTGCATGTTTACATGACGAGTGCATGTGCATGTTTACATGACGAGTGCATGTGCATGTTTACATGACGAGTGCATGTGCATGTTTACATGACGAGTGCATGTGCATGTTTACATGGCGAGTGAAAGTCCGGCGAAACGTGCAGTAAAAGTGTGTATCACTCCAGCTGCTTTTGCCAGTGTAACTCCGTATGACAGAAGCAGAGACATCAGGAGATAACGACTGCCGTAACACACTACATTACCAAGGAAATGGTCCCTGTAAACACCAAAGAGTCGTTTAAAATCTCCTCCGCACGATGGCAGAGGTATATGCCCCCCCCCGCAGTACTTCAGTCAGGTTAACATCCCACAGTTGTAGCGGAATGTGAAGAAAAGGTGGTGAAAGAGCTGGAAAATGTCGAGTTATGCCACAGCCACCGATGTCAAGCAGAACGACCGAGCCATAAACGAGTTTGACTGTGCAGTTTGTAAATGCAACTCTGAGTTGAAAAGTGGCTGCCTGCAGACGGCAAACTTCCCACGGACCACGGACCACGGACCACACAGGGGAGAATATTGGGACTAACAGAAGAGGCCCAGACGTGCACCACAACCGACAACGCAACAAACGCAACAAACATGAGCAAAGCAAAGAAACTGAACCAATGACACAGGACCCAGGCTGCATCCTGCACTTGGAAAGACAATCAGTCAGTCAATCAATCTTTTCATACAAAAAATGTATCACAAAGTTCTTTGGAGTGATTAAAAACAACCCACATTTCCTTCCGCCCCCACAGCTGACACCACACAACCAAACAACCCAAACACACACATTCACATACATACGAACACGCTAAAAGACATAACACTACACATAGTAAAATGTGAGGCTGAATACAAGCGAACCAGCTGAGAGCGCTCCAGAGGTGTAAGTGTAAGTGAAGTGTTTATTTATTATGATTTAATATATCATATTTATGATCATGTGTGCGTATTGTCTTTAGGAGGTTATTAGTCCTTCTGTTTAGAAAGTCTCTGCCTCTATTCTCTGTTAGCTGACAAACTGTTAGCATAAGGCTAGTTTAACATTACAAATGCTATAGAAAGGCTATTACCTGTATAACTCCACTGTACGGTCCTATTGTGCAATATCGTTTTCCCAATGTTTCAATACTCTCCCTGTCACTGTTTTTATCATTATTATTAGGGGTGTGCAAAATAATCGTCATGACAATGCATCGCGATGCTAACTTTCACAATATACTGCATCGATTCTAGATGCCAAATAACGATTATTTATTTTAAAAACGGAAAAGCGGAAATGCCGCTGCCTTCACGCCAGCGGCATTTCCGGCGGCGGGCTGTGTTTACATGCTGGAGCGGTTTTTAGAGCAACATGTGCGTTCACGCTGCGCTGTGCGTGCCCAATGCGCTCCTGTCTGCCGAAATACGGAAGTCTGAGAAGGACATCTGCACCCTTACCGAGTGTGACATAACGGCTGCTGAGGAGGTCGTCGCTGCAATGAAACCTATGAAAGTAGCTCCACTCGCAATATCAGAGGAGACCAGTCCAACGCCGTCTATTGTAGCACCACTCCGTCCTCAACTCGTCCACGAGCTCCAAGACAATCCGACTGATTCCATCTTGACAAGGGAAATTAAAACCACAATGTGCCAGGATCTTACCAGGAGGTATTTGAGTGAAAAAGAGGCTCTGTGTAAGACTTTTCCTTTCCGAGGACGAGAGTTAAGATGTTTACACTGGAGTAACTGCAGAAGCCATCAGGACCAAGTGGGAATTACAGGTAACATTAACAACAAGACAACAATACAATTCAAGTGTCATTTAACAATATCAATTCATATTTTAGCATTTAAAAGCATAAATAAGTAATGATAAAAGGAGAAATTCAATAAGTAATAAATGAATACATATTAATACATAACTTAATGAATAAATAAATCTATCGTAGGTAAATGCAGTTGTAAATAGATAAACAGATAAAAGCATTCACAATACGATTGTGTTGAACTGATTTCCAGCAAATCAATGGACTTCAGGCAGTATCAAGGAAGGACGGTTTATTTGTTTTTGTTATTCAATAAATTCAGTTCTGAATTGAGTTGCTCAGAGTTATGGATCAATTGAAGACACGACCCAGATACACAGACACTGATATTCAAGTTATCCTCTTTTTTTTGGTACATTTTCACTGAAGTATGTCGAATATATTGCAATGCATCGCAATAATTCAAGTATAGCGATGCGTCGTGATAGTATCGCACTCTTTGCCAATACCCACCACTAATTATTATTACTATTATTATTATTATTCGATTTATTACTTATTTTATTATTATTATTACCTATCTTTATGTCATTCTTGCTGCATGCACTTGTCTTCTTGTTCAAACTGTCCCTACCTGGAGCTACTGTGACAAGTAAATTTCTCCTGTGTGAGATCAATAAAGTCTGATCTTATCTTATCTTATCTTATTATTAGCATCACTTTAAGTTTAAGTTGCATTTATATGTTTTTTTAATAAAATACAACTATCAAGCTCCTTGAGCCATAAAAGTCTGACTTTACACGACTTTAAGTTCAGACTTTTTGCTCTTCTTAACACACAGATGCTCTTTTCGTTCTTTAGTCGTAATAAGTGCGGTCGCTCAAGCGCTCAGTGTCGCCTGTGGATGTTTCTTTTGAATAAACAGGATTACACTGGAATAAATTATTGACTTTAGTTTTCATTCTCGCATTACAGTTATGGAATTTAGTGTTTGAATGGTGTGATGTACGATATGAAGTTTGCAAATGTTCATGTGCACTGAAACTTGATTTGAAAAGAAATGTAGAAGAAATCGAAATATCCGCCAGAAAAATCGCAAAAATCGTTCAGCCCGACATCCTGCGCATATCATGTTTTTGTATATTTATGGAGAATTGTCGCGTGGGAGCCTGGGTGACGTAGGCTTGTGGGCGGAGCCTCGTACAGAATCTTAGGGCCTGTTTACACGAGAACGCTTACAGAAGTGCCTTTCGTTTACACGGTGACGGCGTTTTTGGGGCCTAAAAACTCAAAAATCTGAAACCACCCTCCAGAGTGGAAAAGTTAAATACGCTCCGCTGTAGCGTCTCCGTGTAAACTGCCCAAGACGCAAAACTGGTCAGATCTGCTCACGTCGCGTACGCGTTTACGTCACATAGATGCGGCACACCTTGATACCACGGATGTTCAAGTCAACATACAAGAGTCATTTCAACAATTGTATAAATCGCACCCACACACGTCTACGGCGTACAAGTCTTTCTCACACTCTCACAGCCACAGACGCCAAGACAAGCGACTTCCGCATGAGGCACTTCAAATGTAAAACCCCATGTGATTTTATATTTTCTAATTCACTGTAATCCTCCTGTAATGTCACTATTTTCAGTACAATATTCAAAAACATGTCAACAAAAATACAAGTCACTGAAATGTTTGGAGCAGAACTTAACAACTCATTTAAAACGCAACTAGAACATTTTATTTTGAAGTTTTACCTTTCTCTTTTCCGGTACAGTCGTGGTTAGAAATGGAACTTGACGCTGTTGTGATGGTTTTTTTTGTTTTTTTTCAGTCCAGCGCCTCCCTTCACTGGCTTTTGCGTCCACTTTTGCGTCTTCGTATAAATGCGGATAAAAAATTTAAGACGAGACGCCACTTTTGCGTCTTCTGTTTTGATCGTCGCCGTATAAACGTAGCCTTAGTAAGGAGGGTTTGAATAGGGCTGGTGAGAGATCTCTAGATTACTCAAACACGCATGGATGACGCTAAAACCTCTTCAGGCAGGGTTTTGGTGAGGGAAAGACGTTCTAACATGGTAGAAAGCTCCAGAAAGTCAATAATAGCCCCTCTTTAATAAAACTGTCCCTCAAAGACAAAACTTCAGACTTTGATATTTAACAAAGAGCGCTCAGACGAGGAGGAGAAATGGGAATTAGAGAAAGGCTGATGGACACTTAGCCATTTTTGAAGAGTCATTTGTTTGAACAGACTGGGTGTTCTATTGTCCCGAGCTCCAGGACAGTGACTTTGGATTCTGCTGCACCAGACCTGCACTTTTAGCCTTTAATCTGTTTTAAAATCTGTTTCGGAAACTTTAAACTATCACTGCCACTAAGGTCGTTTTCACACCTTGTGTGCTTCGTTTAAAATGAACCAGAGTTCGTTTGCTCCTTTGATTCGGACCTTTTGTTCTGGTGTGAATAAAAAAATAAAATCTCGATCCGGAGCAAACAAGAGAACCGAGACCACCTAAAAAGCTCGGTCTGGGCACGGTTCCATTCGAACTCTGGTGCGGTTCGTTTGAGGTGAGAATGCAGACCGGACTCGATCTGACACAGTTGGCTTTTTGTACTTAACGAGCTCCTGTTGTATGTCGAGCATTATGGGAAACCGAGGCTGACGAAACGAAACGAAATTAAACTACACAAAATAAAGCTTGCTTATGTTTTGTGTGAAGAGCAAGAGTCAGAACTTGATGCTCACATGAGTTCTGTCCTCCGTAGTCGTCTTGCCCTGTGACTTCGTCATTTGGAAATTGATTGTAAAATAGTGTAAACCTCACGATGCTGCTCAAACATTTGTACGAACTGTAAAAACTGAGCAAACCATATCGCTAAGGCTAGATTGAAAACAGCAGGTAACACCGTTATTCTTCTGTCCAGTGTCTGAGCGACCTCAGCACACGTGGTTTTGTTTATAGATGTTAGTTCACTTGGGGAAAAACTGCAGTGTGAAAGCGAACCGCACCAAAATTAAAAATTAAAAAATTTGGTTCGGACCAAAGCAAGTGAACTATCGGACTTTCCTGGTGTAAAAACAACCAAAGAGACAGTTTTTTTTTAATGTGTGAATCTGTACGGCGCCCCCTTCAGCAGTGTGGTGCAGCTCCAGAACCGGGGCAGAACTCGGCTCAGAGGACAGTGTCAGGGGTAAGTCAGTGTTAATGCACCACACTGCTGAAGGGGGCGCTGTACAGATTCACATCAAAAAATTTAAAAAAAATCGAACTATCGCTTTAAGTTGTGTTTTAATGTTGTTTCCTCCTCAAAATCAGACCTGGAGTTGTGTTTTGTTGCATTCACATGTTTGAGTTAGACCTGCCCGATTAATCCATTAAATCGATTAATTTGACTTTACAGTTCAGGACGATGTGTTTTTATGAAAATCGATTTTTTAGTTATTTTTTACACGCGAGCGGAACTAATGCGCGGCCACGTTTTACACGGGTAAATTAGCGGGGCGTACCCAAACATTGTACGAGCTAGCGCGGCTAGCGAGTGAGCTAAAGCCGGAGCTTGTACCAAACAAAGGTGTCGCTACATCTGTGATATGGAACTGGTTCAGTTTTTCTTGTGTCGGACTTAGAACAAACGAGTGCTCGCTGTGAGGTCTGTTCAAAAGCTGCAGCACGAAAAAAATGTATCCTAGCGCCGAAAGCTGTTGCACGCAGCGGAGTGCGAGAAGTGCAGGTCCGAACGGAATAAAAATAACCACAGTCCAGTCCCTAATTTTTGAACTGTTTGCAGTATGATAAGCACGGCCCACGACAGAAGGCAATCACACACTCTGTTGTATGTTTTACCAAAAATTACCATGTTGTAAAAGACCTGGTGCCCATATAAACTGTGGAAAAGCCCAGATTCATTAACATGGTGAAAGTTTTGGACCTGAAGTTTGTGCCACCAATATGTTTGTTGTGTTGCCACAGCTGTACACAGACTGCACAAGCTACACACATGAACACAGACAGTGGCTTTTCTGCATCACTCGAGGAAAAACTCAAACACAACACTCCCCACTCCAGTCCATCTTTCCCACAATCAGGGAATCATTTAGCTCCAGAAAATGCTTCTTTATAAAAGAAAGATATTTATATAACTGTGATATTATTGTTCTATATATTTTGTTGTAATATAATTTGAGTTGATAAGGGGCAGATATCATGAGCTTCTTTCTGTTCCCTTTTCATTCATATTTAAGTTATAATTGTATAGATGTAATTGTGTTGCATCTGTTATTTTTGTTTTGTTTTAACAAATGAAATAAATAAATGAAAATGAAATTATATATATTTTTATAACAATAACAGCTTAATTGATGCAGGTGTAATGTATTTGATTTATAAAAGAACGTTGCATTGTTTTGAGACATTTGTCTGTCGTCTGTTATTTGTTTTGAGTCGGGCAGAGAAAAAGATTTATTTTTTTTAAAGATTAAAATTGGAAATCGGATTTTATTTTTTTTAAATCTGAGATTTTATTTTTAGGCCACATCGCCCAGCTCTAGTTTGAGTAACACTTTATTATTAGTCTGTCTACATGTGCAAAGCTCACAACGCTCTGTTCCACCTTGTGATGTCATGTAGTGGTAGTTTAAGTGAACAGCTCCGTTTACCTTTAGACTTCAGTCGAGATCGGCAATTCTAGGGTTGGAATCATCCAAATGATTCTAGTGAAGATGTGAGGATTATAAAAAATGCATTTCCTGTATCATCACGTGACATCACAAGGTGGGACGGAGTGTTTTCCGTCTGAGAGAAGAACTCAGCCTAAGGACGACCGTTGTTGTTTCCTTTTGTGAATAGTTCGAGCTCACTGTGTTACATTAGAAGAGGGGATGGGATTAAATCACTTTTTCTTCTTCCCACTCCTTTTTGGGCAAAAGTTTTGTTTTGTTTTTTGTCGTTGATGCTCTTATTGTTTTTGTAAAAATGTAAATTGCTTACAGCCCAAAATAAATAAAATAAAAAATAAAATAAAAATGAACAAATCCGCAGGTTTTGTGTGTTGAACGTGTGAATGAAACAAAACAGGTTTGTTTTTGAGGAGGAAACGACATTAGAACAGATCAGAAAATGGCAAATAGGTAACACAGGACCTTTAATATTCCTCTAGTATGAGAATAGAACTTTGAAGTTACTGGTCAGATCTGTGGAAAGGCGAGTCCACAGTCTGGAAGAAAGGAGGGTTTTCTTAGTATTTTAACACACTCGGAATAATAACAGTTGTAAAAACATCTATTCCAATGCCAAACCCACAAGCAAGAAAAGTTCTGTCACCTAGTGCGCCTTTAAGCAGGGAGGCAGGTGTCTTGCTCAGAGGCACAACGGCAGCCGGATGGATTCAGCGCAGACCTAAACATTTCCTAATAAATCAGCAACAATCACTGTCAAACCAAGAAGTAAACAGCGTGAATAAAACATGAGGCAAGTGTCGAGACATGGCAACCTCCTCCAAAACCCGTGATTCCAGACTCCCCACCGGAGCCCCGCCGGAGCCCCACCGGAGCCCCACCGGAGCCCCACCGGAGCCCCGCCGGAGCCCCACCGGAGCCCCGCCGGAGCCCCCCACCGGAGCCCCCCACCGGAGCCCCGCCGGAGCCCCCCACCGGAGCCCCACCGGAGCCCCGCCGGAGCCCCGCCGGAGCCCCACCGGAGCCCCCCCACCGGAGCCCCACCGGAGCCCCACCGGAGCCTCCCACCGGAGCCCCACCGGAGCCCCACCGGAGCCCCGCACAACTCCGCGTTAAAACACGTCCACGGCGCGCGTCAACTCCCGAGAGGCGCGTCCAAAGTTGTACCCGTGCCACGACGGACCCCGCGCGTCCAAACACACCGGAGCGGTACTCACGCGTGGCGCACGTAGGTCGGCTGGTCACTGGAAGGAACCCGTCATCGGTAACGGCGGAGAACGCGGTGCCCAAAGAAGTGTCGTAGGTCCGGCGATCCGGGTTTAGTCCAAGGGGAACGGGGGAAGGAGCGCGGAGTGATGGAGTCCCGGTGTAAATCCGTGCGTATTCCGAGGCGAGCGGGGACGCGCACTGCCCCGGTATGAGAGGGAGAGAGAGCACGTACCGAGACACGCACGGTCGGTCGGTCGGTCGGTGGGGGCGCTCTCCGTTGCGCGTGCCCCGTTCCCTCGCTTTCTCTCGGTTACGTCACAGGAGGACGTACGCGGCAGGTCGCTCCGTCGCTCGGTCGGTCGGTTGGTCGGTTGGTCGGTTGGGTGCCGTTCCACAAAATTGACGTAGACCGTATCACCGATTTAATCACCGTAACGGGGGGAGCGTAAGAATACAACCGGGGAGGCGGAGGGATACGGGCACTGTGCTTCTTTTCTTTTTCTTTTCTTTTCTCTTTTCAAAGCGGATTTACTCCTCTTTAAATAAATCTGTTTTACATTTACAGTACATAAGCCGACCCGTGTCTTACTTAAAGCCACAGTGTGTAACTTTTTCTCCTAAAAACAGAGCAATATTTTGAGTTTATTGTACACGCGCTTGCATCTCCACAGACCTGACTCTTTCTGCTCGTTTCCATGGAAATGTCGTTCCTTTGGCTCTAACGTTCCACAGCGTGGCATTAAACGTGTCTATTTCCACGGAGAATGTTTCAAAATGTGGCTTTAACTTTCCGTTTCCATGGTGACACACAGGTGACAGCTCCAGAAAAGGATACGGACACTGTTTTTTGTTTTGTTTCTTTTTCTTGTTTTGTCAAAGGCAGATGGACGGAGAGTAGCCGAAAATGTACAAACGTTCCATCAAAATAATAAAAGTACAAAGTATTGATCTGATTTAATTAAATTGATTAAATTGATTGTGTAACTTTTCTGGTGGAGGGTTCGTCACCTTCTACTGCTTTTCTGCATGGAGACGTTATTGCTTCGTCTGGAATGTTCCACAGTATGGCATTAAACCTTTTCTTTATTCGTTGAGACCAAACCAGACCAAGGTCCAGGTCTGTGGAGAGGCGACCTCGCTCACACTCACAATGTGTTTTTCCAGGTATTTTGGAGCTCTAAAACCACCTGGAATTGAAGAAATGTAAAGTAGAGCTGTTTAAAGTCACACTGTGGGACTTTTGAAAACAGTGGAATGACATCTCCATAGAAACAAGCAGGTGACGGACCCCCAACCAAAAAGTCACACTGTCCACCTTTAAGTCATGTTCTAATGTTTCCTCCTCAAAAACACACCTGGAGTTGTTTCGTTTCATTCACATGTTTGAGTAAAACTTTATTTGTCCATCTGCATCTCCAAAGCTCAAAATGCTCCGTTCCACCTTGTGATGTCATGAACTGGTAGTTTTCAAGTGAACATCTCATTTTACCTTTTGTTTAGCAAAGATTGGCAATTCCAGATTATCCAAATGGTTCTAGTGAAGATATATGGATTTTAAAGGTCCCATGACATGGTACTTGTTGATGCTTTTATATGGCTCCTTAATGGTTCCCTAATACTGTAAATGAATCCTTCTTCAAAATCAACACTCAGTGCATGAGAAACAGAGATAAGATGAGAAAGAGTCATAAATGTCACTCTGGAACACTCCATTATGGGCGTTGTTGCTTGAATGCAAATGAGGAGGACAGAGATGGCCTATAGTAGGGGGTGGGGGCGTGGCCAAGCTCTCCGCTCCGCTCTGTGACCCACTTCCGTGTTTTTGCACGGGGGAGAGATGAGAAGCCTTCCATTGAAAAATAAACACATTTCCACAGAAAATAAAATTAAACCACTGCTGTTCAAAGGTCCAGAGGCTCAGATAAAGGACTTCCGAGCCTAGAAACACTCGCAAGTTCCTCCAGGCAAATAAAAAAACGTATTTCGCATTGCGTAGCTCCTCCGCAGTCCAAACTCTCTGGGCGTGATTTACAGAGACGCTGAGTACAGACAGACGGGGGTGGAACTGCATTTGCATTTCTTTTTTCGAGCTGACGTCAATAAGTTTCCTTGTTCAAAATCGCCCGTTTGAGCTCTGATTTTTTGTAAGTAAGTAAAATTTTATTTATATAGCACCTTTCACAGACAAGAGCCACAAGGTGCTTCACAACAAGACTTAAAATACAAAATATACAAAATACAAATATAAAAATATAAAAGGTGGAGACAGTGATTAAGATAAAAACAACATAAAATCACAGCAGCCCAGAAACACTAACCAAAAGCTGGCACAAAAAAGAAGGTCTTAAGTTGGCTTTTAAAAGCGTCAACAGACTCAACTGAACGCAGGGAGAGCGGAAGATCATTCCAGAGCCGAGGAGCAACAGCCTGGAAGGATCGATCTCCTCTGGTCCGAAAACGCGTGCGTGGAACCATCAGTAGATTCTGATCCACAGACCTCAGAGCCCTCACAGGGGAGTGAGGCTGGATCATATCCCTGATGTATGAGGGAGCCTGGCCATGCAAAGCTCTACAAGTTAAAACTGAGCATTTGCGATCCTTTTCTGCGTTGTAACGCAGAAAAGGATCGCAAATGCTCAGTTTAGACATTTCGCAACTTTTAACCATGAAGGGGGGGGCTAAACAGGGTAGGGGAGCTCACATTAACGTTCAAAAACCTCAGAAAGTGAAAATTTCATGCCATGGGACCTTTAAACATGTGAAACAAACCACAAGTGCAGGTCTGTGATGTATAAACATTATAACAGATCAGAAAAGGCGTTGAATGGTCCTTTAAGAACAAAAGAACAGTTTGGCGCTGTTGGATTTTGTGGAAAATTACCAGATTTAGACATTTAGATTACTGCTGAAAATGGCACAAAGAATATTTAGTTCTTCGGGGACGTTCAATTATCTAAATAGGCCTAATTACAGTCCTTGCGATTTCATGTTAATTATTGTGCCCACTCACATTATGATTTCCGTTTGATCGGAATATTGTGCAGCCCTAGATCCAGGAATACGACTTTAAAGATGAGATTCAAAAGATCAAGACTCCATGCACAGCTTCCAGGTGCTGGTAACAGCAGGAATATTCAACAGTTCCAAAAAAAGAAGGTTTACCGCGCACTTGTTTGACCTTATACTTTATTCTTTATTAGGTGAGAGCGAACAAAGCATTTTGCTTCTACAGCGTCATCAGGTTCGCCCGAATAGTGCCAGGTGGGACTAAATACCATCCGGTCACATGTTCTTTCTCTTAAAGTCTTATTTTTGGAATGCAGTAAATATATTACATATACACAGTAGAAAAACAGACACATCATCCAGTGTACATAATACAACTAACCAAAAGGAGAGAAGAGAACTTTTACATCCTCAACCAGCTCAGTCACTGTGTGCACATGGTACGATCGGATCGGATTTCTCGGTTTCCCGATTTTACTATCGGCCTAAGCCAGGGGTTCCAATCGGATTCGGGAAACCAATCCCTATACGATCCTGAGCCTGTGCACATGAATTTGATCCGTTTGCAGTCGGATTACACTCGTCCATGTGCACACAGTGAGTGTAACAATACCAATAGAGTCACCTTTGTGTCACAGTATTCGACTGGTTCAAAACAAGTTAAAAAGATCATTAATAAGCACTGGGGTTTACTATTAATTATACTGCCGTTATAATTGACTTGTTTTGGGTGCACTATGGAGTGGGTAACCCTGATTTAAATCAGGCTACCATTTACCATTGACTTGCGCTAGCCTAGCAACTGAAAACTCTGCAGCTGGAAGGACTGCATGAAATTCACTAAAAAGTGTCTCCACATCTCTGCAGCACTCTGGCTAACTCGGAAATGAGCCCCCATGTCAAAAATCCTGGAATATCCCTTTAAAGACTTCATCAATTGTTCCATGACTCATGTCATTTATGTGCTTATGCCCGTGTGGCCTTATGTATGTGGACCAGACTAAACAGAATCTAAACACAAGGAGCTATTAGAAACAACTATTTTGATTACGCTATAGCGAGACATTATAGAGAAAGAAACCACGGTTCTGCTGCATCCCTGAGGTTTGTTGGCATTGAAACCGTGCCACCTAATCCTCGAGGGGGAAACAGGATCAAACAACTTTAAGGAGGGAAGCCGACTGGATTAAAGAACTGTCAACGATTGAACCTGGTGGACTAAATGAAGCACAGGATTTGAGCTGTTTTTTGTCAATAAATACTTGTAAATATTGCTTGTGTGGTGTAAATAGATTCATGTTGTGGTTGTGAGTTTGTCCAATTCCGATTGCTCTGCACTGGTCAGCGTGTTGTAATGTTTACTTGTGAGATTTTTTTTTGTTTTTAAAGTTCTACTGTACTTTTTGTACAAAAGAGCGCACCTGACTATAAGCCACACCAACCTTTTTTTTTTTAAATTAAGATTTGTACATATATAAGCGACACCTGACTATAAACTGCAGAGGGGTATTCCACGAAAGCTACTAAGCACAAAGCCCGGCTTTATTCGACAGGTGGCGCTAGTTTTAGTGAGAGTTCGGTTCCACGACGCTCGCTAAACTTAGTTCCCGCTGAGTTACTGGGGCAACATGGTCTTAGCAGATAGTCTGGTACCGGCCAGGCTAAAGACGCGACTTAATCAGGCCGTGTAAACAGAGTTTACGTCAGGTACGTATTTAACAATTTAACGTATTAGTTGGAGCAAATACTTTTACACAGTAAAAATAAATTACAACTGACAAGACTGCTCTACAAATATATAATATTTATGACATCAACTGCCCACCATGAGAATAATAATAATAATAATAATAGATTTTATTTATAAAGCACTTTACATTGAAAAACAATCTCAAAGTGCTACAGAGAATTTAAAAACAGGGTAAAAACACAGACAGAATAGATACAAACATAGCAATATAAAAAAACACAACATATTATGGGGCCAATTAGCCATAGGCTCTTGTGAACAAGTGAGTCTTTAGTGCACTTTTAAAAGCATCCACCGACTGTGGGGCCCTAAGGTGGTCGGGAAAGGTATTCCACAGACGGGGAGCTGCGGCTTGAAAGGCCCTGTCACCCATGATCTTTAGCCGTGTCCTGGGTGGAATCAGACAGTGCTGCTGGCCTGACCAGGTCCTGGTAGAGGTCTGAGGTGTGAGTATTTTGGTGAGGTAGGTGGGGGCCGCACCGTGCAGACAGTGATGGGTGTGCAGGAGGATATTGTATTCAATACGGAGGTGAACGGGAAGCCAGTGCAGGGTGTGAAGGATGGGGGTGATGTGCTCGTGTTTCCGCACCCTCATCAGGACCCTGGCAGCGCTGTTTTGGATGTATTGGAGCTTTTGAAGGCTCCTGCCAGAGATCCCGATGAGGAGTGCATTACAGTAGTCCAACCTGGAGGAGACAAACTCACAATCTCCCGCACTGCAGACGGTAACTTTTCCCCTGCGCCACAGATCAGCGTTGACATCAATGGTGAAAAACATACTTAAAAAACTCATCCTCCAGCACTGTTAGAGGACTTAACTTACGTATTTAAGCGCTCGGCGATCTTCTGCCACGCCATGTCTCTCGCCTTGGTTATTGCAAGTGTGTTGTAGAGTTCCAAAAGCAACTTCTGTTCTGAAATAATCGGCCCGAATCTTCAACATGATGGCGTTTTCGACAGTCGCTTGTTCAGGGCTTCTTATTTACCCCGTGCACGCGCGGAGGTCCGGCCTGATTAGGCCAGACTGAGCTTAGCGCTGCTGAGGCGCAGCTGAAACGTGTTAGTGGAACGACTTCAGGCTTTCGTCTAAGTTAGGGCTAGGTCAGGCGAGGACTTAGCACTTAGTCGGAGCTATGTTTAGCCACGTTCGTGGAATACCCCTCTGGTGTCCACAGATATTTACACAGAAAGATAGTACACAAAAGGATTTTTTATTTTATTTTAATTAACGTAAATTCCGGTACGTTCTTTTTTCAAACAGCGCCTACGGCAGAAACACGGCAGTAAAACAACTGTAAAATGGCCTGTAGCCTCTGGAAGCCTTAAAATAAAGTTTCAAGTTTAACTTAAAGGGTGAACCCCCTGAACTCTCACGGAACTGTTGACACCTGTAGGAGATTTTAAGTGGCTAAAACAAGGCTCCATTAATTCATGAACTCTCCTCATTTATTTGATAAAGTCTTGATAAAGAATTAATCCATACATAAGCCGCACCTGATTATAAGCCGCAGGGTCCGTGTGAGAAAAAAGTAGCGGCTTATAGTCCGAAAAGTACGGTGTATATACATTATGTACACTGGATGATGTGTCTGTTTATCTACTGTGTATATGTAATATATATACTGCGTTCCAAAAATTATGACTTTAAGAGAAAGAACATGTGACCGGATGGTATTTAGTCACACCTGATGATGCTGTGGAGGCGAAACGCGCTGTTCGCTCTCACCTAATAAAGGATAAAGAGTAAAGACAAACAAGTGTGTGGTAAACCTTCTTTTTTTTGGAATCTTTAAAGATGAGATATTTTACTTCTGTGGGATATTAGTTGTGACATATTTAGATCGCTAGATTACTCAAACATGTAAAACCTCAGGAAGCTCCGGAAAGCTGATTTACTGCTCTATAAATATTAAATGAACGTCTTTTAGATTTACAGTATATAAGCCGACCTGTGTTTTACTTAAAGCCACAGTATGTAACTTTTTATCCCAAAAATAAACAATATAAAAGCATAAAGAATGTTGCTGTTGTTTTTCATTTTGAGTTTGTACTGAAAACATACACAGAGCTGACTCTTGTTTGGTCTGCAGGCTGCAGTATGGCCTAAACATGTCTGTTTCCATGGAGAATGTTTCAAAATGTGGCTTTAACTTTCTGTTTCCATGGTGACACACAGGTTACACTGTATCCTTATTTGTAAAGAATATTTTGGTGCAGTTTTGGAATAAAAATGTAAGCACGATGTTTCTGACAAGCAAAAAAATAAAAAATAAAGGAGAATGAAATAAAACACAACTCTAGGTGTGTTTTTAATGAGGGAACAACATTCTAACGTGACACTGCGTTTGACCCAGACTTCAGTGGGTCAGGAGCAGAGCCACGACCAACTAAGAGTAAAGACCGCCCGTCCACCAGAAACAGAACCACGAAAAACAAAACCACAAGAAAAAAACACAAGAATCCACACACAAAAAAACAGAAAAAAACAAAACCACAAGAATCCACCAGAAACAAAACCACAAGAATCCACAAAAAAAAAAAAAAAAAAAAAAAACACAAGAATCCACCAGAAACAAAACCACAAGAATCCACCAGAAACAAAACCACAAAAATCCACACAAAAAACACAAGAATCCACAAAAAAACACAAGAATCCACAAAAAAAACACAAGAATCCACAAAAAAACACAAAAATCCACCAAAAAACCCCAACAAAATCACAAGAATCCACAAAAAACAAAACCACAAGAATCCACCAGAAACAAAACCACAAAAATCAACAAAAAAAACACAAGAATCCACACAAAAAACAAGAATCCACAAAAAACCCCACAAGAATCCACAAAAAACCACAAAAATCCACCAAAAAAAACAACAAAATCACAAGAATCCACAAAAAACAAAACCACAAGAATCCACAAAAAATTGAAAAAACAAAACCACAAGAATCCACAAAAAAAAACACAAGAATCCACAAAAAAACACAAACATCCACCAAAAAAAAAATAACAAAATCACAAGAATCCACCAAAAATAAAACCACAAGAATCCACAAAAAAAAAAAAAAAAAAATCACAAGAATCCACCAAAAATAAAACCACAAGAATCCACAAAAAAAAACCCACAAGAATCCACAAAAAACTGAAAAAACAAAACCAGAAGAATCCACAAAAAAAACACAAGAATCCACAAAAAACACAAAAATCCACCAAAAAAACAAACAAAATCACAAGGATCCACCAAAAATAAAACCACAAGAATCCACAAAAAATAAACAAAATCACAAGAATCCACCAGAAACAAAACCACAAAAAAACAAAACCACAAAAAAACTAAACCCCAAGAATCTACAAACACACACACACACACACACACACACAAACACAAGAATCCACAAAAAAATAAAACAGAAAGAATCCACCAGAAACAAAACCACAAAAATCCACACAAAAAACACAAGAATCCACAAAAAAACACAAGAATCCACCAAAAAAAACACAAGAATCCACAAAAAAAACACACAAGAATCCACAAAAAAACACAAAAATCCACCAAAAAAAACCCCAACAAAATCACAAGAATCCACAAAAAACAAAACCACAAAAATCAACAAAAAAAAACACAAGAATCCACACAAAAAACAAGAATCCACAAAAAAAACCACAAGAATCCACAAAAAAACACAAGAATCCACAAAAAAACCACAAGAATCCACAAAAAAAACACTAAAATCCACCAAAAAAAAACCAACAAAATCACAAGAATCCACAAAAAACAAAACCACAAGAATCCACAAAAAACTGAAAAAACAAAACCACAAGAATCCACAAAAAAAAACACAAGAATCCACCAGAAACAAAACCACAAAAATCCACACAAAAAACACAAGAATCCACAAAAAAACACAAGAATCCACAAAAAAACCACAAGAATCCACAAAAAAACACTAAAATCCACCAAAAAAACCCCAACAAAATCACAAGAATCCACAAAAAACAAAACCACAAGAATCCACCAGAAACAAAACCACAAGAATCCACCAGAAACAAAACCACAAAAATCCACACAAAAAACACAAGAATCCACAAAAAAACACAAGAATCCACAAAAAAACCACAAGAATCCACAAAAAAAAACACTAAAATCCACCAAAAAAACCCCAACAAAATCACAAGAATCCACAAAAAACAAAACCACAAGAATCCACCAGAAACAAAACCACAAAAATCAACAAAAAAAACACAAGAATCCACACAAAAAACAAGAATCCACAAAAAAAAACACAAGAATCCACAAAAAAACACAAAAATCCACCAAAAAAAACCAACAAAATCACAAGAATCCACAAAAAACAAAACCACAAGAATCCACAAAAAACTGAAAAAACAAAACCACAAGAATCCACAAAAAAAACACAAGAATCCACAAAAAAACACAAAAATCCACAAAAAAAAACAAAATCACAAGAATCCACCAAAAATAAAACCACAAGAATCCACAAAAAAACCCCACAAGAATCCACAAAAAAACACAAAATCACAAGAATCCACCAGAAACAAAACCACAAAAAAACAAAACCACAAAAAAACTAAACCCCAAGAATCTACAAAAACACACACACACACACACACACACACAAACACAAGAATCCACAAAAAAAACAAAAAAAAACTAAAACAAAAACACAAGAATCCATAAAAAAAACAAAATCACAAACACAAGAATCCACCAGAAATAAACCCTGGCACAAAGTTGAAAATCTTTCCTGTACAAATAAAAGTGGACGTGATATTTTTTCACAATAGTTCTACAGAGTGGAGTCATTGTTCAAAAGCAGGATTAGAAACTTGAGCTGACACTTTGTGGCCTGAGGCTGGGGCTGTTCTACATGTTTGTCTCCGGTGGAAACAGTAAACACTGCTCAGACAGTTTAAAGTTACTCACCGCGTCATTCCCCGAGCGCGCGGAGGCTCCCGCACGTGTCCCGGTCCTGTCCGGTTCCAGACTGTCTCCGGTACCTGGACTCTTGTCTCCCGTTAGTGCGTCCGGTGCGCTCGTGCGGGTCTCTGGTTCACGTGCCAAACTGGAGCACTTCCGGCTCGCGCTTTAAATCGAGTTCGGTGGCGCGCACGTGACCACGAATTCAACCATTATTGATCATTTGTGTGGGATTATTTATTCCCTGATTTATTGAGTTTATGAGTTCATAAAGTAAAAGTCATTTTTATGATGTAAATAAAACATCTGATTTATGAGTAGAGTTTTGCTAAGTTAAACTTTCAAACCCTGTGATTGGTTAATTGGGCAGCCCAGGGGCGGGGCTAAGGGGTATTTAAAGGGCGCTCTGCTCGTTCTGGGGGCTGTATTTGTTTGTTTTCTCTTTATCCTGGACTGTAAATCCAGCAGGTTTGAACAGTTCGGGCTGTAGTGAAAATAAAAACACTGACGTTTTTGTGGCCGAGCATCACTTTTTTCGTTCATGTAAAGAAGAAACTAGTGATGGTGAGATGAAAGTGAAAGAGTGCACAGTTCGGAGCGTGGTTATAAGGGAGCTCAGACTGCAGTCAAGTCTGTGCACACTCGCTCAGCCCTGAGTGCACTCCGCGGACCGCATGGGCGTCTGCGAAATGCGACAGGTCTCGCAACTACGGGAAGCAGCCGCCGACTCCATTTCCTCCTGTAGAAGAAGTAGCGCGTGGTGCATGCTGGGATATATGACTGCGCAAAGTGTGCTTTTTCACGCCCCGATTTCCATGGAAACGACTGTGGTCTTCGGACGGCATGTTAACTGTATATGGGACAAAACTGAAATGGGACAGCAGTCGCCGCGCCGGATGTGACGAACATGCCCTTCAATCCACGCTCCGAACTGTGCACTCTGAGAATTGGGACATGGCTGAAGACTCATGAGGCATTGAACCACTTGAGCCAAAGCTTCAGGTGCGCATGGAACCACCTACTGGCCAAGTGTGTAATCACAGATGCACTGAACTTTTGTGTCTGTTGGGAACGACTATGAATTACAAAACACGCACGACCAAATAATTCCTGTACATAATTATCACATATGTATATAGTAACTTTTGTATGTATGTATTTTGTATGTATTCTATTATAATATGGCAGGTTAAGCTGTTTTTCTGAAAATGCTGATCAGGCAGAGGACAGTGAAAGTGTTTGTGGAATTAGGAAAAGGACACAGATTACGCTTATGTAACTTGGACAACGATGTACAGGACAGGGGAAATTGTATTCATTTTTATTCAGAACACAGTTTCTCAACTGTTTTTTTTTTTTTTTTGACACAACCTCACCTTTGAATAGAATAAGAAACCGTGAAAAATAGTTCTTGATAAGCAAACCTAATGTGTCTGTAATGATGTTAGATTTAGCTTACCTTGTTAGGGATACACAGGGGAAAACCTCCTCTTCCTTCCTACTCTCCTCACTCTCCTTAATCTTTCTCCCTAAACTCTCCAAACTCTCTCCAAACTCTCTCCAAACTCTCTACAAACTCTCTCCAAAATATCTCCAAACTCTCTCCAAACTCTCTCCAAACTCTCTCCAAAATATCTCCAAAATATCTCCAAAATATCTTCAAACTATATAAACACTATCCAAACTCGATCCAAACTCTCAGTGACCGCAGCTCTCCTTCAAACACCCACGTTTTGAGCGGACCCTGAGGGTCTATAGCTGGAATGGCTCGAGGCAAAATCTGAACCACTTCCCCAAGCAGTGGTGTGGTACAACCGGGCAGCGAGGCTTCGGACGCCATCATTTTTGGCTCCTCCCCTAAATGAAGCGAGCCTCGACACGGAAACACCCCCTTCATTACTCGGCACACGCTTCAAAGCCTCGGCAGATCTCGTAACATCACTGTATCAAACTCTGTGATTGGTTAATTGGTCAGCCCAGGGGCGGGGCTAAGGGATATTTAAGGGGCGCTCTGCTCCTTCTGGGGGCTCTGGTTTTTGTTTGTATCCTGCACTTTAAATCCAGCACATTTGAACAGTTCGGGCTGTAGGGAGAATAAAAACACTGAAGTTTTTGTGGCTGAGCATCACTTTTTTCATTCATGTAAAGAAAAACCCAAGAAACCAAGACAAAAAATACAAAATAAAGCACATTTCCAGGAGCCTGTGGTCAGTGTGAGCGTTCATGGTCCTAATGCTAATGCTAGATTGTGACTAAGGCTATGTTCAGCCTGCACCCTGAAGTGACCCAAATCTACGCAACCTGTATCTGATCTTCTAATGACAGTGTGAACAACACAGATCCCATTTTTTCAAATTTTTCAAATGGATATGTGGTCCTAAAACCGATACATATCCGATCTTTTGACATGCGACTTCAGTCTGAACGGTCAGGTCGTGTTCATCCGACCTACACGTCATCAACAAGTGAGAGTGGTACAAGTCGGCGCTCACAAATGTACACAAACGTTCTTCTTGTCATCCGAAAATTTTGTATGAACTTCATGTCAGTGAAGCAGCAAAGAAAATAGCAATCCCACCGCTCTCAGCGCCCACACATTCATTTCTACGGACGTTGCTGCTGCTGCCCCACAAAACGTCAAGGCCAAAAACCTTCTCAATCTCCTCCTTAAAACAAATAAGTTGTACATGTTCTGGCTCTGGTACTGAATGCTCGTGTCCATGTTTAGGCGACTTCCTGTATACAGCTGGTATTGTACATCTTATTTGATATTGTATTTTATATTTGACTACTACTTTCTATTTATATCTGATTTATACATATATATTTTATATATATTATTTAGGAGCGGCAGTAGCTCAGTTGGTAGAGCGTTTCTCTACTGATCCAGGGGTTGGCGGTTTGAATCCCGCTGTTGATGGGTTGGTTGTGTGTGATCCCAGCTCCCACAGATGAGCGCTGCCGTTGTGTCTTTGGCCAAGACACTTAACCCCCCCTCGCCCCCAGTGTCTGCGGACACTGGTAGCCCCCATGGCAGAAGTACATCAAGGCCTGTTGTGACATGGGCCATCCTCCCTTGGACCCACCACCTGTGGGAGGGTTCATGGGGGCTGGTGCATTGTGTTCTGGGTGGCAGATCTGCTTGGACTGCTGCCCCCATGACCCAGATGGAAAAGCGGAAGAAGATGGATGGATATTTTATTATCATTATTTTTATTTTTATGTATATAATTATGTCTCATCTATTGCTCTTTGGTTGTTATTCCATCTATTTTTTCTTTTTCTTTTTTCTTTTTACCCTCTGTTATACGTATATACAGTGGTACCTCACCTTAGGAAATTAATTCGTTCCAGAAGTGGTTTCGTAGCGTGAATTTTTCGTAAGTTGAGTAGCTATTTCAATGGAAAAGGCCTGATTCGTTCCAAGGCCCCGATCCAAGTTTTTTTTTATAGTGTAACACTGTGTTCTGGGTCCTGATTGGCTAAGAGACTGTAGACCCAGGACTAAATATGGACTAAACCAGGTCTAAACAAGGTCTATACCTGGACTGGACCAGGACTAAACCTGGACTAAACCAGGACTAGACCAGGTGGATTAAAGCGCCGCGTGCAGGTCTATTTCCTGGTTTCTCACGAGTCACAGCTGAGGCGAGCAGCGAAGTGGGGACCACAGCGAGGAGGGGACCGCAGCGAGGAGGAGACCGCAGCGAGGAGGGGACCGCAGGGAGGAGGGGACCGCAGCGAGGAGGGGACCGCAGCGAGGAGGGGACCGCAGCGAGGAGGGGACCGCAGGGAGGAGGGGACCGCAGCGAGGAGGGGACCGCAGCGAGGAGGGGACCGCAGCGAGGAGGGGACCGCAGCGAGGAGGGGACCGCACGCAGCCCGAGCACATGAACGAACGCAGGTAAGAACCGCGGTGGTTTAATCCTGGTTTAGAGGAGGCACGGTTTGAGCACGGGTCTCGTCCTCTCAGCCCCGCGCCGGGTCATGCTGCGCTATCACACACGTGTCCGCACTTCTCCCCCCTCCCCCTTCCCCCCACACTTCACTATTAATACATTTTGTTGAAAATCTATGAAAGTTTGAGTGTTTAAACAAGAGACAAATGTGAGAAAAGTTTAAATCCAGTCTGAGAAAAGCGTATAATGTGTGTGGCTGAACGCGCATTATTTGAATTTTTGAGATTTCGCGTTTCGTAACTTGAATTTTCTTTCGTATCTAGAGACCAAAATTTAACGTGAAGGCGTTTCGTAAATTGAAATTTTCGTTTGTTGGGTCTTTCGTAAGGTGAGGTACCACTGAATTATACTGTATATTACAGTTGTGGTCAGAAGTTTACATACACTTAAAAGAACATAATATCATGGCTCTCTTGAGTTTCCAGCTATTTCTACAACTCTGATTTTTCTCTGATCGACTGATTGGAACAGATACTTCTTTGTCACAAAAAACATTCATGAAGTTTGGTTCTTTTATGACTTTTTTATGGGTTAATGGTTATGGGTTTTATGAGCCTTTCTGTGTGGAGTTTGCATGTTCTCCCCGTGTCTGGGTGGGTTTCCTCCGGGCACTCCGGTTTCCCCCATCAACCCAAAACATGCACCAGGTAAAATCCTCCAGCTTAGGTCCTGACCAAACTGAAGCGAGAAGATCCTGGAGATGGTCCCCGGGCGCAGTAATGTGCTGCTCACTGCTCCTGATAACAGGATGGGTTAAAATGCAGAGGATAGTTTCTCCTGTGTGAGATCAATAAAGTTGCTTCTTCTTCTTCTTCTTCTTAAAAGAAAACGTGACCAAATCTGCAGGGTCAAAAATATACATACAGCAACATGAACTAGTAATGTTGGTGACTTAGAAACTTGTGTCAGTGAAATGAGCTCCATAGCATGGCCTCTTAACTTCTTCTGAATGATTTTGTGTGACTACAGCTGGTGACTTCCCTGAGGCCATTTAAATAGGGCGCATTGGCCCACAAACGCTATAATGGGAAAGTCAAAGGGGCTCAGCACGGATCTGAAAAAGCGAATCATTGACTTGAACAAGTCAGAAAAGTCACTTGGAGCCATTTCAAAGCAGCTGCAGGTGCCAAGAGCAACAGTGCAAACAAGTGTTTGTAAGTATAAAGTCCATGGCACTGCCACGATCAGGAAGAAAATGCAAACTATCACCTGCTGCTGAGAGAAAATTGGTCAGGAGGGTGAAGAGTCAACCGAGAACCACCAAAAAGCAGATCTGCCAAGAATTAGAAGCTGCTGGACCACAGGTGTCAGTGTCCACAGTCAAGAGTGTTTTGCATCACCATGGACTGAGAGGCCGCTGTGCAGGAAGGAAGCCCTTACTCCAAAAGCAGCACCTTAAGGCTCGACTAAAGTTTGCTGCTGATCACATGGACAAAGATAAGACCTTCTGGAGGAAAGTTCTGTCGTCAGACCAAACAAAATAGAGCTGTTTGGCCACAATGCCCAGCAGTATGTTTGGAGGAGAAAAGCTGAGGCCTTTAACCCCAAGAACACCATGCCTACTGCCAAACACGGTGGTGGTAGTATTATGCTGTGGGGCTGTTTCGCTGGCAATGGAACTGGTGCTTTACAGAGAGAAAATGGGACAATGAAGAAGGAGGATTACCTTCAAATTCTTCAAGAAAACCGGCTGGTTAGCTCAACTGGTAAGTCATGGACTTTCCCCCTGGGGGTTGTGGGTTCAAATCCCCCCCGGGCAATGAGCCAACCAGTGTGGGCCCTTGGGCAAGACCCTTCACGGTACTGCCCCCCCCCCGGGCTGCTCACTGCTCCTGAAAAGGATGGGTCAAATGCAGAAATCAAATTTCTCCCGTGTGTCACTGTGTGTCATTGTGTGTGAGACCAATAAAGGCTTAATCTAATCTTAATCTTAAAACCTAAAATCATCAGCCTGTTCCAACAGGACAATGACCCTAAACACACATCAAAAGTGGTAATGAAATGGCTAAATCGGGCTAGAATTAAGGTTTTAGAATGGTCTTCCCAAAGTCCTGACTTAAACCCCATAGAGAACATGTGGACAACGCTGAAGAAACAAGTCCGTCAGAAAGGAAACAAATTTAACTGAACTGCACCAATTCGGTCAAGAGGAGTGGTCAAAGATTCAACCAGAAGCTTGTGGATGTTACCAAAAGCGCCCAATTGAAGTGAAAATGGCCAAGGGACATGTAACCAAATATTAGCATGTATGTATATATGTATGTATATTTTTGACCCTACAGATTTGGTCACCTTTTCGGTTAACCCATAATAAAATCATAAAAGAACCAAACTTCATAAATGTTTTTTGTGACAAAGAAGTATCTGTTCCAATCAGTCTATCAGAGAAAAATCAGAGATGTAGAAATAACTGGAAACAGACTTAGCCTGTTCACTTGTAAACTTCCCCTTACGGCGGAGCGCATCTGCCGTACACTTCCGCTAAAGGTGAACAGGCTAATACAGCTAATATGAGCGCAGTGGTACGTATCGGCAGAGGCAATACGCAAACACAATCTACGCTGCTGGATGTTTCGTGGACAAATGTTTGGGAGGCAAATATATCACCTTTCGGACAAATGTTTGTTTTGAGAAGAAAAACAAGCTTTATTTCATGTTCCAGGGAAGTTACCGGACCTACTTACGTGGGCTCCAGAAAGCGAGCAGAACCGGGATCAGCTGAGACTGTCAGAGGTAAACCGGTGTCAACACACGGAACTTTTAGAAGGAAACACATACAGATTAACATTTTTAAAGGTCCCATGGCATGAAATTTTCACTTTCTGAGGTATTTGAACGTTAATGTGAGCTCCCCTACCCTGTTTACCCCCCCCCCCCCATGGTTAAAAGTAGCGAAATGTCTAAACTGAGCATTTGCGATCCTTTTCTGCGTTAGAAAAAATCAGAGCTCAAACAGGCGATTTTGAACAAGGAAACTTATTGACGTCAGCTCGAAAAAAGAAATGCAAATGCAGTTCCACCCCCGTCTGTCTGTACTCAGCGTCTCTGTAAATCACGCCCAGAGAGTTTGGACTGCCGAGGAGCTACGCAATGTGAAATACGTTTTTTTATTTGCCTGGAGGAACTTGCGAGTGTTTCTAGGCTCGGAAGTCCTTTATCTGAGCCTGTGGATATCTGAAACAGCAGTGGTTTCATTTTATTTTCTGTGGAAATGTGTTTATTTTTCAATGGAAGGCTTCTCATCTCTCCCCCCGTGCAAAAACACGGAAGTGGGTCGCGGAGCGGAGAGTTTGGCCACGCCCCCTACTATAGGCCATCTCTGTCCTCCTCATTTGCATTCAAGCAACAACGCCCATAATGGAGTGTTCCAGAGACATATTTATGACTCTTTCTCATCTTATCTCTGTTTCTCATGCACTGAGTGTTGATTTTGAAGAAGGATTCATTTACAGTATTAGGGAACCATTAAGGAGCCATATAAAAGCATCAACAAGTACCATGTCATGGGACCTTTAAAACAAAGATCAGATTAAAAGTCTAAACTGAGTAACAGAGAAGTGCCTCCAGTTAGCGTCACACCCCGGGGAATATTCCTCCTTCAGCCCCCGCGCTCCTGACATGCTGTACATCAACACGTCCGTCTTTCTTTCACTCTTTTCTGCGCTCCGTCTTTCTAAGCTGCTTACTGTTTTATTTTAATGCGCTCTCGTCTTCTCTCCGTTTGTGGGTTTTGCTTTTTTCCCTCTTTTTTTCCCCTCCGTGAAAATAATGCGCTCCGTTCATCATTTCTGACAACGGTGACTTCCAGAGAGACACGTTTTGGAATGGTCAGATCTATCAAGCTCGGAAAGATGACAGCAGCAATAATGGTGGGATTTATGGAGGGAGGAGAGGAGAGAGGGGGAATAAACAAGTGGAGAGGAGGAGGAGGAGGAGCTAGAAGAAGGGATGGAGGAGGTGAGACGGAGGAGGGGAATTTGGAAGAGGAAAGGGGAAAGGAAGGAGAGCAGAGAGAAGGGGAATGAAGAGGAGAAGAGAAAGATGGAGAAGAGGAGGGGAGAAAGAGAAGAACAGGCTGGAAAAGAGGAGGAGAGAAGATTAGGGAGGAGGGGAGGAAGAGAGAGAAGGAAATGAGAAGGAGAGGTTGGGAGGAGAGAGGAAGAGAAGGAGGATAGGCAGAGAGGAGAAAGAGTTAGAATGAAGGAGGAGGAAAAAGAGGGAGAGAAGGTGAGAAAAGAGGAGGAGGAGAGTGGAGAGGAGTGAGAGGTAGAGAAGGGAGAGAGGTGAAGAGAAAGAGAATGGGAAGAGGAAAGAAAGATAAAGAGCAGAGAGAAGGGGAATGAAGAGGAGAAAGGGACAGAGAGAGAAGAGAAAGAGAGAGAAGAGGAGGGGAGAAAGAGAAGAAACGGCTGGAAAAGAGGAGGAGAGGAGCATGGAGAGGAGGGGAGGAAGAGAGAGAAGGAAATGAGAAGGAGAGGTTGGGAGGAGTGAGGGAGAGAAGGAGGATAGACAGAGAGGAGAAAGTTAGAATGAAGGAGGAGGGAGAGAAGGTGAGAAAAGAGGAGGAGAGGAGGAGAGGAGAAGAAGGGATGGAGGTGAGACAGGGGAGGCAAAAGAGAGCGAGGAGAATTAGGGGAGAAAGAGTAAAGGGGGAAGAGGAAAGAGGAAAGGAAGGAGAGCAGAGAGAAGGGGAATGAACAAGAATCATTTGGATGATTTCGAACCTGGACTTGCCAACGTCTACTGAACAAAAAGTAAAAAGGAGCTGTTCACTTCATGACATCACAAGGTGGAACGTTTTGAGATAATAAAGTGTCACTCGAACGTGTGAATGAAAGAAAACACAACTCCAGGTCTGTTTTTGAGGAGGAAAAGACTTTGTAACATGGTTTAAAACTCACAAGAGTCCGTTTTATATAGTATAGGATGTTTAAAAGTGCTCTACCTGATTTATACTGTCTGAAAAACAAACAAACAAACAAACAAACAAACAAACAAACAAACAAACAAACAAACAACAGGAACTAGGAAATGAGCTCCAGTGTTACAACCTGCACAAAGCATTTGTCCTGTTAAGGTTTATGCAGACTGCCCACTGTCCCTGTCTCATAAATAACATAAATAAAACAAATAAAAATATATAATACATAAATAATAAAAAATAAAATAAAAAATATATAATTAAAAAATATAATAAATAAATAAAATAAAACTAACTAAATAAAAATATTTAATTAAATACAAATAAATAAATAATACATAAAATAAAATAAAATAAAATAATAAATAAATAAATAATAAAAAATAAAATAAAATAAAAAAATATATAATAAAAATAATATAATAAATAAATAAAATAAAACTAACTAAATAAAAAAAATAATTAAATATAAATAAATAATAAATAAATAAATAAATAAACAAAATAAAATAAATAAAACAGAACTAGATGTAATCATTCTCCAGGATTACATCGTCACGGAAACCTGGATTAAACCCGGTGAGTCCAGTGCGTTTTCTGAACTTGCTCCTCCCTGCTGCACGTTCATCAATGTCCCTAGAACATCTGGTCATGGTGGAGGTCTTGCAACTATTTTTAAAAATCGCCTGTGTTTTAAGCCGCTGTCTGAGTTGCGCTTCTCTTCATTTGAGCTAAGCTGCTTTACACTACAGGCAAGGAATCCTGTGCTGTGCGCGGTGATTTACCGCGCCCCCAGAAACTTATAACAGAAACTTTCTTAAAGGGATATTCCAGGATTTTTGACATGGGGGCTCATTTCCGAGTTAGCCAGAGTGCTGCAGAGATGTGGAGACACTTTTTAGCGAATTTCATGCAGTCCTTCCAGCTGCAGAGTTTTCTGTTGCTAGGCTAGTGCAAGTCAATGGTAAATGGTAGCCTGATTTAAATCAGGGTTACCCACTCCATAGTGCACCCAAAACAAGTCAGCTATAACGCCAGACTGTCGATGCAAATGTCTGTGTTGATGGAACAATTTTAGAAATATAATCAACCTTGTAATTTAAAGGATTTATGTCCTTATGCAACAGTGCGTTTTTCCCCCGATCTAGCTAGGCATGGGCGGAGTGATATCACCTTGCAGTTAGGTTTCCAGCTGATATTTGTTTACCTTCAGCTGTCGTCGTTAGCCGTAGAGTACAGTAGCCTGCCCTGTTCTACACTCCAGACATGGCCACGTTTGGAGGTCTCCCCGATGCTTGGAATATACAGATGAAGAGTTGAGAGAGATGGATGTTGAAAGGGCAGAACGCGAGAGAGTGTCGGTGAGTTAGCCCCCGCTACAGCTACAGAAAACCGGGTTGTTGCATTGTTTGTTGGAATGAACGATCAATGCGGGGCTGTCTTTTCAGTTCCGTGCTCAACATGAATGTTCACGGGCTAGCAACAACTTTATGAGCGTGCATGCCTTTTGACCAGCAGGCTAACGTAACGACAGGAGCAAGCTTGGGTAAAAAAGGTACAAACCTGTTCTTCATCACGGGATCTTGCGCTTGGAAAGACAGATGGTACTGCAGTGGTTGTCAGACTAGGCTTTCCAAGGGATTTGGTGTAGTCGTCTGGTCCGAAATGATCACTGCAAATCTTCTGTTTATGTAGCATCTCCACCGGTGTGTTGATGTCTAATCCAGCAGCTACAAGCCACAGTCGAGTCCTTTCTCGATCGTGCACCGGAAAGCTGTGAAAACTTTGTGGTGCCCACCTGCGGGCTTTATTTGTACATTTTCTAAATGCACACTGAAACACCATTTTGCCCGGAAGTTCCTTTAAAATTCACCTCTTCACTCTGTGGTCTTCCCTATTACGACTTTTCTCGCTTCTCTGTTTACGTGATTGGTCACTTCACAATCAACTAGAGTAAAGTAAAATTCCGCTGCTGCTGCGAAGCTCGTCCCTCAGATATGGAATGATTCATGCTATTCGCACTCAGTTTGATTTCAAAAACTACTCAATCAACATATATTTACATCAACAGTCTGCCGTTATAGTTGACTTGTTTTGGGTGCACTATGTTGTGGGTAAGCCTGATTTAAATCCGGCTACCATTTACCATTGACTTGCGCTAGCCTAGCAACTGAAAACTCTGCAGCTGGAAGGACTGCATGAAATTCACTAAAAAGTGTCTCCACATCTCTGCAGCACTCTGGCTAACTCGGAAATGAGCCCCCATGTCAAAAATCCTGGAATATCCCTTTAAGGATTTCTCGGATTTTATTGCTTCTGTTTTAACGGACTATGACAGACTTTTAATTGTTGGTGATTTTAACCTGCCTATTTATTGCCCTTCAAAGCCCCTTGTGAAGGAGTTTTGCTTGATGGTTTTAATTTGGAGCAGCATGTAACTGGTGCTACGCACTCACATGGTAATACACTGGATCTTGTTTTATCTTACAATTTGCACATAGACAATGTATCCATATGTGACGCAGTTGTCTCTGACCACAGTTTGATTGTGTTTAACTGCACTCTAAATGACTCCGTGAGTGTGCCACAGCCTGCGCGCTTCTGCCGCTCCTTCAAGCATGACACAGCAGCTCGGTTCTCGTCTGTGTTTTCCACATTGAACAATGATAGCACCCCTGCAACACTGGACACTGAGGAATTAATGAACACTTTTAAAGTTACGTCGTGCCAGGCTCTGTGTGTGGCTCCGCGCAAAGCCGTGCGCCCTAGAGCCAAACTCGAACCCTGGCTGAATGACATTACGCGCGAAGCTAGGCGCGTGTGTAGCGCGGATTCTCTTTTTTGACAAAAATAGCCTCTTTAACTCCCCTCTCAAACCAGTTCTTTTCCCTGGCTAAGATCTGAACCTCACTGTCCTCAAATGACCCGCGGCTTCTAGGTGAAGATGAACGGCAAAAAGAGAATCCGTCGTTAAACAGAAATGGGGGAGTTAGACACAACTTGTCTCCCATCTATAATTCGATTCTCAAACAAAGAATCATTAGGACAGACAAGCCATTGCAGAGGGGTGGAGAGGGTCGTCGTCTTGAATAGGGAATTGGACGCCAGAGAAATTTGAAATACAAAGAGACAGATTAGCTGATAGTTTCAGAGCTATTTCAGTGTAGTGAGCGCCGCCTAGGGCTGATAGATATGCTAATACAAGACGCCAGAGGAATTCGTAAAACAAAAGAGAGTAGCTGGGATAGGTCAGAGCTTTGTTCAGGGTAGGTAGCTCCTCCCTTGCAGCTAGATATAAACAGGGTCTAACCAGCATGAGGGCCAGAGCTGACGAAGCCTCTCGGATGAGCGGCGAAACGTTTTCAACCAAACAAACTTTGTCCAGTTGACAAATTGAACTCCTTTGATCATGGATTCTACCTGGACGACTGAGGGACTTTTCACGCATTGGGGATGTTCTTAACCCCATCCAGTCCACTGCTGTAGAGTCCTCATCTGAGGCCTGTGAAAAATTTCTTGATTTTTTCATTGGAAAAGTTGCTCACATTAGGGCCAATATTGTGACTACATCTGCTCACCTATGTTCAAACATGGTTTGCTCTAACACACTATTGCACTTTGAGCCTGTATCCATGGACTGTATTTCGAATGTGCTCAGTAAGCTGAAGCCTTCTTCCTGCCCAACTGACCCTATCCCGTCACATCTTTATAAGGAAGCTTGGACAACTGTTGGCTGCAGTGTTTTAAACATTATTAACAGCAGCCTTGTTTCTGGTGTTGTGCCCACATTCTGTAAAGAAGCTGTGGTTGTTCCCCTCTTAAAAAAACCCAGTCTTGACACGTCAGTGGTCTCCAATTATAGACCCATCTCCAAGCTTCCTTTTGTGGCCAAAATTCTGGAGAAATGTGTCCTCCTGCAGCTCCAGTCTTTTCTAGAAGCACATGGCACTTTTGACATCTTCCAATCAGGCTATAAGGCATTGCACAGCACAGAGTCTGCACTTTTAAAGGTTTTTAATGACCTGTTTTTAGTGACTGATTCTGGTGATTCTGCCATTTTAGTGCTTTTAGACTTGACTTCTGCCTTTGACACAGTGGACCATGCAACTCTTTTAAATTGGTTGGACAACTATGTTGGTGTCAGGGGGACTGCACTTGAGTGGTTCAGGTCCTTCCTCAGTGGGAGATGCTGCTCGGTCAGACTGGGGGACTCCACCTCGTCCACTGCTCCTCTTAACTGTGGAGTCCCCCAGGGTTCCATTCTCGCACCTATTCTGTTCACTTTGTACCTCCTCCCACTGAGTGAAATCTTTAAAAAACACAATATTCAATATCACTTTTATGCAGATGACTGCCAAATTTACCTGCCACTCAAAAAATGCTCTTCCGGTCCCCTGACACCTCTCCTTGCTTGTCTGAGTGACGTCAAGGCTTGGTTGGCCCACAATTTCTTAAGTCTTAATGAGGGTAAAACTGAAGTTGTGGTGTTTGGCAAAATTGACCCCCTCTTGGACTTGGGCCCACTTAAACAACAAGTCAAATCTTCTGTTACCAACCTTGGCGTCACTATTGACAATGATTTTAAGCTTGATAAGCACGTGAATGCGGTCGTCAAATCTGGCTTTTATCATTTAAGGCTTTTATCCAAAATCAAATCCTTTTTATCTTTTAAATCTTTCGAACAAGTCGTGCACGCTTTTATCTCTTCTCGTTTAGACTACTGTAATGCACTTTTCTCTGGCATTAGCC
The DNA here is from genome assembly GCA_036785185.1 of Paratrypauchen microcephalus. NCBI lineage: Eukaryota > Metazoa > Chordata > Actinopteri > Gobiiformes > Gobiidae > Paratrypauchen > Paratrypauchen microcephalus. Next base: position 260,406 of record JAVJIX010000270.1, on the reverse strand, counting down.
ACATGCACTTTCTCGTCTACAGCTAGTCCAAAACTCCGCTGCGCGCCTTTTAACCAGTACCAAAAAACGAGAGCACATAACTCCGATTTTAGCATCTTTGCACTGGCTCCCCGTTCGTTTTAGAGTTGATTTTAAAATGTTATTGTTTGTTTTTAAAGCTTTGAATGGACTGGCCCCGGATTACATCTCGGACCTCATCCAGATTTACACCCCCGCCCGCGCTCTGAGGTCCGAGGGCCAGCTCCAGCTCGTGGTTCCTAAGACGAGACTTCAAACCAGAGGAGACAGAGCCTTTTCTGTGGCTGGACCAAAGCTGTGGAACGCTCTGCCTCCTCACATCAAAACAGCTCCCACTGTGGAGTGTTTTAAGTCTCGTCTTAAGACCCACTTTTATTCTCTGGCTTTTAATCCCGCATGAGTTGTGTGCTCCTGTGTGTTTTTATTGTTTTTAGTTATTTTATTAGCACTTTATTGATTGCTATTTTAGTAATGTTATTATTAAGTTCTATTGATTTTATGTGCAGCACTTTGGAAACTGTCTCTGTTTATAAAATGTGCTATAGAAATAAAGTTGGATTGGATTGGATTTTCAACACTTACCTTGTGCATTTTGAGCATCCTGATGACTTTCTAAGCACTTTTCACCACTTTCAGAGGCGTAGATTTGACGTCCGTACAGTGACAACCAGCATGCTACCACACACTTCCTGATAATTGGACAATAACAAGTTTTATAATTAGATGCAGACAGTTCAGAACTCTTTCCCAATCCAATCCAAGTGTTCATGTGTCCAAAGTGCTGCACACAACTGGCACAATTTGAATTAAAACTAAAATAAAGCACAAGCAAGTCAATAAAAACATTTTTTAAAAAATACAAAAAAATAGGGGGGCAAGACAAAATCTGCTCAAATACATTGGGAAAATCAGGTACAAGCTTCTTTTTTTTAAGTTAAAGAAAGTTCCAGGGGGTTTAGTAGCTGGATTTAAGTGGAATCAAATAGTTTCTGTCCTGAATTCTTCTTAAACTTGAATGGTTTTCTCATTCGGGGGAGAACTTTTGAAGTCGCTGCTTTTCACTGAGAAAATGTGTTGAGCTCAACCTGAGCCACCTTCCTCCATCTGGCAGGTGCACTGAGCTACAAAACTCCACAGTGAAGCTTTAAATACAGGGACAACAGGGACAAGAGGGACAAGAGGGACAACAGGGACAAGAGGGACAACAGGGACAACAGGGACAACAGGGACAACAGGGACAAGAGGGACAACAGGGGCAACAGGGACAACAGGGACAACAGGGACAACAGGGACAAGAGCGACAACAGGGACAAGAGGAACAACAGGGACAACAGGGACAACAGGGACAAGAGGAACAACAGGAACAACAGGAACAACAGGGACAACAGGAACAACAGGGACAAGAGGGACAACAGGGACAACAGGGACAACAGGGACAAGAGGGACAACAGGGACAACAGGGACAACAGGGACAAGAGGGGCAACAGAGACAAGAGGAACAACAGGGACAACAGGGACAAGAGGGACAACAGGGACAAGAGGGGCAACAGGGACAAGAGGAATAACAGGGACAAGAGGGACAACAGGGACAACAGGGACAAGAGGGACAAGAGGGACAACAGAGACAACAGGGACAACAGGGACAAGAGGGGCAACAGGGACAAGAGGAATAACAGGGACAAGAGCGACAAGACCGACAACAGGGACAACAGGGACAACAGGGACAAGACCAACAAGAGCGACAAGAGCGACCACAGGCCAAGAGGGACAACAGGGACAACAGGAGCAACAGGGACAAGAGGAATAACAGGCACAAGAGGGGCAACAGGGACAAGAGGAATAACAGGCACAAGAGCGACAAGAGGGACAACAGGGACAACAGGGACAAGAGGGACAAGAGGGACAACAGGGACAACAGGGCAAGAGGGACAAGAGGGACAAGAGGGGCAACAGGGACAAGAGGAATAACAGGGACAAGAGCGACAACAGGGACAACAGGGACAACAGGGACAAGAGGGACAAGAGGGACAAGAGGGACAACAGGGACAACAGGGCAAGAGGGACAACAGGGACAAGAGCGGCAACAGGGACAAGAGGAATAACAGGGACAAGAGCGACAACAGGGACAACAGGGACAACAGGGACAAGAGGGACAACAGGGACAACAGGGACAACAGGGACAAGAGGGACAACAGGGACAACAGGGACAAGAGGGACAACAGGGACAACAGGGACAACAGGGACAAGAGGGACAACAGGGACAACAGGGACAACAGGGACAAGAGGGACAACAGGGACAAGAGGAACAACAGGGACAAGAGGGACAACAGGGACAAGAGGGACAACAGGGACAACAGGGACAACAGGGACAAGAGGGACAACAGGGACAAGAGCGACAACAGGGACAAGAGCGACAACAGGGACAAGAGGAACAACAGGGACAACAGGGACAAGAGGAACAACAGGGACAAGAGGAACAACAGGGACAAGAGGAACAACAGGGACAACAGGGACAACAGGGACAAGAGGGACAAGAGGAACAACAGGGACAACAGGGACAAGAGGAACAACAGGGACAAGAGGGACAAGAGGGACAAGAGGGACAAGAGGAACAACAGGGACAAGAGGGACAAGAGGGACAACAGGGACAACAGGGACAACAGGGACAAGAGGGACAACAGGGACAACAGGGACAACAGGGACAAGAGGAACAACAGGGACAAGAGCGACAACAGGGACAACAGGGACAACAGGGACAAGAGGGACAACAGGGACAACAGGGACAACAGGGACAAGAGGGACAACAGGGACAAGAGGGGCAACAGGGACAACAGGGACAACAGGGACAAGAGGGGCAACAGGGACAACAGGGACAACAGGGACAAGAGGAATAACAGGGACAAGAGGGACAACAGGGACAACAGGGGCAACAGGGGCAACAGGGCAAGAGGGACAACAGGGACAACAGGGACAACAGGGACAAGAGGGGCAACAGGGACAAGAGGAATAACAGGGACAAGAGGGACAGCAGGGACAACAGGGGCAACAGGGGCAACAGGGCAAGAGGGACAACAGGGACAAGAGGAACAACAGGGACAACAGGAACAACAGGGACAAGAGCGACAACAGGGACAAGAGGAACAACAGGGACAACAGGGACAACAGGGACAAGAGGAACAACAGGGACAACAGGGACAACAGGGACAACAGGGACAAGAGGAACAACAGGGTCAAGAGGGACAAGAGGAACAACAGGGACAACAGGAACAACAGGGACAAGAGGAACAACAGGGACAACAGGGACAAGAGGAACAACAGGGACAAGAGGAACAACAGGGACAAGAGCGACAACAGGGACAAGAGGAACAACAGGGACAACAGGGACAACAGGGACAAGAGGAACAACAGGGACAACAGGGACAACAGGGACAAGAGGAACAACAGGGTCAAGAGGGACAAGAGGAACAACAGGGACAACAGGAACAACAGGGACAACAGGAACAACAGGGACAACAGGGACAAGAGCGACAACAGGGACAAGAGGAACAACAGGGACAAGAGGGACAAGAGGAACAACAGGGACAACAGGGACAACAGGGACAACAGGGGCAACAGGGACAAGAGGGGCAACAGGGACAAGAGGGGCAACAGGGACAAGAGGAACAACAGGGGCAACAGGGACAACAGGGACAAGAGGGACAACAGGGACAAGAGGGACAACAGGGACAAGAGGAACAACAGGGACAAGAGCGACAACAGGGACAAGAGGAACAACAGGGACAACAGGGACAACAGGGACAACAGGGACAAGAGGGACAACAGGGACAAGAGGAACAACAGGGACAAGAGGGGCAACAGGGACAACAGGGACAACAGGGACAACAGGGACAAGAGGGGCAACAGGGACAAGAGGAACAACAGGGACAAGAGGGACAACAGGGACAAGAGGAACAACAGGGACAAGAGGAACAACAGGGACAAGAGGGACAACAGGGACAAGAGGGACAACAGGGACAACAGGAACAACAGGGACAACAGGAACAACAGGGACAAGAGGGACAAGAGGGACAAGAGGGACAAGAGGGACAAGAGGGACAACAGGGACAAGAGGAACAACAGGGACAAGAGGGACAACAGGGACAAGAGGGGCAACAGGGACAAGAGGAACAACAGGGACAACAGGGACAACAGGAACAAGAGGGACAACAGGAACAACAGGGACAAGAGGGACAAGAGGGACAAGAGGGGCAACAGGGACAAGAGGAACAACAGGGACAAGAGGGGCAACAGGGACAAGAGGAACAACAGGGACAACAGGGACAACAGGGACAACAGGAACAACAGGGACAAGAGCGACAACAGGGACAAGAGGGGCAACAGGGACAAGAGGAACAACAGGGACAACAGGAACAACAGGGACAAGAGGGACAAGAGGGACAAGAGGGGCAACAGGGACAAGAGGAACAACAGGGACAACAGGGACAAGAGGGACAACAGGGACAACAGGAACAACAGGGACAAGAGGGACAAGAGGGACAAGAGGGGCAACAGGGACAAGAGGAACAACAGGGACAACAGGGACAAGAGGAACAAGAGGGGCAACAGGGACAAGAGGAACAACAGGGACAACAGGGACAACAGGGACAAGAGGGACAAGAGGGGCAACAGGGACAAGAGGAACAACAGGGACAACAGGGACAACAGGGACAAGAGGGACAAGAGGGACAAGAGGGGCAACAGGGACAACAGGGACAACAGGGACAACAGGGGCAACAGGGACAAGAGGAACAACAGGGGCAACAGGAACAACAGGGACAAGAGGGGCAACAGGGACAACAGGGACAACAGGGGCAACAGGGACAAGAGGAACAACAGGGACAACAGGGACAACAGGGACAAGAGGAACAACAGGGACAACAGGGACAACAGGGACAACAGGGCAAGAGGGACAACAGGGACAAGAGGGACAACAGGGACAACAGGGACAAGAGGGACAAGAGGGACAACAGGGACAACAGGGACAAGAGGAACAACAGGGACAACAGGGACAAGAGGAACAACAGGGACAAGAGGGACAACAGGAACAACAGGGACAACAGGGACAAGAGGGACAAGAGGAACAACAGGGACAAGAGGAACAACAGGGACAACAGGGACAAGAGGAACAACAGGAACAACAGGGACAAGAGGGACAAGAGGAACAACAGGGACAACAGGGACAAGAGGAACAACAGGGACAACAGGGACAAGAGGGACAACAGGGACAAGAGGGACAAGAGGGACAAGAGGGGCAACAGGGACAACAGGGACAACAGGGACAACAGGGGCAACAGGGACAAGAGGAACAACAGGGGCAACAGGAACAACAGGGACAACAGGGGCAACAGGGACAAGAGGAACAACAGGGACAAGAGGGGCAACAGGGACAAGAGGGGCAACAGGGACAAGAGGAACAACAGGGACAACAGGGACAACAGGGACAAGAGGGACAACAGGGACAAGAGCGACAACAGGGACAAGAGCGACAACAGGGACAAGAGGGACAAGAGGGACAAGAGCGACAACAGGGACAACAGGGACAACAGGGACAAGAGGGACAAGAGGGACAAGAGGAACAACAGGGACAAGAGGGACAACAGGGACAAGAGGGACAAGAGGGACAACAGGAACAACAGGGACAACAGGGACAAGAGGGACAAGAGGGACAACAGGGACAACAGGGACAACAGGAACAACAGGGACAACAGGGACAAGAGGGACAAGAGGAACAACAGGGACAAGAGGAACAACAGGGACAACAGGGACAAGAGGGACAACAGGGACAAGAGGGACAACAGGGACAACAGGAACAACAGGGACAACAGGGACAACAGGGACAACAGGGACAAGAGGGACAAGAGGGACAAGAGGGACAACAGGGACAACAGGGACAAGAGGAACAACAGGGACAACAGGGACAAGAGGGACAAGAGGAACAACAGGGACAAGAGGGACAACAGGGACAAGAGGGACAACAGGGACAACAGGAACAACAGGGACAACAGGGACAAGAGGGACAAGAGGGACAACAGGGACAACAGGGACAACAGGAACAACAGGGACAAGAGGGACAAGAGGGACAAGAGGAACAACAGGGACAAGAGGGACAACAGGGACAAGAGGGACAAGAGGAACAACAGGGACAACAGGGACAAGAGGAACAACAGGGACAACAGGGACAACAGGGACAACAGGGACAACAGGGACAAGAGGAACAACAGGGACAAGAGGGACAAGAGGGACAACAGGGACAAGAGGGACAAGAGGAACAACAGGGACAACAGGGACAACAGGTACAACAGGGACAAGAGGAACAACAGTGACAACAGGGACAACAGGGACAACAGGGACAAGAGGGACAAGAGGAACAACAGGGACAACAGGGACAAGAGGAACAACAGGGACAACAGGGACAACAGGGACAACAGGGACAAGAGGAACAACAGGGACAACAGGGACAAGAGGAACAACAGGGACAAGAGCGACAAGAGGGACAACAGGGACAAGAGGGACACGGTGATGGAAAAAACTCTGCACGTTTTCAGCAGTTTTAGGGACATTTTGTAACGTCAGAAACTTTTTTGTGATTGTATTTGAGCGAAGACACATCTGCTCCTGTCTCTGCTCCTGTCTCTGTCTCTACTCCTGTCTCTGCTCCTGTCTCTGTCTCTGTCTCTGTCTCTGCTCCTGTCTCTGTCTCTGTCTCTGTCTCTGTCTCTGCTCCTGTCTCTGTCTCTGTCTCTGTCTCTGTCTCTGTCTCTGCTCCTGTCTCTGTCTCTGTCTCTGTCTCTGTCTCTGTCTCTGCTCCTGTCTCTGTCTCTGTCTCTGCTCCTGTCTCTGTCTCTGTCTCTGTCTCTGCTCCTGTCTCTGTCTCTGTCTCTGTCTCTGCTCCTGTCTCTGTCTCTGTCTCTGCTCCTGTCTCTGTCTCTGTTTCTGTCTCTGCTCCTGTCTCTGTCTCTGTCTCTGTCTCTGTCTCTGTCTCTGCTCCTGTCTCTATCTCTGTCTCTGCTCCTGTCTCTGTCTCTGTCTCTGTCTCTGCTCCTGTCTCTCCTCCTGTCTCTGTCTCTGCTCCTGTCTCTGTCTCTGCTCCTGTCTCTGTCTCTGTCTCTGTCTCTGCTCCTGTCTCTGTCTCTGTCTCTGCTCCTGTCTCTGTCTCTGTCTCTGTCTCTGCTCCTGTCTCTGTCTCTGTCTCTGCTCCTGTCTCTGTCTCTGTCTCTGCTCCTGTCTCTGTCTCTGTCTCTGCTCCTGTCTCTGTCTCTGTTTCTGTCTCTGCTCCTGTCTCTGTCTCTGTCTCTGTCTCTGTCTCTGCTCCTGTCTCTATCTCTGTCTCTGCTCCTGTCTCTGTCTCTGTCTCTGCTCCTGTCTCTCCTCCTGTCTCTGTCTCTGTCTCTGTCTCTGCTCCTGTCTCTGTCTCTGTCTCTGCTCCTGTCTCTGTCTCTGTCTCTGCTCCTGTCTCTGTCTCTGTCTCTGCTCCTGTCTCTGTCTCTGCTCCTGTCTCTGTCTCTGTCTCTGTCTCTGTCTCTGTCTCCTGTCTCTGTCTCTGTCTCTGTCTCTGTCTCTGTCTCTGCTCCTGTCTCTGTCTCTGTCTCTGTCTCTGTCTCTGTCTCTGTCTCTGTCTCTGTCTCCTGTCTCTGTCTCTGTCTCTGTCCTGTCTCTCTCTGTCTCTGTCTGTCTGTCTCTGTCTCTGTCTCTGCTCCTGTCTCTGTCTCTGTCTCTGCTCCTGTCTCTGTCTCTGTCTCTGCTCCTGTCTCTGTCTCTGTCTCTGCTCCTGTCTCTGTCTCTGTCTCTGTCTCTGTCTCTGCTCCTGTCTCTGTCTCTGTCGCTGTCTCTGTCTCTGCTCCTGTCTCTGTCTCTGTCTCTGCTCCTGTCTCTGTCTCTGTCTCTGTCTCTGCTCCTGTCTCTGTCTCTGTCTCTGCTCCTGTCTCTCCTCCTGTCTCTGTCTCTGTCTCTGTCTCTGCTCCTGTCTCTGTCTCTGTCTCTGCTCCTGTCTCTGTCTCTGTCTCTGTCTCTGCTCCTGTCTCTGTCTCTGTCTCTGCTCCTGTCTCTGTCTCTGTCTCTGCTCCTGTCTCTCCTCCTGTCTCTGTCTCTGTCTCTGTCTCTGCTCCTGTCTCTGTCTCTGTCTCTGCTCCTGTCTCTGTCTCTGTCTCTGTCTCTGCTCCTGTCTCTGTCTCTGTCTCTGCTCCTGTCTCTGTCTCTGTCTCTGCTCCTGTCTCTCCTCCTGTCTCTGTCTCTGTCTCTGTCTCTGCTCCTGTCTCTGTCTCTGTCTCTGTCTCTGCTCCTGTCTCTGTCTCTGTCTCTGTCTCTGCTCCTCTCTCTGTCTCTGTCTCTGCTCCTGTCTCTGTCTCTGTCTCTGCTCCTGTCTCTGTCTCTGTCTCTCCTCCTGTCTCTGCTCCTGTCTCTGTCTCTGCTCCTGTCTCTGTCTCTGTCTCTGTCTCTGCTCCTGTCTCTGTCTCTGTCTCTGCTCCTGTCTCTCCTCCTGTCTCTGCTCCTGTCTCTGTCTCTGCTCCTGTCTCTGTCTCTGCTCCTGTCTCTGTCTCTGCTCCTGTCTCTGTCTCTGTCTCTGTCTCTGCTCCTGTCTCTGTCTCTGTCTCTGCTCCTGTCTCTGTCTCTGTCTCTGCTCCTGTCTCTGTCTCTGTCTCGGCTCGTGGGAAGGAGACCAGACTTAATCCTGGTCTGTTCCTCTGTGCCAGCTCTGGATTTGGATCGTGTTCAAGAATGAGATTTGGCACATGCCTTCTTTCTCTCTCTCTCTCTCTCTCTTTTTCTCTCTCTCTCTCTTTCTCTCTCTCTCTTCCTCCCTCTCTCTCAGCTCTCTCTCTCTCCTTCCTCCTTCTCTCTCTCCCTCCCTCCATGTCCTCCCCCTCACACTCTTTATATTTCTCTTTCTCCTCCCTGATTCTTCTGTTTTCTTCCTTTCTCTTATACTCTCCCTCTTTCTCTCTTTCTCCCCCTCCATTCTCTCTTCCTTCATTTCCTCCTTTTCACTCTCTTAAACTCTCTCCCTCCTACTTCTCTATCTCCCTCCCTCCTCCTCCCTTCTCTACCACCCTCCCTCCTTCAGTCCAATCCCTCTCTCCCTCCCTACCCCCTCCCATCTCCCTGCATTTCTCCTCCATCCCCTCCCTCTCCCTCCTTCCTTCTCTCCCTCTCTTCCTCTCTCCTTCTCTCCCTCTCTCTCCTCAAATGAGTTTCTTTTGGATTCTAGTTTTCCACTTACCTGGCCAGCCAAATGATATCTCTCTGTATTTCCTATACACCGCGATACCATTTGGACACCCTCCATCCACTCTCTCTCCTCCGGTTCCAAACCGACTCCGCGATTCTGATTCGTTCAAAGATGGTGACGTCAGTGCACCCGCCTTTGCCCGCAAAGTCACTCTTAGGCAGCGGAAGTTCCGCCTCAGTTTTGAATCAAGATGGCGCAATCTCTGATTGGTTCACTTAGCTGTCTGTCTACGCGCAACCGCAGCGTATTCTGTGGATCAAACGTTACCAGACTCACTCGCTGGTACAGCGATGAGTCATGGATTCTTCCAGGCAAGTTTTCCACATTTCTCCAGTGAAACTTGTGTGTTTGACTCTCCCGCTCTCTCCCTCCCTCCATCTCTCCCTCCTTCTCTCCCTCCCTCTCTCCCTCTCCCCCCTCCCTCCCTCTCTCCCTCCCTCTCTCCCTCCCTCCCTCCCTCCCTCCATCTCTCTCTCCCTCTCCCTCCCGCCTCTCTCTCTTCCTCCCTCTCTCCATCTCTCTCTCTCCCTCCTCTCTCTCTCTCTTCCTTCCTCTCCCTCTCTCCATCTCCCTCCATCTCCCTCTCTCCCTCCTTCTCTCCCTCCCTCCCTCCATCTCTCTCTCCCTCTCTCCATCTCTCTCCCTCCTTCCCCCTCTCTCCCTTCCTCTCTCTCTCCCTCCCTCCCTCCCTCCCTCTCTCTCTCCCTCTCCCTCCCTCTCTCCCTCCTTCTCTCCCTCCCTCTCTAACTCTCCCTCTCTCTCTCTCCCTCCCTCCTCTCTCCATCTCCCTCTCTCCCTCCTTCTCTCCCTCCCTCTCTAACTCTCCCTCTCTCTCTCCCTCCCTCCTCTCTCCATCTCCCTCTCTCCCTCCTTCTCTCCCTCCCTCTCTCCATCTCTCTCTCTCTCATCTCCCTCTCTCTCTCCCTCCCTCTCTCCATCTCTCTCTCTCCCTCCCTCCTCTCTCCATCTCCCTCTCTCCCTCCTTCTCTCCCTCCCTCTCTCCATCTCTCTCTCTCTCATCTCCCTCTCTCTCTCCCTCCCTCTCTCCATCCATCCATCTCTTTCTCTCTCCCTCCTCTCCTTCCCTTCTTCCCTCGTTCCCTCCTCTCTCCTCAAATGAGTTTCTTTGGATTCCAGTTTTGCACATTTCTCCAGTTAAACTTGTGTGTCTCCATCTCTCTCTCCATCTATCTCTCTCTCTCCATCTCGCCCTCTCCCTCTCTCCTCCCTCCTCTTCTTCCTTCTCTCCTTCTCTCTCCCTCCTCTTTCCATCTCTCCATCTCTTCCTCTCTCTTTCTCTCATCTCCCTCTCTCCATCTCCCTCCTCTCCTTCCCTCCTTCCCTCGTTCCCTCCTCTCCACAGATGAGTTTCTTTGGACTCTCGTTTTTCACATTTCTGTTGCAGCTCGTGTGTTTGGGGTTGTTGGAGATGAAGGCGCTGGAGCGTTTCAAACCGGCTTCTTTAGCGTCTTTTGAAAAACTGTCAGGAGCACAGAGCTAAACGCTAAACGCTAACGCCGGGAGAAGGCTGTGGCAATGGGATTAGCCGTAGCTTAGCATGTAGCAAAAACAACGCTGATAAGAGTCAAACAGACTTATGTTTATCCAACAGCCGGAATATTCAACATTATTATGATGAAATATGCTAAAACATCACATATTTAGATCCCCACGTTACCTTTTGTTGTTTTGAAAATGATAGATTCACCCAAAACAAAGTATTAAAGTATTATTTTGATGCTCTGAACCCCCCCCCCTTCAGAGCGCGTCCCACTAACGAAACGACTGCACATCGCGTCAGGTTTGTCAAGTTGTAGTGTAAAGTTTTGTATATTTATGGAGAATTGTCATGTTGGAGTGTGGGTGACGCAGGCTTGTGGGCGGAGCCTCGTACAGAACCTTACAGCTGGTTCGAAGGTTCGAATAGGACCCGGGAGAGATCACTAAGTTACTGAAACATGCCTGGATGATGCTAAAACCTCTTCAGACAGATTTACTTGTACACTAAGCGCTCTATGGCCGCTCAAATCATATCATAGATGCTTTTAATTCTAAAATGGTTGTGGACTTTACACAACACGGGTGGAGAGTCCTTTACTCAGGTGGAGGAGTTCAAGTATCTCGGGGTGAGGGGAGGATGGAGCGTGAGATTGACAGGTGGATCGGTGCAGCGTCGGCAGTGATGCGGTCGCTGTACCGGACCGTTGTGGTGAAGAGGGATTTACCGTCGATCTACGTTCCTCCCCTCACCTATGGTCATGAGCTCTGGGTAATGACCGAAAGGACAAGACTGCGGATACAAGCGGCCGAAATGAGTTTCCTCCGCAGAGTGGCTGGACGCTCCCTTAGAGATAGGGTGAGGAGCTCAGTCACACGGGAAGGGCTCAGAGTAGAGCCACTGCTCCTCCACGTTGAGAGGAGCAGCTGAGGTGGCTCGGGCGTCTGCTCCTCCTGGACGCCTCCCTCTGGAAGTGTTCCGGGCATGTCCCACCGGGAGGAGGCCCCGGGGAAGACCCAGGACACTCTGGAGGGACTATGTCTCCCGGCTGGCCTGGGAACGCCTTGGGGTCCCCCCGGAGGAGCTGGAGGAAGTGGCTGGGGTGAAGGAAGTTTGGGAGTCCCTGCTTAGACTGTTGTCCCCGTGATAAGAGGAAGAAAATGGATGGATGGATGGATGGATGGTGTACTTTCAACTATACTCTAGAGTCTATTTATAATTTTAAGCCATTATTTATTATCTTGTTTTATTGAATGCTATTTTTTCCTGCTGTTCTTGATCTGTGCGCTGCAACACTGGAATTTCGCCACTATGGGACTAATAAAGGCATATCTTATCTTTACGAAGACGTGGGCCTGGTCATTGTTGAATCGCCCTCTATTCAGATGGCTGTGATTGACAGGTGGATTAGCCAATCAGGGACAGGAGCATGAGGGGTGTGGGGAGGCGGGGTCTGGAGGTATAAGGACCGGTGTGATTGGTCCAAACTCCTCCCCTGCAGCCGGGCGTTCGTATCAGAAACAAGTGGCTGCAGTCAGGGCAGTCCTGTGTGATGTCACGTAGTACTTGAAATGAGAGAGACCACTGAAGGCAGCATACTTTTTTTATTTTATTTTTATCAGAAAGCTGCAAATACATAGTTTATAGTCCATAAGAACTGGAAAAAATGACTAGGAACAGTAGAAAATGCAATTAAAACACCATATGAATCAGGTGCAGGTTATACTGTTTAAACTTGTAGAATTATTAATTAAGATAATACACGTCAAAGCCCGTTTTAATACATTTGTCCCACTGGCGTTTCTTTATTAAAGCAGAAAATGTGATCAGAGCGTAGTAACGAGCTGCTGTGGTTCATCAGCCCATTAGCCCCACACCAGCCTCTGTAAGAGACTCATTATTTTACGCTAATTAAACATGCAAATAACCAAAGCTCGCCCACAAACTGCTCTGATCCAGCCGTTCAGCACATGTCCACCGGTCCACGCCGCTCTGAGCAGGGTGCCACAGGCTGCGAAGCACTGCCCTTGTACTGGAAGGTTGACGGTTCAATCCCAGCTGCAACCCATTTTACTATAAGTTTTGTGACGTCATAATTAAGGTGTGAACAGTTAGTGGTTGTGGTTAAAAATGGACTGTTTGGAGCTTTCTGCCATGTTATAATGTTTCCTCATCAAAAACACGTCTAAAGTTTGATGTCATCAGTGCATGTTTGAATAATTTAGTGATCCCTAGGCCCTATTCAAACCTGTAAACTGTAAGTTTCTGTGCATTGCTCCACCCACACTCCCACACGAAGACGAATTCTCCATAAATATGCAAAAACGTGATACAAAACACCTCTGGGTGGTGGAGAGTCCTTGCCTCAAGTGGAAGAGTTCAAGTATCTCGGGGTCTTGTTCACGAGTGAGGGGAGGATGGAGCGTGAGATTGACAGGCGGATCAGAGATAAAGTGAGGAGCTCAGTCACACAGGAGGAGCTCGGGTATCTTTCAGACCCTCCAGGGATTCGCGATGTTGCGATTTGCAACTTCAACGCAACTTCAGCCAATCCCCGTGAATTCAGGGCGGTGTTGCAATTTTGACCAATCACCGGAACTTTCCCGCAATTTTTTACCAATTTTGACCAGTCATCGGCGACATATTGAATTCACGTCGACCAACTTCCTTCGGCCTTACTTCCGTGTGACGAAACAAAACTGCGGCCGTGTCCACAGTTCGGAGCGTGGTTTGAAGGGGCTCAGACTGCAGTCAAGGCGGTGCACACTTGCTCAGCCCTGAGTGCACTCCGCGGACCGCATGGTCGTCTGCGAAATGCGACAGGTCTCGCAAGCCGCCGACTCCATTTTCTCCCGTAGAAGAAGTAGCGCGTGGTGCATGCTGGGATATATGAGTGTGTGAAGCGTGCTTTTTCACGCACTTGGTCCACGCCCCGATTTCCATGGAAACGACTGCGGTCTGCGAACGTGTGTTAACAAAAAAGGGACAAAAAGGGACCAAAAAGAAATGACGCACATGCCCTTCAAACCACGCTCCGAACTGTGCACTCTGGGAATTGGGACACGGCTTCTAATGGCAAAGAAACATGTCTGCGGCGCCATTTGGCCACAAAAATAACAGCAAAAGACCGAAACAGTTCCCCTCCTAGTAGTCATTTATTTTGGATGTTGGTAAGGTTGTTTTAGGACCATATCTGTGATCTCTGTGTCTTTGTATTATTCTTTGTCAGTAATAACTCAGTATTCAAAATATTACTCAATTTTAATTACAAAAAGGGAAAATCACAACTATTTATCGCAACTTTCACTTCCTCCCGCAACAAAATCGCAACAAAAACCTTAAAAGCGAGGGACTTCCGGTTGGAACACCGAGACGCTGGCCGCACGGTAAGAGGGCTCCCGACCGAACCTGAGAAATTTTAACGAAAGGCCCAATCAACAGAGAAATAATGCATAACTGAAGTGTTAAAAGGGGGCCAGCTATCACCGTGAATCATCTCACCCTAAAAAAAAGAGAGAAGAGGACGCAGTTTCTGGGACTCGTGGTCAAGGCTAACTACAGGCTAACTAGCATCAAGTGGGCGGAATGGTGGACGCCGAGATTTTATGTGAGCTGAAGCAGTTTCGACAAGAGAGCAGGGAACAACTCGAAGGGCTAAAACGAGACATCTCTTTAATCAGTAATAAATTGGAGATGGCTGAAAGACGTATTGAAAAAGTTGAGGAGCGGGTTCAGACATTCGATGATGTAGCCACTGGCTTGCTAAAGTTACACTCAAAACTCGAGGAGCAACTACTTGACATCCAAGCCCGAGGAAGACGTGAAAACGTGAGAATATACGGGGTCAGCGAGACCGCAGAGAAAGAAGAGAGAGAAATGGCTAAATTTGTTGAAAAGTTACTTCGTGAGGGTCTGCAATTGCCAAATGACCTGGAATTGCGTATCGAAAGAGCGCACCGATCCCTGGGACCACCTCCACCTCCAAGCGCTCCCCCTCGCTCCATTGTGGTCAAGTTCTTAAGCTTTCGGACCAAGGAGATGGTGCTTCACAAATGCTGGAAAATGAAGGGCTTCAAGTGGAAAGACAAACAAGTTACCTTGGATCAGGATTTTCCACCTGCCATTATTTGGAAGAGGAGAGAATACGCAGAGATCCGTAAAGTGCTGAAAGAAAAAGATGTCCGGTTTCAAACGCTCTTCCCCGCCCGGCTGCGCGTAAGACACAGCGATGGAAACAAGACCTACGATACGGCAGCAGAGGCGGCCGAGGACCTCGTGAAGCGGGGATATGCAGTCAAGCTCATACCGACACCGGCATCACTGACGGAGCGGATCAAACAGTTGACCTGGACCCGCGTGGACCGACGCCCGAGAAAGAATGCACCTGATCCAGAGAGAGATATAAACTACAGGGAGAAGCTGCGTGCATTCCGGAGAACGTCCCCTGGCCCAAATGCGGAATAAAAGTTCAAGACCGGGAGGACTAGAGTTTGTTTCTTTTTGATTGGGAAAAAACAAACAAAAAAAAAAAAAAAACTAGACCGAGATGACCGGGTGAGTAAACATATTGAAATATTGAAGGTTCGACAACGAGAGTTCTCATAATACTGCATAGCCGCAAGGATCCCCTACACTGCTGACAGGAGTGGGGCTTTTGCCTTGAAGCGCCCGTTAGGACATAAGAGGGTCTGTTACGTTGACCCCAGCATAGGAAGTCATGTTCGTTTATGTTCAGTTTTTGTTGTTGTTCTGTATATTTTGTTGTTCTTTTCAGAGAGAGGAGTGCCTTGCCGAAAGATGTTAACAATTGTTAATACAGTCAGATGTCAGCCCAATCTATAAAATTTATTTCACTTAATATAAATGGCATACTCAACCCAGTTAAGAGATCAAAAATGCTGTCACAATTGAAAAGGGACAAGGTCCAGGTGGCATTTATTCAGGAAACTCACCTGAGTGATAGAGAACATGAAAAATTGAATAAAATGGGATATTCTAAAGTATATTTCTCCTCTCACAGTTCTGGGAGGCGGAGAGGGGTGGCAATCTTGTTGTCCAGAGGGTTAAATTTTGAATTCATTTCTGAATATAAGGATAAGGAAGGAAGATACATCCTGATCATAGGTAAATTGGATGGTACTCTGGTGAGCTTGTTAAATGTGTACATGCCACCTGGAAGTGGCTGGTCATTTTATAAACATGTACTTGAAACTTTGACGACTAAATGCCAAGGTATTCCAATATGCGGAGGTGATTTCAACATTAGATTACACCCTAAAATAGACAGTTCCAACGGAAGATCAGATGCTAAAAATATCAGTAGAAAAGTGAATAACTTTATGAAGGAGCTAGGAATAATTGACATATGGAGGGAACATAACTATACAATGCGAGACTACACACACTATTCCTCAGCCCACAAAGTCTACTCTCGAATTGACTTCTTCTTAATGTTCAAAAGTGATATGCATAGAGCAACGAGGTGCGAGATCGGTACTTGCGCTATATCAGATCATGATCCCGTATATTTAATACTTAATATTAGTGACAGGATAAAATCCACTCTCTGGAAATTAAATTCAAACATCTTAAATGATCACAAGATTAAAAACACCCTAAAAAAAGAAATTCAATTATACTTGGACAATAATGACAATGAAGAGGTTTCTCCTGCAATATTATGGGATGCATTAAAAGCAGTAATCCGGGGCAAAATAATAGCAATCTCGGCTACATTAAAGAAGCATAAAATACGAAAATTGCAAGCACTAGAAGTTAAACTTAAGGAACTACTGAAAGAACACTCTATTTCATTCCAAAATTCAGTTAAAATGAAAATAAAGGAAGTAAAAGGGGAAATAGATTCTATAAACACACAAGAGATTCAAAAGAAGCTCCTTTTTACAAAACAAAGATACTACGATGCAGGGGGGAAAGCATCCAAGCTTCTCTCTTATAGACTGAGAAAACAAGAGGCAGAGAGGACAATTCACAAAATTAGACATCCAGTAACAAATAGAATAGAGACCTGCCCCAAAGAAATACAAAAATGCTTTGAAGAATATTATAGACAATTGTACTCTCAGCCTCAATTAGGAAAGAGTGAAGAAATTGACCAATTTCTGTTGTCTCTAGACTTACCTAAAGTCTCTGAGGACCAAAACGAGAGATTGATATCAAAAATAACTAAGGAAGAAGTTTTAGCAGCAATTAAAAAATTAAAAAACGGCAAAACTCCAGGGGCAGATGGGTACAATTCAGAGTGGTATAAAACAATGCAAGAAAACCTAGTCCCAACATTAGTAAAGACTTTCAATTGGATATTAGAAAAGAAAAGTATACCCCCGTCTTGGAAAGAAGCCATAATTTCTATCATTCCTAAGGAAAACAAAGACAAACTGGATTGTGGTAACTATCGTCCCATAAGTGTGCTTAACATTGATTACAAAATTTTCACTTCTATATTATGCAAAAGGTTGGAGACAATTCTTCCAGAATTAATTAATAAAGATCAGACTGGTTTCATTAGACATAGGCAGACACAAGACAATATTAGAAAAGCACTACTAATTATGAAACATGTTAATAAATCCAACTTGAAAACGCTTATGATAAGTTTAGACGCTGAGAAAGCATTTGATTCGGTACGATGGGAATTTTTGTATAAAGTAATGGCTAAATTTGGCTTTGATCCTAATATTATTGACACGGTTGCGGCTCTGTATAACAGGCCAACTGCAAGAATAAAAATTAATGGAGACTTGACTAAATCTTTCATTTTGGAACGGGGGACTCGACAAGGGTGTGGAGCATCTGCACTTCTATTCGCTTTATTTATTGAACCCCTAAGCCAATTTATAAGACAAAGTACAGAAATTAAAGGAGTTACTCTTAAATCAGGCGAACAAAAATTAGCTCTATTTGCAGATGACATATTGTTGTTTTTGACTGAACCCTCACAATCTCTACCAAAACTAATGCAGGTACTGGATAATTACGGTTCTCTTTCGGGGTATAAAGTCAATATAAACAAAACTCAGGTGTTGAAATTTAATTACAATCCACCAACCAGGATAAAGAATGCATACAAATGGAAATGGGACTCAAATAACATTAAATACTTGGGGGTCATTTTGACGGGAGACTTATCTAAACTCTTTCATGTAAATTATGATTCACTAATCAAAAACATTAAAACAGATTTACAAAGGTGGAGTTCGATCCCCTTCCTGAATCTACATTCCCGAGTGGAATCAATCAGGATGAACATTCTCCCACGTTTTCTGTATTTATTTCACTGTTTACCAACTTGGATACCACAGAGACATTTTGATGAATGGGACAGAATGTTAGGTAAATATATTTGGCAAAACAAAAGGGCTAGAATTAAATATAAAACACTGCAGCTGAGGAAGGAGAGGGGTGGGCTTGGGCTTCCCTGCCTACAAGAATATTTTTATGCAGCCCAACTCAGACCTTTGGTATGTATATGTTCACCAGCCTATTCTGCACGCTGGAAGGAAATAGAAAACAGTGAAATGGAAAATATTCCAATTATAACACTATTGGTTGACAAAAAACTACAAAACAACTTTAACATAACAGAAGATTTTATGTATGAATCCCTCTCGAAAAGTTGGGATGGGGTGCTTAGAATTTGCAAATTAGAGAAAGTATCAAGAATATTGAGATGGATAGCCTATGACTCCAATTTCCTTCCAAATACTCATGATAGTGGGTTTAAAACATGGATACCAAAGGGTCTGACATCATATTACTCTCTGACCCACAAGGGGGTCTTCTTGAGCTTTGAACAATTAAGGGGAAAAAATGTATTGGATCAGAAAGACTTTTACAGATATCTACAGATTAGACATCATTTTGACCAGAACATGAGAGGTGTATGGGAAAACAGTGACTTGGGATTCTTACTGACTTTCTTAACATTAACAAAATCAATGTCTCACAGTAATGTAATATCTAAACTGTACGGAGCAATTCAACAAGGCAAAGAGGGTGGCACGGAATACATTAAGAAAAGGTGGGAGTTAGAAGGTAATTTGATTATTTCAAATGAAAGTTGGGAAAGAATCTGTCAATTACAGTGGAAGACAACATTGTCTAATACATGGCGAGAGTTTGGATGGAAGAACACTGTAAGGTTCTTTATCACACCCATTCAAAAAAGACACCAAGGAAGTGGGGATTCATGTTGGAGACTCTGTGGCTCATCTGGGGCTAACCACTACCATATCTTTTGGGATTGCGCCGTTCTGAGATCTTATTGGTCGCTGATTTGGAGCCATATAAATCATGTTTTTGGGTCTAAACTGAAATTTACTTTTGTGAGTTTATATCTGGGAGATGTTGATGTCAAGAACTGGAGACATGAGGATAAGAAGTTATTGGCAATTCTACTTGCAGCAAGTAAAAAAGCCGTTACAAGAAATTGGCTGAAGGCGGATCCTCCAACAATAGAAGAGTGGATAGAGATAATATACGAAATCTATGTGATGGAAAAGTTGTCTTTCACTCTACGAAACCAAAAAGACTCCTTTTACAGAATATGGACAAAATGGACTGAGTATGTGAAACCAGTTAGATCGGACTTTATTTAGAATCTAACACTGTGGATACATCTGGATTATGATTGTGATGGGAAGTTGTGGCGGCACTCCTCATTTGAGTTTTTCTTTTTGTGTTCTTGAAAAAAATTTTGAATATTAAAAAATAAAAATTAAAAAAAAAAAAAAAAACTTAAAAGCACCGCAACTTTCATTGCAACATTTTGGAAAAGCTCCCGCAAATTCAGTCATTTTAGCCCGAAACAATCACAAAAAATGCCCGCAAAATCCTGGGGGGTCTGATCTTTTCCGGACGCCTCCTGGACGCCTCCATCAGGAGCTGTTCAGGGCATGTCCCACTGAGAGGAGGTCCCGGGGAAGACCCAGGACACGCTGAAGGGACTATGTCTCCCGGCTGGCCTGGGAACGCCTTGGAGTCCCCCCGGAGGAGCTGGAGGAAGTGTCCGGGGTGAAGGAAGTCTGGGAGTCCCTGATTAGACTGTTGCCCCTGTGACCCGGCCCCAGATAAGAGGAAGAACATAGATGGAGGCTAGTTTCAAGGCTAGTTTCCATCTGTAGTCTCACAGAACAGGTGTAAAAGTCGATAAAACACAAGGTACAAAACAAAGACCAACAATGAAAACATGACACCAGAAGCAGTGACAGAATCAAAGCAGGACACAACAGTTTTACAAAGATTTTGAGTTAATAGATCTAATACAAAAGTGCTTAGTTACATGAGGTAGTTTTAGTAGTAAAGTGCTTAGTTACATGAGGTAGTCCAGTGTTAAAGTGCTTAGAACTCTCTAGTGGTCACAACTTTGATTACCAATTAGCCATTCCTTGAGTTGTTTCTTAAAAGAAGCAGACGTGGCGCTGTCCCTGACTGCCGTTGGCGGTGTGTTCCAGCGGTGGCGGGGCAGCACCACCACCGTTACACAATAAATCGAAAAACCTGATGCAATGTGCCGTCATTTCATTAGCAGGACGCACGCTGATTGTGTTGCGACGGCGCTCTGAAGTGAGGGGAAACTCGAGATTTGTCAAAAACTAAAGTGAATCTGGGTTCCCCGTGTCTTAGAGCAGTGGTCCCCAATCTTTTTTGCGCCATGGACCGGTTAATGTCACCCAAAATTTTCACGGACCGGTGTGGGTGGAGGGGGGCGGGGCGCGTGGATATCGGTGGATAAATACCACAAAATAAAATTATATGAACAACACAAGAACTGTGGTATGTTGTAAATATAATAATAAACGTGAATCCACTGTGTACTTGTAACTTTAATAAAAGTGTCTTCATGACCTGCGCCAACAACATAACAAGAGTCACAACATCCTCTCTGCCCCGACGCTCTCTGGTCGCTATGGTAACGCTTAAACATGCCTTCAGAATAAGATACACCACAAAACAAATATAAAGTACATGAAAAATACAACTCACCATAACGCTGAATCAATGAGAGTCCTGAGCTTGTTTCTCTGCTACGACATGGTCGTATCTCGGCGTAATGGGAGTGTGTTGGTTATGTCCAGTCTAGTCCGTAACTTTTATCCAGAATACCGGCAGAGTTGATGTCTCGAACATACTTTTAAGGCCGCCTCATTGGAGAGCTGGTCGCCGCATGTTCTGCAGAGCGGACTTGGTGCGTGGGAATCACCTGTTGTGATAAATCCATATTTTAAAGGGATATGCCACCCCCAGGTCAAATTTGGGCATCTCCCCACAGTCCAGAGACTAAAATAAGTGGTGGAAAGTGTTTTTCTGGTGACGCAGCCATTGTCCGAGTCTGTCAGCACTCACCGCCGCGGTATCTGCAGCTCCTCCGCGTTAGACTGGAGTCTAACGTCGCCAGAGAAAGATTTCGGCTAAAAGGAATTAATTTGCTCGATGCGTTTCCCAATTACTTTCTGTGTAGTGCGCATTCATATCGAGTGCAAATAAATGTGCAAATCAACACGGAGAGCTTGACTTGGTCATTTTGGGTGGGAACTATTTTTCAGTGCGGAAAAACACAGCCGAAGCACACAGCACGCACACACGCACCAGGTTGGCAGTTCCCCTGTTACGCAGCGTGGTGTGTGCTTCGGCTGTCTTTTTCCACACTGAAAAATAAAACAATTTTACAATCCGAGCCTTATTTCGGTAATAAAACAAGTTGTTTTACTCACCCATAGCACTTTGGTGTCATATGGAGCACTTCCAGAGATGTTTTAGATTTGCGATCTCCGTAATGTGAGTTCTCGGGGCACTTATTTGCGGTCTCCAAATAACACAAACTTTAGCACTTTTCAAATCATAGAAGCTCGATGTCTTAGTCTACGATTTCGTGTGGTCAAAAGTGGCCTGTAATCTGAGATTTATCCATAGTTTCGAGTAGATGAGGAGGCCAGTGCGCATGTGCGGACTGTGCTCTCAGCTCCCGGGACCCAAACATGAAACGCAAAGCTGTAAACTATGGATAAATCTCGGATTACAGGCCACTTTTGACTCAAACGAAATCGTAGACTAAGACATCGGGCTTCTATGATTTGAAAAGTGCTAAAGTTTGTGTTATTTGGAGCCCGCACGGGGCATATTACATGCTCTGGGACTATATTATATGCCCCGAGCTATGGCTAGAAGTTGCGCTAGGCTAACGCTAATCTAAAACATCTCTGGAAGTGCTCCATATGACACCAAAGTGCTATGGGTGAGTAAAACAACTTGTTTTATTACCGAAATAAGGCTCAGATTGTAAAAAATGTTACATTTCCTTTAACTCCAGCTTTCTTTTTCTTAGTGGTCATCGGCTCTTCTTCTGTCTCCTCACTGGGCCTTTTCCCCTTTGCAAAGAGACTTTTCAAAGACGTTTGTTTTTTACTCATTTTGCTGCTTGTGGGTTTAATATTAGCGTTAATGTATCACGTGCCTAAGACAAGCCTCATGCGCATGTGGAAGTCGACTTGCTCTTTTCGGAACATGGACGGGCCACTCAAAATGAAGGGGTGGGGGAATGAGCCGCCGTGACCCGGTACCAAAGGGCTCACGGCCCAGTACCAGTCCACGGCCTGGTGGTTGGGGACCACTGTCCTAGGGCACGAATGTACTGGTCTAGTGAGGATGGCCTTTCACACAGCCTAGGTGTGATGAACATAGAAATGTTGGGAGATGCAGAGACTAAAATATTAGTTCATGTTTTCTTCCAACATGCTAATATGTAATACGATCCTGCATCCTTATAGAACTGTGCAGACTCACAATAATGTTTCTCCTGTTGGGGATGGTTTGTTACATTAGGTGTTAGATTCACGGCTGAGTGTCATTGGTTTCATATTCAGGCCTTCAAATGTTTTTAAAGCATAAAAAGAAACAAGGGTTTGTGTATTTACAACAGAACACACGTTAATACATTTTTACAGTAAGTTCACAATGTTTGATGTTGAGTGCTCAGGCGCATGTAGTCCACTGGATTGGACATGTTTGTAACTTTATGAAAAAATTATATTAAAAAAAGAAAAAGAAAACAAAAACAGTTTAACATATTTTTTTCATGCCCTGAGAAGAATAAAAACAATTCAGAAAATATAGCTACAAGCAGCAATGCGGGGCCAAGCACCGTTTGACAGGGTCTAACAAGGTCTGACAGGATCTAACAGAGTCTGACAGGGTCTGACAGGGTCTGACAGGGTCAGGGTCTAACCCTGTCAGAACAGACACATCAAAGACAGATCAAAGGTTGCTAGGTGCGTTGCTAGGCAATTGACAAATTTCTGCAACTTTGACCTGCTGGTGCCACTAAACGGTTGGGGCTGGGGGCCTATAAATCGCTGTGGGTAATGAGGAGACTGGCTGGAATGTGCATGCCAAATTTCACAACTTTTTACCAGACAGTTCTAGGGGCTGCCATAGACTTCCTATATGAGAATAATAATAATAATCTTGAGACCAGAACATCAAAGGAAAGATCAAAGGGTTACTAGGCAACTTGCCTAGGCAACGGAAAGCAATTCCTATAGGGTGCCCAGCACCTTCGGTGCTTGTCCCCCTAAAAAGTGACTTTGATCATTGATTTTGATCATTGATCTTTGATCCGAGCGCCGTCACACACAGCTTGTGCAGGACACCACTGACTGAAACCGATTCCCTTGAAACGAAAAGCCCCCCACCCAAAATTTAACCATGCAGGATGACATAATTGCCGCACTTGTTGTTGACAACGGATCTGGTATGTGCAAAGCCGGATTTGCCGGAGACGACGCCCCTCGTGCTGTCTTCTCCTCCATCGTTGGTCGCCCCAGGCATCAGGGAGTGATGGTTGGTATGGACCAGAAAGACAGCTACGTTGGTGACGAAGCTCAGAGCAAGAGGGGTATCCTGACCCTGAAGTACCCCATTGAGCACGGTATTGTGACCAACTGGAATGACATGGAGAAGATCTGGCATCACACCTTCTACAACGAATTGAGAGTTGCACCTGAGGAGCACCCTGTCCTGCTCACAGAAGCCCCTCTGAACCCCAAAGCCAACAGGGAGAAGATGACCCAGATCATGTTTGAGACCTTCAACACCCCCGCTATGTATGTTGTCATCCAGGCTGCGCTATCCTTGTATGCTTCTGGTCGTACCACCGCTATTGTCACGGACTCCGGTGATGGTGTGACCCACACAGTGCCCATCTATGAGGGCTACGCTCTGCCCCACGCCATCTTGCGTCTGGACTTGGCCGGCCGCGACATCACAGACTACCTCATGAAGATCCTGACAGAGCGTGGCTACTCTTCCACCACCACAGCCGAGAGGGA
Source organism: Paratrypauchen microcephalus (assembly GCA_036785185.1). Taxonomy (NCBI): domain Eukaryota; kingdom Metazoa; phylum Chordata; class Actinopteri; order Gobiiformes; family Gobiidae; genus Paratrypauchen; species Paratrypauchen microcephalus. The sequence continues at coordinate 236,279 of JAVJIX010000270.1, read as the reverse complement.
AATTGTTAGTGACATCAAGGAGAAGCTGTGCTACGTTGCCCTGGACTTCGAGCAGGAGATGAACTCTACTGCCTCCTCCTCTTCTCTGGAGAAGAACTACGAGCTGCCTGACGGACAGGTCATCACCATCGGCAACGAGAGGTTCCGTTGCCCAGAAGCCCTCTTCCAGCCATCCTTCCTTGGTATGGAATCCTGCGGAATCCACGAAACCACTTACAACAGCATCATGAAATGTGACATCGACATCCGTAAGGATCTGTATGCCAACACTGTGCTGTCTGGAGGTACCACCATGTACCCTGGTATTGCTGACAGGATGAAGAAGGAGATCACAGCCCTGGCCCCCTCAACCATGAAGATCAAGATCATTGCCCCACCTGAGCGTAAATACAGTGTCTGGATCGGAGGTTCCATCCTGGCTTCTCTGCTCACCTTCCAGCCGATGTGGATCAGCAAGCAGGAGTACGATGAGTCTGGCCCGTCCATCGTTCACCGCAAATGCTTCTAAACAGACTGTTCCTCCTTCCCCTTCCCGACAAAACGCCCAACTACAGCTCTGTGCAAAACAACCACACTCATTTCTCATACATTCTCAGGCGCAGTGCCTAAATGACCAAGTCATAGGCATGGCTTCAGTTATTTTTGGTGCTTGACTCAGGATTTTAAAAACTGGAATTGAAGACTACAGTAATGTTTGAGTAGTTTAAAAAAATACCCCCAGGCAACTTCATTAGCATCTGGCACTTCCAAATGTTTGTTATCTGCATTGTTCAGCACATGATTCCAAATGTTAACTGCATTGTTCAGATACGTATTTGCCTCTGTGAAGGCTGCCCAGTGGTTGGAGCATACTTAAACATGGCTGTAGTATTGCTTGTATGTAAATTTATGTCTGTGGTTTTTTGTACTTTCAGCCTTGTTTATTTGGTTGAAGACGTTTCGCAGCTCATCCAAGCTACTTCGTCAGTTCTGGCTAGAGTGCTGGTGGACACTGCTTATATCTGCCTGAAGGGAGGAGCTAACTACACTGAAATTACTCTGAAACTATCCCACCTCTTTGTTTTTCAGTTTCTGTCTGGGGTCTTGTTTAGCATACCCGTTCAGTACCATAATGGTTGTTTTCCACACCTCTGGACCTGACCTGGCGACCCTATTGTTTTCTTTGTTTGCTTTGATTTAGGTTTGAGAATCGATTTATATATGGAAGACAAATTGTGTCTGACCCCTCCATTCCTGTTCAAGGAAGGATTCTCTTTTTTGACAAAAATAGCCTCTTTAACTCCCCTCTCAAACCAGTTCTTTTCCCTGGCTAAGATCTGAACCTCACTGTCCTCAAAGGAGTGGCCCGTGGCTTCTAGGTGGAGATGTACGGCAGATGAAGGTCGACTCTTAAGAGTGGTACAGATCTTTGCCAGGGAAAAAGACCTGGTTTGAGAGGGGAGTTAAAGAGGCTATTTTTGTCAAAAAAGAGAATCCTTTATGAACAGGAATGGAGGGGTCGGACACAATTTGTCTTCCATATATAAATCGATTCTCAAACCTAAATCAAAACAAACAAAGAAAACAATAGGGTAGCCAGGTCAGGTCCAGAGGTGTGGAAAACAACCATTATGGTACAGAATGGGTATGCTAAACAAGACCCCAGACAGAAACTGAAAAACAAAGAGGTGGGATAGTTTCATAGTAATTCCATTGTAGTTAGCTCCTCCCTTCAGGCAGATATAAGCAGTGTCCACCAGCACTCTAGCCAGAACTGACGAAGTAGCTTGGATGAGCTGCGAAACGTCTTCGACCAAATAAACTTTGTCCAGTTGACAAATTGAATTTCTCTGTTTACCATGGATTCTACCTGGACGACTGAGGGATTCTTCACATACTTTCAGCCTTAAAATAAATAAAATAAAATAAATATCTTGATTCTGTTGATTGTTTTTGTTATGCAAAACCCAATTGTGACTTCTTCATCCCCCTATTGGAGGTTTCATCCCTGGGGTGGTGGGGCAAGGGGGTCTTAAAGTGACGAGGTGACAAGGGGTGCCAGCAGACCAGTGGGGCCAACTTGTACACTGACTAAACAATCCCAATAAAGTGCACGTGTTCCAAAAAACCTTAACATTTCTGCGACCTGACGCCTTTTTACTCCGGTATTTTTCACTCTTTCACCGAACGCGAGTCTAATCCTTAAGACAGAAACCAGAACTAGTCACGATTTCATTTAAAACAGCGGAAAACCTGCACGATGCTATGTTTACGGTGCAAAGCTAGCGGCTAAATGCTAATCTGTTTAGCCCAAATAGTAAACAGGATTTATCTGTGATTTTACATTAAATCAGGGCTCTCAAGTCTCACGCTTTGAGAGTGTGACACACGCAATTCGACGCGTTCACACGCTCACACGCCACACATGGTATTTCTCACGCTGAAATTTTTTGAAGCAATTCAAAACTGTAGCCACTGTTCACAGCGCTTCTGTGCCCAGAAAATCGGTAAGTTAATGCAGGCACCGCGCGTTTTCAGCGAAAAAAAGTCACTCGCACCCAGTACTGGAGCTGAGCGATCAGCTGTGAGGCCGATCGCTCACAGCTGATTGGTGAACAGGCCGATCAGCTGTGAGCGAGCTGCGTGAATGTTTACGCGGCATTTCCAAGAGAAGAACAATCCTTAACTTGCTACGTTAATGCTACGTAAGAAGGAACTCTCGCCTCGGGACACGGGATAAGTTCGGGATATGTCCTTTTCTCCGGAGCTCCGGATTATTAAAGACCGTGACACGTGCATACATGGATACGAGTGACCGCGTTTTTATGGGTGAGTCATATCAGATTATTTCTGCATCTATTTCGGCACTAAACCAGAACTAAACCAGGTCTAAACCAAGACTAAGCCAAGACTAAACCAGATCTAAACCGGGTCTAAACCAGCACTAAACCAGGACTAAACCAGGTCTAAACTAGGACTAAACCAGGTCTAAACCAGGACTAAGCCAAGACTAAACCAGATCTAAACCAGGTCTAAACCAAGACTAAGCCAGGACTAAAACAGGTCTAAAACAGGTCTAAACCAGGACTAAACCAAGACTAAACCAAGACTGTGTGTGATAACATATTATCCTGTGCATTATTGAATGATAGTACCTTCTAATTCTGCCCTGCCCTTCCACCATCCCCCCTGGTTTCATTTTATAACTCGACTACTGCTCGCACCTCAGAAATCTCACACTCCTAGCAATCTTCAAAACTTGAGAGCCCTGATTAAGGTCTGCAACATCATTCGATCTGTACGTAGGTTAGATGTTTACTTTTTATTTAGATTAAATTAAATGCAAAAATATGACTTTGTTGCGTTGACATATGTCCAAATGTAATATATGATCATTCAAAATAAATTTTACTGGTTTGCTTTAATACTGATTATTTAAGATTATTTTATTTTATTTATGGAGATGTCACAATGTTCCAAAGTGCCATTTAAAGGGATAGTTCAGGTTTTTCAAAAGGATGATTCCAGACACCGTCACCTGTTCCTGATTCTGGTCTCCAAGAAATAAACTGAAACTGTGATGTAACAATGAAAATCAGGCGTTAATGACAGGGTCCAATCAGAGACATTGTTCACTGAGAATCATCGGAAACTAACTGTCTGACACTGTCCCCAGACGCTCGTGGTGGAGTTTAAAGACGGACCAAAAAAGGAAATGTAGCAGAGATTGGACACAGATGGAGCTAAACCAGGTCCCCAAATGAGACTAAACCAGAACTAAACAAGAATCATCAGAAACAAAAAGCCTGACACAATCCCAGACACTTGATTCTGTTAAGGTACATTTTAAAGACGGACAAAAAGGTAAATGTAGCAGAGACTGGACACAGATTGAAGTAAAACGAATTCCCTTAGGAGACTAAACTAAACCAGGTTCCTAAATGAGACTAAACCAGAACTAAACCATGTCCAAACTTGCTGCAGCGGGTGCTCACCCACCTAGGGACCGCTGGGAGTGCTGTGAGAGTCATGTTCTTTGACTTCTCCAGCGCCTTCAACACCATCAGGCCGGCACTGCTGCGGGGGAAGCTGGAGGACGCGGGAGTGGATGGACATCTCGCTGCCTGGACCATCGACTACCTCACTGACCGTCCACAGTACGTGCGGCTGCGCGGCTGTGAGTCAGAGGTGGTAGTTTGCAGCACTGGGGCCCCCCAGGGAACTGTCCTATCACCCTTCCTCTTCACCATCTACACCTTGGACTTCACATATAACACGGACAGCTGCCATCTCCAGAAGTTCTCTGACGACTCGGCCATTGTGGGCTGTGTGTCAGAGGGGAACGAGCTGGAGTACCGCTCGGTCATCGGTGACTTTGTGGACTGGTGTGGGCGCAACCACCTGAGCCTTAACACCAGTAAGACAAAGGAGCTGGTGATCGACTTCAGGAGGAGACCACTACCTCACTCACCGGTGAACATCCAGGGGCAGGACATAGAGACTGTGGACAGTTTCAAGTACCTGGGTGTTCACCTCAACAATAAACTGGACTGGTCCCACAACACAGACGCCCTGTAAAAGAAGGGCCAAAGTCGCCTCCACCTCCTGAGGAGACTGAGGTCCTTTGGAGTGTGCAGGCCTCTGCTCAAGACTTTTTATGACTCTGTGGTGGCCTCTGCTCTCCTCTACGCTGTCGTCTGCTGGGCCCCGAGCAGCACAGAGCGGGACAGGAAGAGACTCAATAAGCTGGTCAGGAGGGCCAGCTCTGTCCTGGGCTGTCCTCTGGACTCTGTAGAGGAGGTGGCTGAGAGGAGAGTGCTGGACAAACACCTCTCACCCTCTGCACCGGACTGTAGAGGAGCTGAGCAGCTCCTTCAGCAGCCGACTGAGGCACCCCCAGTGCAAGAAGGAGCGCTACCGCAGATCCTTCATCCCCACCGCCATCAGACTGTAGAATTCTACTGTAGAGTCCTACCGTGCAATATCGTTTTCCCAATGTGCAATATTGTTGTTTTTTCAATACTCCTATCGTGCAATATCGTTTTTCCAATTTTTCAATACTCTCCCTGTCACTGTTTTTATTATTATTATTACTGCTATTATTATTATTCGATTTATTACTTTTTTTTATTTTATTATTATTATTACCTATCTTTATGCCATTCTTGCTGCATGCACTTGTCTTCTTGTTCAAACTGTCCCTACCTGGAGCTACTGTGACAAGTGTGTGAGATCAATAAAGTTGTATCTTATCTTAAACCAAGACCAAACCAGGACTAAACCAGAATAACTGGAAACAGAAAGCCTGACGCTTGATTCTCTGTCATGGCGCATTTTAAAGATGAACAAAAAAACTAACAAAAGTAGCAGAGATTGGACACAAATGGAACTAAACCAGGTCCCAAATGAGGTGAAACTAGAACTAAACCATGTCCAAACCAGGACTAAACCAGGACTAAACCAGAATCATCGGAAGCAAAAAGTCTGATACTTGATTTTCTGTCACAGTACATTTTAAAGACGGACAAAAAGGTAAAAGGATTCTCTGTCATGGTGCAATTTGGTGAGAAAAAACAGGTAATAATGGGGAGAGATTTGAGATTTGAGAATGGTAAATGGAGCTGTTCACTTGAAAACCATGTTAGTAGTTGGAGTCTTACTGATTGTATGGGGTGGACAGGTGTTTTAATGCAGCTAACCACCTCAAACAGGTGCTAACCACCTCAAACAGCTTCTAATTTAGGAGAATAAGTGGAGTGGAGGTGGACTTTTCAAAGGCGACTAACAGGTCTTTGAGGGTCACAGTTCTAGCTGATAGAAAAGTGTTCAATACTTATTTGCAGCAGAATCAGACACATTTAAATACCTGGACTGACACTGGACCCGACACTGACATTTAACAAACACATTAAGCACCTCACAAAAACTGTTCAAGTAAGATCCTTCATGACTCTATATGCGGCACGAATGTTTTTACACTCTATGACTCTGTCTCATATAGAGATCTGCATTACCACATGGGCACAACACTCAAACCAGTTGAATCACTTTTTTAAAAAGCTGTGAAAATATTACACAAGAAACCATTCTGAGTTCACCACTGCACAATTTTAGACAAGTATAACTTGCTCAATTTTAATAATTTTGTTCATTTTAAATACGGTTGTTTTATATATAAAGTTTTACACAGACTTGCTCCTCCTCCACGGCAGGATTTTATTAAAACAAAGACTGTCAGTGGGAACTAGGGCCACGGCCCAGGGGAACTGTGAGGTCCACGCAGACCCCGGGGGAACTGTGAGGTCCACGCAGACCCCGGGGGAACTGTGAGGTCCACGCAGACCCCGGGGGAACTGTGAGGTCCACGCAGACCCCGGGGGAACTGCGAGGTCCACGCAGACCCCGGGGGAACTGCGAGGTCCACGCAGACCCCGGGGGAACTGCGAGGTCCACGCAGACCCCGGGGGAACTGTGAGGTCCTCACAGACGCTCTACATTGGGACAAACACTGGGAAAAATGGCATTGTTTCCGGGGGTGTTTGTAGTCGTATATCCCAGGATATTCACAATATCTGTAGATATTCGGATTGACACGCTCCGGATACGTTGGTGTCAGTTCTCGTATACGGAGCATTTCCGAACTCCGGAATGGCACTGTGTCGACACGCTACATATCCGGTTCTCCGGATATTTACTGGATATCGTCCGTGTTTCACGTATTCACTGTTCGTATATCTCCGGATACGTCACGTTCTGGTACTGTGCTCACCTCCGGATATGTCAGGATACTCAAGCTAGCATTCACTAGGGAGCTTTATTTTTCAAGAATTTATAGGCTACTGTATCGTGAAACCCATAGCCTTATGACCATGCAACATTTTCATACATTTATATACCATTTATATACCAATGTTTTACAGTGTACTACTGACTAGGCGGCTGGTAACTCGGTTAATATTTTAATTATATGCCTTAGTTATTTTAAAATAGCACAGACATTGACCAAAATGACAAACAGATTAGCATTACTAAAAACTCATCACAATTACTTTGAAAAAGCTAAGTCTACACAGCTGACAATCTTTAGAGGTCATGGAAAAATGTAACCAATTTAAAGTATTTTTTTTAAACTCAAAATACATTAACAAGTACTGTTTTACTTTTACTAAGTAGATTTTTAGATGGGTACTTTTAATTCAGTAGGCTTTAAGCAAGTAAATTTACTTAAATCACATTTTTTCAGCATTTTTCCACCTCTGCCAATGTCACTAATACAATTTATACAACAGACAAGAACGTTTGATAAAGTTGTGTTTGATAAAGTTGTCTTTATTAATTAACCCATTTAGACCTAAAACGCCTGGGGAAAAAGGCCTGAAAATCTTAAGGGTGAGATCCTGAGGTTTTTCCTGGAAATTCAACAATGTCAACGACTATTAAATAAGTGATTTCTCAGCCTCTGAAGCACAGAGACAAAATTCCAAAAGTATTTGAAAGCTTACACTTGTGGGTTTCATGAGAACTGTGTCTTATTATTCTACACCTTAAGAAAAAAATATAAAATAATCCAGAAACACAATAATATGGAAAAAATAAAAGAAAACAGTCACAACATGAACAGTGCACAATATTTTCAAGTTTTAAGAAATAAAGAACAGCTCTTATTCAGGTCAAAACTGTAAAAAATAAAGTGTCCCAAGGCCATAAGGCAGTAAGATGAAGTGCACTACATACTGCACAGGTTACATCCCTTACATATACCAGCGATAGTGCTTGCCAAAGCACTCAATGTGCAGAGGTAGTTTGCACTGTTTGCATCCAAAGACTGTTGGCCCACCTACTTTCTCGTTCTCTGGGACCAGTTGACATTCCCGGCACAGCTTGCGCTTGTCATATATCTTTCCACAGTCATGTTGTGGAGGTGGTGTGGCTACTATGGCCCCCAAACGTCCTACAGTCGGGTGGAGGAGGAGGAAGAGAAGATGGAGAAGGAGGAGAGGTCACAGGAACAGCCCTTGTTGTCATTGGTGTGATAAGTTTCTCCAGCCAGTTCTTGTACCCTCTGTACTTTCTGCTGAAGGCAGGTCTTGCAGCGATGTATGCATTGTGGCAGGACACAGACAAGAAGAAAAACACTCGCCTCCACCACTTCTTCGTTCGATGCTGGAACCCATAGTAGCCAACCATTTGATCAAGCAGATCGACGCCTGGAACACACAGCACACATCACACACTCACAAGGCAACAGTGGAAATAAACATAATAAATAATTATATAGTCACATATTTTGCCATAAAACCAAAAAGGCAAACAAACCTTTCATATTTTTTTGATAATCTGCAAGGCAAGCTGGCACTTCCACCTGTTGCTGGATGGCTCCGTTGCCTTCGATTGGCTGAAAATGCAGAAACAGACACAGGAAAGTCACCTTGGATGAAAGTATAATATAAAACAGCATAATTTACATTGTACTGTGGCTTTGTGAGATATTCGGTCTATTGTAAATAAGATGGCACCGCAAACTATGTGTATGTGATGAATAAAAATATTATGTATTTTTTTAATGTCTACAGGTACTGTAAATGACATTGTTCTCTTGTGTTACAGCTTGTATTTGTATGATGGTATGTATGTATCTATTTTTGTATTATATTTGTATGCATGATTATGGTTGAATAAAAGTTCAATGCATAATACCAATACCTCTCTCATCATTATGCCCAAAGATGTAAACATGAAATGCTACATAATTAGAAAAAATGTAATTTGCAATGATAATATTAATAATCACCGTTTGTTATTACATAATTATCACAATCAATCAGTATTTTAGTTCTTACCTCCATATAGCATAGAATCTGCCATGGCGTCAGAGAACTGAGTCTTGACGAGATTTTTGGTGTCTCTCCAATAATCTCTCTGTGCAGGCAGAACAAGTAGACCCATGCCGATAGCCCAATAAACGTCTTCATTTCAGGGACAGTTACATTCGACCACTTAAGCGTCTTTGCCCTCACTGGAGTGTGATCACGTTCGGTCTGTTCACGGTAAATATTTGTCTCTTTAATGAGATGCGCCCAAAGTTCGTCTGTGAAAATGTGATTGAATACCTTTAACTTTAACTCCCGGCGTGCGGTTGAATAGAGTTCTGCTCCTTTCAGATACTGCAGGTCATCGTCATCAAGGAGGTCCTTGGCCAACTGAAGCCGCTGCTTGAAAAGCTACACAGAAGAGGGCAATATTAAGCAACACATTTCAAAAGAATGTAGAATGCAGACCTACCTGAATTTCAATGCTTGCACCCAAATAATAGTTCATGGCAGCCAGGAAGAATTTCACAACCATCAACTGGATTTTTTTTTTCTTTGGTCAAGCAGTGATCAAAGATAGTGATGCCAACAAAAAAATAAAGGGGAAAAAAGGCACTTGAGTTGATTTACTGTAAAAAGTCCAAAACAATCTTTTATGTGGGCTAATAAAATCACCAATGTGAATCAGCCCTACGGCCTTAATCAGGGTGTGATGCCAGTGTGAGGTGTGTTGGGGGGTCGTTTTACCTACCCGGTCATGTCGGCTGTTCATTTTTTTCTTCTTTACTTCATCGGTCCTCCCAGCTAGGTCCATTTTTTGGGGGGCCTTCAGGTGTTCATAGAACCTATTTCAAGCTTCTGCAAGACAATAAGAAGTAGAGTTAACAGACTTTTGAGTGATTGAGTAGACCTTATTAATCCACAAAGGGGAAATTATGCCACCTGACCATTCATACAACATATACACACACAATAGTAAGACAATGACACAAGTTAGTGTAACAGATAAAAAATAAAGAGCTAAAAATAAATAAGTGACATCCCATCATAGAAATACAAAAAGAACCACAACATTAAAATAGTGCTCAGCTATTGTTGAAAAGTCTGATTGCTGCACGAACAAAAGACCTCCTAAATCTAGTGGAGCACCTAGGTAGGAGGAGCCTTTGGCTCCTACCACGTTTAGTGAACATGATGTCGGCGGCGCGCGCATGCGCAGCGGACCCTCCCCTAGCCACTCTATCACTGTCCTGCCTGGTTAGTGGGGAAACGATATTTCGAATTCACTCTATGTACATGTACATGATTGTTTTCGACAATAAAGCAAACTATGACTATGACTATGACTATGTACAGTGGGTGGTCATCCTTACACTTCTCCCTATTCACATCTCAATCACCCACTCCTTTAAGATTTGCTCCACAGTACTAAAACACACCAGTGATGGACCCTGCTTTCTTTATAAGCGTAAGTGTTAGATTGTGTGTATCATGCCTCTCTGAGGTTCATCACAAACTGTAACCCTCGCACACACCACTGTGAACTTTACACACGTGTGGGCTGGCCAGCATTGGAGACTCGTAGGCTCACTCACTGGTATATGTTCATTTATAAGGGTATCCACTGCAGTTCCCCAAGCCCACAGTGAAAGCGCCTCACCCGTGCCTGAATAAGAAAAAATCATTATACAACTGTATGTGGTTAAGACGACCAATATAGAAAGAAACAGTGGATAATGATGTCAGCCTAGTTATGGGACATACATGAGTCCAGTTTGTGTCCTATTCTCAAAAACACACAAGTGTTACCGCCAACTCCAAAGGGACTTTGTGGTTCTCCTGGGTCATGCGGGAGTGTTGCTGCTGCATCACGGCATCCTGCATGGTCCTCAGTTCCTTTCTCAGGTAATCCACTGAACTGCGAAGGTCACCGATTGCCCTGCAGCATTCAGAAACATTAATTTCAACATCTCATTGTCTTTTGTAATGTTTGCGATTAGCTACATCCATCTTGGGGCAAAAGCAATGACTGATCCGCTTTGTCACACACATGTTTAAAAGGTAGTTTATTTCCAGAATGCATGCTGCTCATTCACAAATGTTACCTTTTCATGAATACTTACCACCACCATCAAATTCTAAGTATTAATTTTGACTGGGAAAGGAAAGAAATCTTTTCCATGTCTGTCATTTTGAATTTCCAGTAATAGACATTTTTTAATCTGCAGAACTACTTTGGTCACACTAGTAACTATAATTTTATTACTTATTTACTTTGACTAAATATTCATGAAAAGATTTTGGAAATAAGCAGCACAGTTGCAATATGTACTTACCTACTCTGGCCACAATCCTACATATTACCTTCAAGTCTCCTGGCGGCTCTAAAACCCACCCAATTTCACAAAGCCCCCAGTTGGTTTGTATGGTAATGGACTAAGAAATAGCGTATTTTTACCCACAGATTATTACGCTAAACACTTGGGTGGGAAACATATGTAGGCTAGCTGCTACAAAAAGATAGATCGCAGTGTCACGCTAGCTAGAAGGCTACATTTAGCTAGCAGATTACTCTCCATTTTTACACAAGTGGGATTTTGAAATTCATCCCCTGCGTATGTCGAAAATCAGACATCGACGCCGTTACATGTTATACATTCATATTACTGATGATACATTATGTCCCAATCATTCCATCAACCAGCTTATCATTCCACGTTATCAACGAATGGCAGGCTAACTGTGTAGCTAACGCCAAACATTCACCCGCCAAATAGCAATTCTGATATTTCAACTTACCTTAAAACATCTCTGATAGTGGGATTGTTCACCTCCCCATCAAAACGTGACCGCTTGTCCGCCAGGAGCACGGCTAACATTGCTGCGTTTCCCAATTCGGCGAGTGCGGTTCGGAGTGTGGTGACTCAGTCTGCAGTCGAGGCGAGTGGGCAGTCCGGGGATCACATGGGCGTGTAGCGAGCTGGCTACAGAGAGACACGAGTGCCAAAATATCTCCGGATACGAACAGATATTGTACCCAGTGAAATCCGGAGTCCAGATACGTCAATATTTTCATGGATTCTCAAGAAATAAGGATATCGTGAAAATCTGGTCCGGATATGTGGCGTGTCATATAAAATATCCAGTCCAAACACGTCCGGATTCTAGCTTATTTTGCCCAGTGAAAGTGTCTCTCAGTCAGAGGCTCTAAGTTCTGGAACTTTCTCCCATCATCAATAAGAGAAACTCCAACACTGAACACTTTAAATCACACTTGGAACAGCGGCTAAAGGAAAACCAGACCTGTGACACTTTTAATGTTTAATGTTTTATTGTTGGTGTTATTGTCATTTGTCATTGTTTTTATTGTTTTTGCTGTGGTGTCACCTGCCCAGGGACTGCAGATGGAAATATAATATTTACACTGCTGCTGCAGATGATCATTAATATGCACTGTCCTTATTAAATAAAGAATAAATAAAAACAAATAAGTAAATTGTTAAAAAATCATACACTGTGATTTGTGGATTTTTTTTAGATTATGTCTCTCACAGTGACAAGCACCTACGATGAACATTTCAGACCCTCCATGATTTCTAAGTGGGAGAACTTGTGTTCAAATACTTATTTTCCTCACTGTAACAGTATTCTAACATGATTAAAACTTCACGAGAGTCAATTTTGCGTAAAAACAAGATCCAGCTCCATAAATTCACATGACGTAACCATAAAATGTCTTGTATTTTTCACCATTAAACCCGCGCTGGCCAAGCCTCTGCTCCGTTAATCCACAGTGGAACTCTTAATCTGATGAGAGGAGGGAGGAGGAGACATGACCCAGATGTCCACCAGACTCCACCCCCTCCACCACACAGCCGGGTCAGATCTAATCCAGAGGAGAGGAGGGTGTGAGCGCGACAGCCAATTGGGTCGCAGGGCTCAGTCACATGATGTAAACAGCAGCTAAGGTACGTTCAGACTGCAGGACTTAAAACTCAATTCAGATTTTTTTGTGAAATGCGATTTTTTTTTGTGAGGTCGTTCACATTTCCAATTAAATGTGACTTGTATGTGATCTCCAGTGTGAACTTTAAACACCCCAAAAGTGTCCCACATGCGCCTTGGAGGACACGACGAGGTCACGTGCAGCGAGCGTGCTCAGTGTTTACGGAAGTCGCCTAAACATGGACGTGAGCATTGAGCGCCTGAAGATTTTAAAGTTGCTGTCGTACCAGAGCCAGAACATGTACAACTTATTTGTTTTAAAGATCCCATGACATGGTACTTCTTGATGCTTTTATATGGCGCCTTAATGGTTCCCTAATACTGTAAATGAATCCTTCTTCAAAATCAAGCCTCAGTGCATGAGAGAGCGTCATGAACACAGTCAGAGTCATAAATATGTCTCTGAAACACTTTATTCTTGACGTTGTTGCTTGAATGTAAATGAGGAGGACAGAGGCAGGCCAGTGCAGCGGGTGGGGGTGTGGCCAAATACTCCGCTGTTTCCTGGATTAGCGGTGCGATGTGCACTGAGACGCGTCCCATAAAAAAAAACACATTTCCACAGAAAATAAAATGAACCCACTGCTGTTTCAGAGGTTCAGAGGACATCCGAACCTGGAAACACTCTCACGTGCCTCCAGGCAAAAAAAAAAAAACACATCTCGCCTTTCGTAGCTCGTTTGCGGTCCAAATTCTCTGGGCGTGATTTCCAGAGACAGTGTGGACATCCAGACGGGGGGTGGAAACCTTTCCCCAAGTGTGACGCCCCGTGTGCTTCGCTGCTTCAGTGACATGAAGTTCATACACAATTTTCGTATGACGAGAAGAACGTTTGTGTACATTTGTGAACGCCGACTTGTACCACTCTCGCTTGTTGATGACGTGTAGGTCGGATGAATGTGACCTGGCCGTTCAGACTGAAGTCACATGTCAAAAGATCGGATATGTATCAGTTTTAGGAGCACATATCCAAGTGGCCTGGGTCACATTTGAAACAATCAGATCTGTGTCGTTCAGACTGTCAATAAAAGATCAGATTCAGGTCGCATAGGGGAGAAAAACTCAGGTTTGGTTCACTTCAGGCTTCAGTCTGAACGTAGCCTAAAGTTCCTTATGGAGTAGAGACATGTAATTGTGTAATAACGGCCGCGTCTCCTTTCTCTTCCCTCGCTTCCTTCTCCTTGATTCCTCTCCTCGATGCTCCATTTTTCAGCGGTCAATCAAATGTGTCATATTAAGTGTTGTGTCTGCCTGAAGGGGGCGCTAACTACAATGAAATTACCTTGAAACTACCACACGTACTTGTTTACAGTTTCTGTTAGTTAGGTTAATTCAAAAAAACTAAGAGAGACAAGGACAAGAAATAAGACAACAGGAGGAAGGGTGTAACCATTCTGTACCTGGCCGGCGTTTCTGAAAAACTCCAGAGGATTTTCAGACAACATGAAATCCCAGTTTATTTCAAACCCACAAACATTTTAAGACAGAAACTGGTCCACCCAAAGGACAAAACACCGAGCCACAAACAGCAATGTGGTCTACTCCATTCAGTGTAGTGAAGACTGCAGTGAGCGCTACACTGGAGAAACCAAACAGACACTTCACAAGAGGAAGTACCAACACAGACGAGAGAGCCAGAGTGGACCTCAGTCTGCCGTACATCTCCACCTAAAAGGACCTCAGTCTGCCGTACACCTCCACCTAAAAGGACCTCAGTCTGCCGTACATCTCCACCTAAAAGGACCTCAGTCTGCCGTACATCTCCACCTAAAAGGACCTCAGTCTGCCGTACACCTCCACCTAAAAGGACCTCAGTCTGCCGTACATCTCCACCTAAAAGGACCTCAGTCTGCCGTACATCTCCACCTAAAAGGACCTCAGTCTGCCGTACACCTCCACCTAAAAGGACCTCAGTCTGCCGTACATCTCCACCTAAAAGGACCTCAGTCTGCCGTACACCTCCACCTAAAAGGACCTCAGTCTGCCGTACACCTCCACCTAAAAGGACCTCAGTGTGCCGTACATCTCCACCTAAAAGGACCTCAGTCTGCCGTACATCTCCACCTAATAGGACCTCAGTCTGCCGTACACCTCCACCTAAAAGGACCTCAGTCTGCCGTACATCCTCCACCTAAAAGGACCTCAGTCTGCCGTACATCTCCACCTAAAAGGACCTCAGTCTGCCGTACATCTCCACCTAAAAGGACCTCAGTCTGCCGTACATCTCCACCTAAAAGGACCTCAGTCTGCCGTACATCTCCACCTAAAAGGACCTCAGTCTGCCGTACATCTCCACCTAAAAGGACCTCAGTCTGCCGTACATCTCCACCTAAAAGGACCTCAGTCTGCCGTACATCTCCACCTAAAAGGACCTCAGTCTGCCGTACACCTCCACCTAAAAGGACCTCAGTCTGCCGTACATCTCCACCTAAAAGGACCTCAGTCTGCCGTACACCTCCACCTAAAAGGACCTCAGTCTGCCGTACACCTCCACCTAAAAGGACCTCAGTCTGCCGTACATCTCCACCTAAAAGGACCTCAGTCTGCCGTACATCTCCACCTAAAAGGACCTCAGTCTGCCGTACATCTCCACCTAAAAGGACCTCAGTCTGCCGTACACCTCCACCTAAAAGGACCTCAGTCTGCCGTACACCTCCACCTAAAAGGACCTCAGTCTGCCGTACATCTCCACCTAAAAGGACCTCAGTCTGCCGTACACCTCCACCTAAAAGGACCTCAGTGTGCCGTACATCTCCACCTAAAAGGACCTCAGTCTGCCGTACACCTCCACCTAAAAGGACCTCAGTCTGCCGTACACCTCCACCTAAAAGGACCTCAGTGTGCCGTACATCTCCACCTAAAAGGACCTCAGTCTGCCGTACACCTCCACCTAAAAGGACCTCAGTCTGCCGTACACCTCCACCTAAAAGGACCTCAGTCTGCCGTACATCTCCACCTAAAAGGACCTCAGTCTGCCGTACACCTCCACCTAAAAGGACCTCAGTCTGCCGCACATCTCCACCTAAAAGGACCTCAGTCTGCCGTACACCTCCACCTAAAAGGACCTCAGTGTGCCGTACATCTCCACCTAAAAGGACCTCAGTCTGCCGTACACCTCCACCTAAAAGGACCTCAGTCTGCCGTACACCTCCACCTAAAAGGACCTCAGTCTGCCGTACATCTCCACCTAAAAGGACCTCAGTCTGCCGTACACCTCCACCTAAAAGGACATCAGTCTGCCGTACACCTCCACCTAAAAGGACCTCAGTCTGCCGTACACCTCCACCTAAAAGGACCTCAGTCTGCCGTACACCTCCACCTAAAAGGACCTCAGTCTGCCGCACATCTCCACCTAAAAGGACCTCAGTCTGCCGTACATCTCCACCTAAAAGGACCTCAGTCTGCCGTACACCTCCACCTAAAAGCCACGGGCCACTCCTTTGAGGACAGTGAGGTCCAGATCTGGTTTGAGAGGAGGAGTTAAAGAGAATCCTTCCTTGAACACAAATGGAGGTCTCAGACATCATTTGTCTCCATCTATAACTCTGTCCTCAAACCTAAATCAGAACAAAGAAAACAATAGTGCAGCAGGTCAGGTCCAGAGGAGTGAAAACACCATTATGACCCACACTCCACTCCCACTGCAGATCTAACAGGCCCACCTCACTAACACCAACTGTAAACTTGTAGGTGTGGTAGTCTCAGAGTCATTTCAGTGTAGTGAGCGCCCCCTTCAGGCAGATACAGTGGTCCCTCGCTCTATCGCGGTTCACTGTTCGCGGCCTCGCTGTCTTGCTGATTTTTTTTTTTTTTCAATTTTTTCTATAGTGTAACATTGTGTTCTGCATCCTGATTGGCTAAGAGACTAGACCAGGACTAAATGTGGACTAAACCAGGTCTAGACCAGAACTAAACCAGGTCTAGACCAGAACTAAACCAGGTCTAAACCAGGATTAAACCACCACGTGCCTCTTTGCTGGTTTCGTGCGGCTGGTTTGTGGCTCGGGCTGAGAGGACGCGGTCCGGGAGCCGCGGTTCGATCTCGTGCTCGCAGCCCCGGTGTACGCTCGGCCTCGCGCCGGTCGTGATGCTCTGTCACAGATTTGTCCACGATGAGGGGTGCACGTGTCGCGGACTTCTCAAAGGGGTTGGTGCGCGTCGCGTCCCGGGACGTGGCAGTGCTCCTTGCGTGTCCGGCAGGGCTTCCGCTTCCATGTCTCCCCCCATGCGTCACTAAAGTTTGAGTGTTTAAACGAGAGAGAAATGTGAGAAAATGCTAATTTCAGTCAGAGAAAAGTGTATAATGTGTGTGGTGAGGCGTTTACAGCCTTAAAACATGTAGAATAATTGTAAAATATAAAGTTGTCCTACTTCGCGGATTTCTCTTATTGCGGGTTATTTCTGGAGCCTAACCCCCGCGATAAACCAGGGATTACTGTAAAGGCAGCGTCCACCAGCGTCTGACCAGAACTGAAGAAGCAGCTTGGATGAGCTGAGAAAAGGATTCGACCAAACAAAATTTTGTCCAGTCGACACATTGAGTTTCTCCTTTTGCCGTGGATTCTACCTGGACACAGTTGTAGGGAGTATTATCTGTAAGCTTTGCGCATTTGTGGAGGGAAAGATTCAAATAGTCGCCATGACGACGTGTTTTCCGATTTAGGTGAGAGCCGTTCCAGACTGTCAGTTCAGTCCAGGTTTAATGGCAATATCCTGTCAAATAAATGGATTAAATCAATAATACCTGATGTAGTTGTAGTAGTAGTAGTAATTGTAGTAGTAATAGTACTACTATTACTACTACAATTACTACTACTACTACTATTAGCAGTAGTAATAGTAGTAGTAGTAGTAGTAATAGTAATAGTAGTAGTAGTAATAGAAGTAGTAATAGTAGTAATTGTAGTAGTTGTAGTAGTAGTAGTAGTAGTAGTAGCAGCAGTAGTAGTAGTAGTAGTAGTAGTAGTAGTAGTAGTAGTAGCAGCAGTAGTAGTAGTAGTAGTAGTAGTAGTAGTAGTAGTAGTAGTAGTAGTAGTAGTAGTAGTAGTAGTAGTAGTAGTAGTAGTAGTAGTAGTAGTAGCAGCAGCAGCAGCAGCAGCAGCAGCAGCAGTAGTAGTAGTAGTAGTAGTAGTTGTAGTAATTGTAGTAGTAGTAGTAGTAGTAGTAGTAGTAGTAGTAGTAGTAGTAGTAGTAGTAGTAGTAGTAGTAGTAGTAGATTGGATGGGCTGAGATACGTATTTGACTAAATACTTTTGTCCAGTCGACAAATTGAATTTGTCCTTCTCCCAACAGCAGCTCAGCCTTATGTAACCCTCACCTTATGTCCTTATGTCCTTATGCCCTTATGTCCTTATGCCCTTATGTCCTTATGTCCTTATGTCCTTATGTCCTTATGTCCTGTCCTGTTCTTTCAACCATTCCTATATATATTTCTTATTTTTCTATTTTATTTTTACTGTTGTACATACAAATTTATATAAATATGGCTTATTTTTTGCTACTTCTTTAGGATTTATTATTACCGTTTGTATTTTTTCTATACTGATGTTAAAATAGTGTCGGCCAGATTTGTTTTGGTTCATTTGGGAGAGGAGCGAGGAGCGAGGTGAAGTGAGGAGAGTGTCACAAACCAAATTGGGTTCTCGGAGTCTTAACCTGCAGATCGAGACGTCCGAGTTTGTCTCAGTCTCAGTTTGTGGACAGGCCTCGTGTGAACGCTCAGTTTTATTTGTTTCCTTCTCATTTTCCCTCTTGAATTTGTATTTAGAATTATTTGTTCACGTTTGAGTCATCTTTATTCTTCTGTTTTCTGGACGTCATTGCTCTGATCGACACTTTTTCACCTCCACAGCACAAACCCGCTGTGACGTCCGCACTTCATCCTCTAACTGTTGTTTTCTTAATCGGTGATACACAGGAGGACGATTCCAGACGCCGTCACCTGTTTTCCATTCTAAGAAATAAACTGAAACTGTGACGGTGAAAACTGAAATCAGACGTTAATGACAGAGTCCAATCAGAGACATTGTTCACTGAGAATCATCGGAAACCAACTTTCCCCGACACTCATGGTGCAGTTTAAAGACGGACACGGTTTAGTTCTGGTTTAGTCTTGGTCTGGACATGGTTTAGTTCTGGTTTAGTCTTGGTTTGGACACGGTTTAGTTCTGGTTTGGTCTTGGTTTGGACATGGTTTAGTTCTGGTTTAGTCTTGGTTTGGACATGGTTTAGTTCTGGTTTGGTCTTGGTTTGGACATGGTTTAGTTCTGGTTTAGTCTTGGTTTGGACATGGTTTAGTTCTGGTTTAGTCTTGGTTTGGACATGGTTTAGTTCTGGTTTAGTCTTGGTTTGGACATGGTTTAGTTCTGGTTTAGTCTTGGTTTGGACACGGTTTAGTTCTGGTTTAGTCTTGGTTTGGACATGGTTTAGTTCTGGTTTAGTCTTGGTTTGGACATGGTTTAGTTCTGGTTTGGTCTTGGTTTGGACATGGTTTAGTTCTGGTTTAGTCTTGGTTTGGTCTTGGTTTGGACATGGTTTAGTTCTGGTTTAGTCTTGGTATGGACATGGTTTAGTCCAATCTGTGTTCAATCTCTGCTACATTTGCTCTTTAAAATGCACCATGACAGAGAATCAAGTGTCTGGGATAGTGTCAGCCTTTTTGCTTCCAATTATCCTGGTTTAGTTTTGGTTTAGTTCTGGTTTAGTCTTGGTTTGGACATGGTTTAGTTCTGTTTTCGTCTCGTCTCAAGTTTGGGAACTTGTTTTATTCCAATCTGTGTTCAATCTCTGCTACATTTGCTTATTTGTCTGTCTGTAAAATGCACAAGACAGAGAATTAAGTGTCTGAGATAGTGTCAGGCTTTTTGTGGCCAATGATTCTGGTTTAATTCTGGTTTGGTCTTGGTTTGGACATGGTTTAGTTCTGATTTAGTCTCATTTGTGACCTGATTTAGTCCAAATGTAGCAGAGATTGAACACAGATTGGACTAAACCAGGTCCCAAATGAGACGAAACCAGAAGCAAGAAGCAAGAAGCAAGACCAAAGCTGAACAAAACCAAAACTAAACCAGGATCATTTGAAATGAAAAGCCAAACACTTGATTCTCTGTCATGGTGCATTTTAAAGACAGAAAAAAAAAAAAAGGCAAATGTAGCAGAGATTGGACAGAGATTGGACTAAACCAGGTCCCAAACGAGACCAAACCAGAACTACACCAGAACAGACCTCAGTGCTGCGACGTGATTGGTCACCCGCCAAATTAACCTCCCAGCAGGCGCGCTCCAAGATGGATTCTCTGAGTTTGTGAACTCATAAATCTGGTGAGAATCCATCTTGCTGTGAGAAGTTAGTCGCCGCTGAGTTTTAGAATCTTTTTTGCAGGTGAGTTCTGGCCCGAGAATCTTACTGCTCTTCCTGTCAGGTACTTTTCCACAGATTTGAGGAAAATGTGTCCTGCCCCAGAACAGAGATACAGGCCACGTCTCATTTCTCTTTCCTCGCTTCCTTGTCCTTGATTCCTCGATTCTGTGGGAAATGGGTGAGGAAGTCCCGCCCACAGGAGACAAAACTCCAAACCAAGAAAGTTTGATTCTTTTCTCTGGTGTCTGCTCTTGAAGCCTCCCTCAGGTTTACTCCTTCTTTCCGTGTTTTTCTTTGGAACAACACTTAATACGACACATTTGATTGACGAGGATCGGTGCAGCGTCGGCAGTGATGCGGTCGCTGTACCGGACCGTTGTGGTGAAGAGGGAGCTGAGCCGAAAGGCAAAGCTCTTGATTTACCGTCGATCTACGTTCCTCCCCTCACCTATGGTCATGAGCTCTGGGTAATGACCGAAAGGACGAGATCGCCGATACAAGCGGCCGAAATGAGTTTCCTCCGCAGAGTGTCTGGACGCTCCCTTAGAGATAGAGTGAGGAGTTTAGTTTAGTTTAGTTTATTATTAGGATCCCCATTAGCTGAGCTTTACAGCCAGCTAGTTTTCCTGGGGTCCTTGTTAAAAAGCACAAAGTACAAAACATACATCGATACATTTCAATAAATATCACACATCGATACATTTCATTTCTATAAAAAATCTCTATAAAAAGACAGCAAAAATCAAAGTCTGCAATTTGTTGATATTCCACAAGTAGCCAATCCCGATGTAATTTTTTAGTTTTTTTTTAAAGTCCAACTTCTGGAGCTCAGTCACATGGGAGGAGCTCGGAGTAGAGTTGCTGCTCCTCCACATCAAGAGGAGCAGCTGAGGTGGCTCGGGCATCTGTTCCGGGCATGTCCCACCGGGAGGAGGCCCTGGGGAAGACCCAGGACACACTGGAGGGACTATGTCTCCCGGCTGGCCTGGGAACACCTTGGGGTCCCCCCAGAGGAGCTGGAGGAAGTGTCTGGGGTGAAGGAAGTCTGGGAGTCCCTGCTCAGACTGTTGCCCCCGCGACCCGGCCCCGGATAAGAGGAAGAAAATGGATGGATTGATTAACAGCTGAAAAATGGAGGGTCGAGGAGACGAATCAAGGAGAAGGAAGCGAGGAAAGAGAAATGTGACGCGGACACTGTACGGCCTAAAGAGGTCAAAATAAATCAGCTGTGTCCTGCCTGCGTGTAATTAGAAAACATCTGATTCTTGTCTTAGAATCAGGAAGTGTGTGTTAGCATGCGAGTTGTCATTAATCAGGTACAGTGTCTTTAATAATAAAAATAATATGACAAAGCATTGATCAGTGTCTGTTTTATTGATCAGTTTGGTCAGTAACACTTGTAATAAACAAAACAGAATCTGTCATGTGATCGGTCATAACATTCAAAATAATAAAACTATAACATCAGTGCGTTCATTTCACAGCAGGAAACATCACATTAGAACATCAGGTGTAAAATCACATCTACAGCTCTATGGTACAGCACATTTACAGAATTACATTTGAAAATGTAAGATCCCATATTAGGCTTTATGCAAACTTGATTAAATGTCTTGGATAGTTCCTGCGGCGTCTGCTGCAAGTGTCAAAGAAGGTCATGGCAGGATTATGGACACGAGGAAGTGAATTTAATCATAATTCCAGGTGTTTTGAGAAGGAAACGGCTTTATAAAGCGAAGTGCATTTAGCGTAATGTGGGACCTTTAAAGGAGCTGTGTGTAATAATCACAACTGTCTGAGCTTTAACCTGCAGATAGGAGTTTGTCTCATTCTCAGTATCTGGACTCGTGTGAAGCTCAGGAGGCTGCACGAGCCCTGGCTCAGGATCGGCTGCAGGTGCCGGGGTTTAGGTCGTGACCGTTCAGATCAGAGCGAGACATTTTAAATGTTCATTTTGTCTCCTTTTTTACATTAAACCTCACCCTCCTCCAGAGATCCCAGGCACCTCATTGGTCCATCAGGCTGGCCACGCCCACAGGAAATAACGGCTGATACACGACACGTCAACACCAATGCCACGTCATTTCTTTTTTTCTTTCTTTCTTTTATTTAAAGTACAAATCTTTAAACAAAGGCTACGTTCAGACTGCAGCCTGAAGTGATCAGATTTTTTTCAAATGTGACCCAGGCCACTTGGATATGTGCTCCTAAAACCGATACATATCCGATCTTTTGGCATGCGACTTCAGTCTGAACGGCCAGGTCGCGTTCATCTGACGTGGTACAAGTCGGCGCTCACAAGTGTACACAAACGTTCTTCTCGTTATATGATAATTGTGTATAAACTTTGTGTCAGTGAAGTGGCGAAGCACAAAGTAATCCCACCACTCTCAGCACCAACACGTTCATTTCTACAGACGTTGCTGCCACTGCCCCACAAAACGCCAACGCCAAAAACCTCCTTCTCAATCTCCTCCTTAAAACAAATAAGCTGTACATGTTGTGGCTCTGGTCTCGTGTCCATGTTTAGGCGACTTCCGTAAACACTGAGCACGCTCGCTGCACGTGACCTCGTCGTGTCCTCCAAGCTTCATGCGGGACACTTTTGGGGCGTTTAAAGTTCACACTGGAGATCACATACAAGTCGCATTTAATTGGAAATGTGAACGACCTCGCAAAAAAATTGGATTTTATGAAAAATCCGAATTGAGCTTTAAGCCCTGCAGTCTGAACGTGGCCATTATCTTTCAAAATGTTTTGATGCAAATTTCCACTAACGTTTTCAATCCATTCAGATGTTCTTTTGCAGCAAGAACCCAGTTGGGGAACGTCTCATTTCTCTTTCCACACTTCCTCTCCTCGATTCTGCAGAAAATGGGTGAGGAAGTCCCGCCCACAGAGGAGACACAGCGAGGAGAGAGGATCTAAACTCATCACTTTAAACCAATAAAGTTTGATTCTTTTCTCTGGTGTCTGCTCCGGAAGCCTCCCACATGTTTACTCCTTCGTTCTGTGGTTTTCTTTGGGATTCCACTTAAGACGACACGTTTGATCGACAGCTGAAAAATGGAGGATCAAGGAGACGAATCAAGGAGAAGGAAGCGAGGAAAGAGAAATGAGACCGGCCCAACACCGGGGACAGTTCTGCACATTCTTTCAGCAGCAGCAGCCCAAACATGTCCACAAGGGAAATATATGTAAGAACCGAATGTTAAAGTTAAAACAACTGGAATTCAACTGGCAACACAAATGTTTTTCTGCTTTCTGATTGGATATCGTCTTGAACCAAAGCACCAAATTATAAAATTAGAATTGTTATCAGTAAAAGCTACATTTAATTTGAACTCACATCTGGAGACAAAGATCATCAGGTCGTGTTTATGAAATGTAAAAGAGACATTACACACAGCTCCTTTAAGATAAAACAGTTCAAATGTAGAAATGCTTATCTTACTGTGGCACAACACTGTGTTTCTTCAAATAGAAATAAGTTATTATATCAAAAATCTAAACACATGAATAAATGACCATTACCACAGAGGTGAAGTGGTGACTGGTCACTTCACAGTGTACGCTGCAGTGTGGGGCCAGATGACAGCGAAAACACTAATACATCTGTAATATTTGTTCATTACAGGTTAAAAATGTACAATCAAAACAACAGTTAAGAAAAACTCAATTCAACACTTTACAGAACAACTAAGCTTCATGTCCGGACCTGGACTTCACGTACAGATCTGACCTTCATGTTTAGATCTGGATCCTATCTTCATGTACTGTCCTGACCTTCACATAAAGACCTGACCTTCACATCCAGACCTGATCTTCATGTACTTTCCTGACCTTCACGTACTGTCCTGAACTCACATCCGGATCTGATCTTCACATACTGTTCTCACCTTCATCTACTGACCTGACCTTCACGTACGGACCTGGACTTCACGTACGGATCTGACCTTCACGTACTGTCCTGACCTTCACGTACTGTCCTGACCTTCACGTACTATCCTGACCTTTACATCCAGACCTGAACTTAACATCAGGATCTGACCTTCACGTCTGGATCTGACTTTTACGTACAAACCTGACCTTCACGTACGGATCTGACGTTCATGTCTGGACCTGACCTTCACATTTGGACCAATCTTCACGTACGAATCTGACCTTCATCTACTGACCTGACCTTCACATCTAGACCTGATCTTCACGTCCGGATCTGACCTTCACGTACGGACCTGGACTTCACGTACAGACCTGACCTTCACTTACTGTCCTGACCTTCACATCCAGACCTTGTCTTAACGTCTGGATTTGATCTTCACATCTGAATCTAACCTTTACGTACAAACCTGACCTTCACGTATGAACCTCACCTTCACGTGCGGATCTGACCTTCACGTTTGGACCAATCTTCACGTACAGACCTGATCTTCATGTATGGATCTGACCTTCACGTACGGACCTGGACTTCACGTACAAACCTGATCTTCACGTACTGTCCTGACCTTCACATCCAGACCCGACCTTCACGTCTGGATCTGACCTTCACCTATGGACCAGAGGCACTTGTAGAAATTTAAAAAATAAATTAAACAAATTCTAGCGAAGGGTCGAGACACAATGTCCACAAAACGAGACACGTCACGAGATTCGGCTCACGAGAACAAGACGAGATTTTACAGTTTTTAATAAATACATTTTGCCATTAATTTCACAATTCTGGCTTCAAAATCATTTTAATGTATTTAATTTGGCAGTTTTGGAGCCACTGTAGCACTGCTTTTTGGTATTACAGCTTCTCACGAGGAGTTCCTCAGCAAAGTTAACCCTTTTGATCCAAGGCAAATGTAAAAATATGTGGAAAAAACTCACAAGATTATTTTCCTCTTGTGTGCAGAGTCTTGTGGATTTTGTGGTACAAGATCTTGTCCCATCCCGACATTAAATTTGAGTCGAGAATATTCTGTTTATGGCTTTAGACTTTAACCAAAGCATGAACGCACTATAAACATAACTACATATGTACAGTCTGTAAATATTCCTTCTTAAAGTGCACTCATTTCACATAATTATATTTTAGATTTCACTATAAACTTTTATTCGATTTTTATTAATAATCAAAGTTAGTCTTTTTACTTCTTGTTTGGGCACGGGCAGTATGGAAGGTCATTTGAATTTTAAATCCCGCTGACTTTCTCACTTTGAGTTTTAGAACTCTGAAAAAAGATCTTTGAATTATTTTTATTCTGAATTTTAGTTGCTGAAATGTTTAAAATTCAAAATAAAAAAATGTCACCTTTTAAATATTCAGCACAGATATTTTCAAGTCCTCAAATTCAAGAGTGAAAATTCAGGGTGTAAAATTCACCGTGAAAATTTTGGCAGCAACGATCCAAGACGCTAAGGCAGAAGCAATCGATCCTGTGTGAGTGAGGAGGACGGAGGTTGTTTCCTAATGGTTCTCATCTGTGGGCGGGGCTTACACTTAAAGGAAAAGTAACATTTTTTACAATCTGAGCCTTATTTCGGTAATAAAACAAGTTGTTTTACTCACCCATAGCACTTTGGTGTCATATGGAGCACTTCCAGAGATGTTTTAGATTTGCGATCTCCATAATGTGAGTTCTCGGGGCACATGTTTGCGGTCTCCAAATAACACAAACTTTAGCACTTTTCAAATCATAGAAGCTCGATGTCTTAGTCTACGATTTTGTGTGGTCAAAAGTGGCCTGTAATCCGAGATTTAGCCATAGTTTCGAGTAGATGAGGAGGCCAGTGCGCATGTGTGGACTGTGCTCTCAGCTCCCGGGACCCAAACATGAAACACAAAGCTGTAAACTATGGATAAATCTCGGATTACAGGCCACTTTTGACTCAAACGAAATCATAGACTAAGACATCGAGCTTCTATGATTTGAAAAGTGCTAAAGTTTGTGTTATTTGGAGCCCGCACGGGGCATATTACATGCTCGGGGAATATATTATATGCCCCGAGCTATGGCTAGAAGTCGCGCTAGGCTAACGCTAATCTAAAACATCTCTGGAAGTGCTCCATATGACACCAAAGTGCTATGGGTGAGTAAAACAACTTGTTTTATTACCGAAATAAGGCTCAGATTGTAAAAAAAACGTTACTTTTCCTTTAACCAATAAGAGATGAGGTTTTAATGAGGCGAATTCTGACCAATCAGATCACTTCACTTTTGTTACTAAGTTCAATCGGATCACTTTGGATCGATTGTTTAGGCCTTGGCATCTTAGATCGTTGCTGTAAATATTTTTCGCCGCAAATTTTACACTTAAACGGTGTTTTATTATATTGAATTTTAAATATTTTGAAAATGTTCACTTAAAATGTCATCAACTGACATTCAGAATAAAAATAAGTTAATAAATTAAGTTAAAATAAGTTAAAAAATTCAAAGTGAGAAATTCAACGGTGTTTAAAATTCATCTTCAATAGAGCAGCAGATACAGGTTTTCATTCTGTTACCTCCCAACCGTAACACTAACAAAGGCTAAACGTTGTCTAATTTACACAATAGTTAAGATTAGACAGATTAAAAATAAATTACAATAACTTTATTTTGTTTTTGAAGGTTTAAACTGTCAGAAAAAGTCGTTTCTTGTGCGTAAATTGTTTTCCGTTGATGACATGGATTTTTCTACTTCCTGTATTTTTATAGTTTTTTTCTCCCCAAAAACTGCCACTTAACAGTGCACTACGTAACTTTTTGGTCCCTAATCCTACCATCCATTGTCTTGTTTCTATGGATACGTCATTCCTCTGCCTGGAATGTTCCACAGTGTGACATTAAACAGCTCGACTTGACATTTATTCAATTACAGGTGGTTTTATAGCTCAAAAACACCTAAAATATGTCTATGAGCGGGTTTTCCTCTCCACAGATCTGACCTGTGACCAGAAAAGTTACACAATGCAGCTTTAACTGTCATGAAAACCTGTGATATTTTTGATCCTGTTTAAATACATCCGTTATGTCATTTTGGCGTTTTATAGAGACGTGTAGGAGACAGTGTTGGAGCAGGTTCAGCGTTAACCACTAACCAAAAAGTAGCCGGTTCAAATCTCGCCCAAGCACTCAACCCTCAACCTGGTACTTGTGTCTCTGGGCAAGACACTTTGAGCCAGTGTCTTCTCCCAGTCTGTGGAGGCCAGCGCCCTGGACTTGGCTGTGGTTCTGCTGGAGGAGCAGCGCCAGGAAAAGGGACAAACTGATCGGTAAATCTGGTCACGTGATCGGCTGTGAGCTGGAGACATTTGTCACAGTGAGGGACACGAGGACACTGGACAAACTCCTCTCCATCATGGACACTTCTGCTACACCAGACCACAGAGGGACAGATAATACTCCCTACAACTGTATATGGGTTGTTCCAGAATTGGAGACATTGGACATTTTACATCCCACCCTTCAAATATTAAATAATCCACATACAAAATACTAAAACATACAGTTTCTGAGTGAATTTACTCGTCCTGAAACCAAATCTAAAAAAAACTAAGAGAAAAGAATGCTTGAAAATATTTTTTAAAATACCAAATAAGTCTGGAGTTCCCCCAAAATACCGTTTTCCTCTTGTCCCACCCCTCTAATGACCAAACTGAATCTCAAATAAAACAGTTAAAATTGAATTGAAATTTCTTGTTTTTTGTATAATTTGTTTCATTTCCGTCTCTTGTAACTGTGGAACATTTGTTTTAATAGAAATAATATTTCAAATAATAATTATTATTCATGGAACATTTGTCCCACAACCTGCACCAGCCCTGTTACCAGAACATTTTTAGTCTGGTAGAAGAAGAAGAAAGCAGAACCACATGATCAATCAATCAATCAATCAATCAACAGTGAACCACATGATCCCCTGGACTTGACATCATCAAACAGTTTTCCAAAAGAATGGGCAGAGCAAAGGTTTATCTTCTATTTTTCATATTTTTATAACATCGTTAGTCTTGATTGAACGTCTCACTCTGCCTCATGAACCCTGTTATGCAAATGATCAGAATAAGACCATTATTATTATTATTATTTATTCCTTTACTTATTTGCATAAATAAGTTTTTCCTCTTGATTAGCAGTAAGAGCTAAACAGCTTCTCCTCCTGAGATAAAGTGAACATTAGTGCGGATCTGCAACCCTGTTACCTGCAACCCTGTTACTGGGATTAGAGGAAATACACAAATACACCAAATAAATCATGTCATAAAAATTGTACCATTGATCCATCAGCTGAGCTAATCAAGCATTTGATAGTTTATTACCGATTATTGATGAATATGTAGCAGAAAATCAGAAAAGTGAAGGTTTATTTTTCAAACATTTTAAAGCCCAAATGTTCTCCATTTCTGGAATGATCCGTACAGCTGCGATTTGATATTTCATTTGATATTTTATTACTTTCCTATTTTATTCTGATTTGTACATATACACTTATTTTTAATTTTTATAGTTATGTCTCATTTGACACTGGTCTATTGCTCTTTTTTTGCTATTCCATCTATTCTTTGTTCCCCTCTGTTATAGATTATATTGATGAGTGAGCGACTGGACCCAAATCATTTCCCTTGTGGATCAATAAAGTTTGTCTAAGTCTAAGTCTAAGTAAAGTAGAGAAATAATTCACAATTTCATCTGTATATATGTTTGAAATACCATGAACCCGTTAACCATGAAGTTGCCGATTCAAGATTAATTCAGATTACTGTTGTTGTGTCCATGGGCAAGGCACTTTACGACATCCTCTCTGATCTTTGTGAAAATGTTGTTCCCCATCAGAAACAGACCTGGAGTTGTGTTTTGTTTCATTCACACACGTTTAAGAGTTCTTCTCTCAAACAGAAAACACCCTGTGATGTCATGCGGTGATACAGGAAGTGCTTTATTGTTTTTTAGGCGACGTGTATATGATGAGGGTCTGAACAGAAGACGCAAAAGTGGAGTCGCGTCTTCATTTTTTATTCCGTGTTTAGAGGAGCGTTTTCAGGAGGCGTGCATACGGTGACGCAAAAGTGTGTGGAATTGGATTGGGTATGCATGCCAGGCGGGTAGGTGGCGCTGTGATACATTATCACTCTGTCCGCATGCATGTGTAGAATCTTCCTTCTCATCTGTGCCGTGAAAAGCAAAACAAACATGGCTACCGGTACAAAAAAAAAAATGTGTGTGGCCAGACGAAGAAGTCCAACTGTTGCTTCAGACCACGTTAGACGACAAAGCAACGAAGGCGCAACAAGGTCCTGCCAAACAAAGTGCACTGATACATGGACCGATGTGACGTAAACGCGTATTCGACGTCAGCAGATTTGACCAGAGTTTTGCGTCTTGGGCAGTGTAGACGAAAACGCTACGGCGGAGCGCATTCAAGTTTTCCACTTTGGAGGGCGGATTCAGTTTCTTGCATTTTTAAAGATCCCATGACATGGTACTTGTTGATGCTTTTATATGGCTCCTTAATGGTTCCCTAATACTGTAAATGAATCCTTCTTCAAAATCAACACTCAGTGCATGAGACACAGAGATAAGATGAGAAAGAGTCATAAATGTCACTCTGGAACAGTCCATTATGGGCGTTGTTGCTTTAATGCAAATGAGGAGGACAGAGATGGCCTATAGTAGGGGGTGGGGGCGTGGCCAAGCTCTCCGCTCCACTCTGTGACCCACTTCCGTGTTTTTGCGCGGGGGGAGAGATGAGAAGCCTTCCATTGAAAAATAAACACATTTCCACAGAAAATAAAATGAAACCACTGCTGTTTCAGATATCCACAGGCTCAGATAAAGGACTTCCGAGCCTAGAAACACTCGCAAGTTCCTCCAGGCAAATAAAAAAACGTATTTCGCATTGCGTAGCTCCTCCGCAGTCCAAACTCTCTGGGCGTGATTTACAGAGACGCTGAGTACAGACAGACGGGGGTGGAACTGCATTTGCATTTCTTTTTTCGATCTGACGTCAATAAGTTTCCTTGTTCAAAATCGCCTGTTTGAGCTCTGATTTTTTCTAACGCAGAAAAGGATCACAAATGCTCAGTTTAGACATTTCACAACTTTTAACCATGGGGGGGGGGGGGGGGGGGACCTAAACAGGGTAGGGGAGCTCACATTAACGTTCAAAAACCTCAGAAAGTGAAAATTTCATGTCATGGGACCTTTAAGCCCCTAAAATGACCTGCGTGAAGTTGGCCCCCATCAAACGCACCTACACAAAAACTGTCAGTCGTTTGTGCTGTTTTGTGCTGCAAAAAGATTTGTTTGTGCTGCTTTAGTTTTTGAGGGGGGCTGGCTGACCCCAATTTGACCCATAAAAGAATCGTTAATATCTCAAAAACTAAAGCAGCACATCGAAACTTTTTTGCAGCACAAAACAGCACAAACGAAGCACAAACGATTGACGTCACCGTCTAAACGAAAGGCACTTCCCATAAAACACTTTGTAACCGTAAGCGTTCTCGTGTAAACAGGCCACTCCACACACCTTCACTAGAATCATTTGGATGATTTCAGCCCTGGAATTGCAGATCTCTACTGAACTAAAGATAAAAGGAGCAGTAAACTTGAAAACTACCACTTCATGACATCACAAGGTGGAACAGAGCGTTTTGAGCTGTGGAGATGTAGACAGGTGAATAAAAAAGTTTTACTCAAACATGTGAATGAAACAAAACACAACTCCAGGTGCGTTTTGAAGGAGGTCACAGCATTAGAACATGAGTAAAAGCTACAATTGTGATTTTTAAGGACATGATTACATAAAAGTAAAAATAATCAGTTCAAATTTATACTTCGCAATCCTCCTAATTTCTGAGTGACATTGGAACACGGTGTGTAAACATCTCCCAAGGCTGGACAAGAGGAGCACTGAATTTAAAACAAAATATATTCCCATCGATCCGGATTTGAAATTAAAATTTTGTTGCAGAATCCACTTTGTATGATCAGCCACACGTTGGTTTTGATTGCGATTCACGGCCGGTGTGCGCGAGCCGGCGCCAAAGCGGTTTTCACTCTACAGCCGGTCAAAGGCTCTCGAAACACAGAGAATTAATTTGGGTTTGAAGTGAATGCGAAAGTGTAAATTAGCTTGTATTACCTGCTGTTTGGTGGCCATTTCTTTTGAGTGGTGGTCTGAAAAGGTCAGAGCTTTTTTTGTTTGGGACCTCATTAGTGTGAGTTATGTGAAAGCCTGTTGACTGTGAGCGCTGTGAGTAACTCTGCTCACTTTTACCACGGTTATAAAAGTCGAGTAAGTTCAATACGGACATAATATGGTTAATTAGACTTTTATATTTTCATTTTTGTACCAAGTTGGATTAATTATATATAAAAAAAAACATGTTATCAATTTGTCAAAATAAAAATACATTTCAAAACTATTAAAGAGGAGATATTTTATGGGGATTTAGTGGATCGTACATCTCATTTGAGTCTATAAATATATGTAATAAGAACATTCACCATTGTTGGCTCAAAACATCTGATAATATTAAACTTGTATGTCTAGGGATGCAAATTATCCATTAATTCATTAATCTATAGTTGATTGACCTTATCGATCGACTTACGATTAACTGATAAGCGGCGTTTTTCACCTGAATTTTAGTGTTTAGAAAATGAACGAACTAAAATAAAATATATTTTAATTAAATACAGTGGTCCCTCACTGTCTCGCTGATTTTTTTATAGTGTATCAACATGTATTGTGTTCTGCGTCCTGATTGGCTAAAGGACTGTAGACCTTTGTCTTTGTCATTCTCCTCCGTGTCTCCTGTACAGAATGTGTTAGTTTGCCAAATTTATTTAAATGTTTGATCACGAGCAGTGTGACTCTGAAGCAGTGACGGACTGAGCGGTCTGGCATTTGGGCACATGCCAGAAGGGTGTGCGTCTCATGTCCGCACACACACTTCTCTGGGTGGTTAATGCACATCGGGAAGTAGCGGCAGTGTTTCCGCAAAACGAACTGTGGAACTGGGAGTTCCGGCGGTGGAACCAGTCCTGAGAGCGCACGGAAGCGTTCTCACTACAACAAAACCCGCAACAGCGCAGAATCACACTTTACACGCAAACGCAAAACCGGAGTTTTCCAGAATCTCCACTCTAGTCGGGGTTTTTAGAAAGATTTATTTTCAGAGAAGAATTTGCCGTTTGCGTGCCTTTCTGTGTGGAGTTTGCATGTTCTCCCTGTGTCTGGGTGGGTTTCCTCCACTCCGGTTGGTTTGGGTTTCCCCCATCAACCCAAAACATGCACCAGGTAAAATCCTCCGGCTTAGGTCCTGACCAAACCGAAGCAACAAGATCATGGAGATGGTCCCCGGGCGCAGTAATGTGCTGCCCACTGCTCCTGATAACAGGATGGGTCAAATGCAGGGGACAATTTCTTCTGTGTGAGATCAATAAAGTCAATAAATTAAATACAAATTTTAAAACATGGGTACAAAAGAAGGGAAATGTCTCGTTTTTAAAAATACCAGTGTACGTGTAAACGGGGCCGTAGTGTACAGTTTTGTATCGTGTTTTATATATTTATTAAAAATGGGGCGTGTAGAACAGGGTTGTACTGCTAAACATGAGCAGAATTTAGGAATGGCTCTGCAGAGATTGCTAGATTACTCAAACACACATGTATGACATATAAAATTAAATGAGGGAAGGTTATAACATGATAAAAAGATCCAAAACGTTGATTTTGCATAATGTCCTTTAACCAAAACCAAAAAAAAAACGAATTAATACTTTTTTGTGTACTCATTTTGTGTAGACTGTACATAACTACGGTCGTGTTTACATTCCTAGTGAATTTACGAGTTTTGTCACAAACGTCATAGGGAAATCCTAATCCTTAGAGAAATCCTACCATCTGATTGGCTAAAAAACACTTTCTTTTGAGTGACATCAAAGCCAGCCAATCACAGAACTAGAGGTTTACTGGTTCTTTGGCGTTTTTTAAATTGTAAAGTGAATTTTACGCAACATGTTTTCTAGATTTCCAAAAAGCTACACTGTTGTGGCTTATCCGAATATATTCCAGTGACCTACTTTCACATTGCACCTTTTTCGTCATGGCAACGGTCGCTAGGACAGGTGATTCTGAGAGACCTCTGTGTAAGTGGGTCATGGGCGGGGACAGGCCGGGGCACCACCGCGAATATTCACAAATCTAAAATGTCCGGCTTATGGGCTCATGGTGGAGATCTGTTCAGCCAGTTACTTGTAGTTTTGAACTTGTTTTCAGGTGGCTACTAAAAATGTCAACACTAGTTTACCACAATAATAAAAAAAAACATACATTTTTAGATGTATGAATGTAATTTTCAACATATAATAGGATATCAGATGATGACAAAGGGTAGAGCGTTTCACTGGTCATAAAGAAGTTAAAAAATAGCAGTACAGGTGCTTTATGAGGGTTACTGGAAAATGTAAAATGGTCAACGTACAAACCTGAGGCACACTGACGAGACCTATGAAAAGTCCTTTGTTACATGGAGGGATGCTTAAATAATAAAAAAAAAAATTGTTTCTATTTTTTTCTAATACATATATTTAAAAAAAGCTGCAGGCCTAACTAAGTGCGAAAATTAAAATGTGTAATTTTCAGGAAGATATTATGTAAAATGTATTTTTTGGGGCTTTCTACCATGTTATAACATTGTTCCCTAATCAAAAACATGCCTAACGCAATTAATTATGAGCGGCAATTCCGTGCGCATTTTAAATTTGTCCCATTGAAGCACCTGTAGGCGACTTGGCAGTGGCGTCACTTCCGCCTGCGTCGCTAATCAAACAAATAAATCCTGGAGGAAACTGACATGGACTCGACTCAGGGGCGAGGAGCAAATCACTGCCAGGGCCGAAGAACGCCGACTTTATTTATAAAAAGAACGACGACGGGACGATCAACAAGGACGCCGTGATTTGGAGCTTTTGCCAAAAAGAATTTTCCGATCACTGAAGCTGCTCCAGCCTGAAGGATCATTTGAATGACAAACATGTCCAGACAAGTTCCATCGTTACCGGTGATAGAGCGAGCGAGAGCGCACTTCAACAAACCACGCTCACAGAATTTGGGAAAGAATTGCAAAGTGGGTTCTTTCTCTCTCTCGATTAAAATGCGATTAATTAGATTAATTAATTACAAATCATGTAATTATTTAGATTTTTTTTTTTTAATCGCCTGACAGCACTAATAGTTAGACTGGCCAACACTATCACAATGTCTTAAGTGTTTGTGTCTCTCCATTAATGTAAATAAACTAGGTCTGTCAGTTTAACGCATTAATTAGATTAATTAATCACTGCAAATGAATGTGTTATAAAAATTAATGCAATTAATTATGAGCGGCAATTCAATGTGTGTGCATTTTAAATTTGGCGTGCGGCGAGCAAATCGCTGCCAGGGCCTTTGAACGGCAAGTTTATTTATAAAAATAACTCTTAAAATGTGATTAATAAATTACAAATCCTGTAATTAATTTGATTTTTTTTTTTATCGCCTGACAGCACAAAAATAAACGTCTTCTGTGTTAGAACTCCAGCCTCAAGCCTCTCTTTTCTTCAACTCTCAGACTACTATTTATTCTACACCAGTCGACACTTAAAGACATACATCTTTACTATTTAATTTTGTTTTGTTACGTTTAAGTTTTAATGAAGTCTAAATTTTAAGTTTTAATAAGAAGAAGCTTTAGGGGCAACACACAAAGGCCTGCCTTGTGTCCACAATTATTTAACATGTCGTCATTAACCTCAGCTCCCTGTCCACTGCCTCCTCTGTCTGTATTTACAGGTCAGATCTGTGGAGAGGTGACCCCGATCCCAGAAAGACTGCGTGTTTTTCTAGGCAGGTTTTAAGCAATAACGTGTAATTATTTAACAGGTAGTCATTAACGTCCACCCCCAGCTCCTGTCCACTGCCTCATCTGTTTGTATTTATAGTTTTAGCACGACGCTGCGGAAGGTGGAAGTGATGACGATGACAGCACAGAGCCCACGAGAGCCTGCCACCACAGACTGTGTAAAGACGTTCCAATCAGGCTCCAGGCAGATGAAGCTCACAGAGGATAGCAGTTATAGGAGGGAAGTTGGAGGCGAGTTCCATATTAGTAAAACTGAAAAAAATTGAAAAAAAATTGAAAAATTTATTTACGGACAAAATAGCAAAATAAAACACCAGGATCATGTAGAGCGGATTAATACGAGCATTTTCCAAAATGACGAGGCTCAGCAGCAGTTACAGAGGCTGGACGGTATTTGAATACAAAGTGAAATGGGGCCAGAGTCGGTGGAGCCGGAAGCGTGCCCATGCTCACTTCCTATATGCAGCTCAAAACTCAATCTCAAACTTTTCTCACTACCTCACTACTAGACTCTGGTAAACAACTTTCTCCTAGTTGAAATGTAAAGAAAAACATATTTGAACCAAAATATCCCCCATAACCATAGACTGTATATATAAACCAGGCCTGCTCACACTTTTTCAGCATGCGAGCTACTTATAAAATGACAAAGTCAAAATGATTTATAAATATATTGACAATTCTTTACATGTACATTGCCTGTTGTTGATGTATCTTGCATAACTTCATGTACATTCTGTATTTTTTGTCATTATCCTTATTCTTACTCTTAGACATTTACCAAACGCATGTGACAAACACATGCATTTGTGCACTTTTATTAGACAAAATTCAACCACCTGTCGCTGTAGACCCGCTCTGTGCTGTAGACCCGCTCTGTGCTGTAGACCTGCTCTGTGCTGTAGACCTGCTCTGTGCTGTAGACCTGCTCTGTGCTGTAGACCCGCTCTGTGCTGTAGACCTGCTCTGTGCTGTAGACCTGCTCTGTGCTGTAGACCTGCTCTGTGCTGTAGACCCGCTCTGTGCTGTACACCTGCTGTGCTGTAGACCTGCTCTGTGCTGTAGACCTGCTCTGTGCTGTAGACCCGCTCTGTGCTGTAGACCTGCTCTGTGCTGTAGACCTGCTCTGTGCTGTAGACCCGCTCTGTGCTGTACACCTGCTGTGCTGTAGACCTGCTCTGTGCTGTAGACCCGCTCTGTGCTGTACACCTGCTCTGTGCTGTAGACCTGCTCTGTGCTGTACACCTGCTCTGTGCTGTAGGCCTGCTCTGTGCTGTAGACCTGCTCTGTGCTGTAGACCCGCTCTGTGCTGTAGACCCGCTCTGTGCTGTACACCTGCTCTGTGCTGTACACCTGCTCTGTGCTGTAGACCTGCTCTGTGCTGTACACCTGCTCTGTGCTGTACACCTGCTCTGTGCTGTACACCTGCTCAGTGCGGACACTGTAACATAAATTTAGATTAGTTTTTGCTTCGTGTTTCGTCCTTGCTCTTCTAATCAGAGTGCATTGAGGAAGGAGCCTGTGTACGCACGTGAAGAGGACGGACAGGTAGGATGTTTTAAACATTTTAACCTGCTCTGTGATACACACTGGTACGCAAAGGTACACGCTGCTGTGAACAAGCTGTGTCCGCTGGTGCCGCGCAGTGTCTGCGGCTTCAGACGAGCGCACCGACTGCAGTGAGAAGCCCCGTGCGGTCCCGCACATCGGTAAAAGTTTATTGCTAACGGCAGTGGCCGTGATGAAATATGGTCGCAATCATCTCGAGACCAAGAACGGTGTCGAGTACTACAACACTACGATCTACCCACACTACCTTGGTGATTCACTGGTAGATCACGATCGACGTATTGAACACCCCTGATATGAACGAACATCGCTAACCCGCTAGCCACCGTGTTCCAAGCAGGAAGTGAGCATGGGGCACTTCTGGCTCCATCAACTCTGGCTCCAATTAACTTTATATTGAAAAACTGTCCCCCCTCTCTCTGCAACTGCTGTTGTGAGCTTTGTCATTTTGGTCGAAACATGATCCTGGTGTTTTTATTCCGCTGTTTTGTCCGTAAATCAATTCCTATTCCAAATATGAAACTCAGCTGCAAATTCATCCTTATAACTGCCACCTTGATGAGCTTCATCTGACTGGAGTAGACTTTTTTATACAGTCTATACGAGGGCTGGGTGTCATCAAGAAGTTGCTGATACGATACATAAGCCACAATACAATGCTTATCTCAAGACAGTAAGCAATTCGATAGGATATATATTTAAAATCAATTCGATACACTTCAATAAAAATAACGGCTAAATCTTGGATGAGATTCTAAAAGTTTGTTAAACCACTTCTTGTGCAAAGTGAAGATCAAACGCACCAATTTTAATCATCAAAACAGTGAAAATGTCAAATGTGCTGCATAAACGAGGTTCTTTCCTCTAAACAAGCAACAAAACTAACAGAAAATGTATTAAAATACACCAAAAATATTGATGTATTGACACATTAAACAATACAATAAATCGATATTTCAATACTTTTGCACAACCCTAGTCTATGCTCTCCATAACCACAGCCCTGTTATCTTCTCAGCCTCTCCTCCTCACCACCATAAGACCTGGGAAATAACTTTCTTCTACTTGAACATGTCACAAAAAAGAATGTTGGTTCTATAAAGCTTAATTAAAACCATTACAGCCTGACTCCCTCATTTTGTATGTAAAAATCTTTCTAAAATGCAATGCCTGATTTCCAAAAATATATATTTGCATAATCACTTACCATTTCCCATCATACCAAAAGTTAAAATTACTGTCTCATTTCTCAGCTACTGTTAGTGGCTCAATCCACCCGAGGCTAAAAGCAATAATTAATACTAATACACATACTTATGATGCATTAGTCGTATATAACATTATATAACTTATAGAATATTTTAACAAGACGCTTCATGCATTATTTATTCACAGCTCAGTTCTGACGCCACAGCTGCCCTGGGGCTGACAGAAGAAAGTGTGGGTGCCTCTCTATATTTATGAGCAAGGTTAGGCGTCCATGCTTTAGGGAGACATTGCATTACAAGGGTGCGTTCATACTTTAATTGTGAACTGAATCTGAACTGAGACTAAGGCTGCGTCCCATTTCTCTGTCTTACCCCTTCGTCTTACCCCTACCCCTTGGTTTTGCACATTCATGTGAGGGCAAGGGATGTCTCGATTCTAATTTTCAGGCTCGGCCCACGACCTCGGGCTACATACCCCTTGAAACGAAGTAAGGTCTCGACCAGACTTGAAACAAAGGGGTACGACTACAAGCTCAGGCAGGTTTTGGGATCAGGATGGCAGCGTCACATGGACCGAGGAGTCTCATAAATGTATTTTCAGCAGTTGTAATTATCGATTAACAGTTTAGCAGATTTACAATTATGACGCTTATGTTCTACGTTACTTTTAGTGAACTGTTGTTGCGATGTCTGTTTAACCGACGTCTGTTTAACCGTTTTCATCAAACTTTCATGTATAAACAAGCTAGTTTTTTGTGGAGCTGAGGTACCCAATAATCCTGGACATTTGTTTACGTTTGTTTGCGTCAGTCGTTGTCGTCTCTGTAGACGTAGCAGCTCAGGTAGAGGCGAGGGACGATGACGCAAACAGTAATCAAGCGGTGTCCCATTTCTTAGGGGAACATTTGTACCCCGAGCCCTCTCAGCTCAGTATCGAGGGGCAAGACAAAGACGTAGATAAAGTGGTAGGGGAAGGGCGAGGGCTTTGTCTTACCCTACTGCTTGGTTTTGCGCGTTCATGTGAGGGCAAGGGGTGTCCCGATTCTAATTTTGATCAAGGGCTCGGGCCACGACCTCGGGCTAAATACCCCTTGAAACAAAGAAATCTCTCAACCAGACTGGAAACGAACGGTTACGCCTACAAGCTCACTATGGCGCCGCTGCCGGTAAATATTATGACATACAGACCATGATTGAATCCGTAAGCAGTCGTATGCATCTCAGAAACAATCTTCTTCTCTGATGTCTTCGTTTGATCGCAGACAAGTGCGCAAAAATAAAAAGAGCCCAGGCAATCGACATCATGACCTGAGAGGACGCGTCTTCATGTTTGCATCATTTGTTTTCGCCTCGGTAGACGTAGCAGCTCAGGTAGCAGCAAGGGAATGACGCAAATGGTAATCGAGTGGTGTCCCATTTCTTAGGGGAATATTCGTACCCGGAGCCCTCTCAGTTCAGTATCGAGGGCCAAGATAAAGACGTAGATAAAGGGATAGGGGAAGGGGTAGGACAGAGTAATGGGCCGCAGCATAAATCCGGAATTAAACCAGGACTAGACCAGGATCAAACCAAGTCTTCATTCACACTCAAAATGGGTTAAACCAGGACCAGAAAAATGAATGCTCACTAATTTCCTGGAGACTAATCCAGAGCTCAACCTCCACAATAACAGACAGGTCAGATCTGCGGAGCGGTGACCCTGCTCCCAGGAAGAATGCAAGTTTTTCTAGATAGTTTTTGAGCAATACTGTCTGTAATTGAATACATGCGAGATAATGCCATACTGTGGAATATACTTTAAACCATCCATTTGATCTAATATTGAAGGCAACCTAGGTGAAGTGTCTTGCCCATGGAAACAATTAAAGATGGAATTGAACTGGTGAGTTTTTGACTGAATGTTTTTGAATGTAAACTTGTTAAAATTAAAATTGTACCAGCAACCTTTGAGTTTCTGGGTGAAGTGTCTTGTCTTACAATGACAGTATAAACTGGTCAAAGCTGGAATTGAACTGGCAAACCTTTGATTTTTGGGACAGGCTGTATCTTGTCCAAAGAAAAAGGGAAAAAAAAGCACAATATAAACTAGCTAAAGTTGGAATTAAACCGGCAACCTTTTTGGCTAACGACACAACAACAACACAAAGTGGTCAAAGCTGGAATTGAACCAGCAACTGAACTGGCCAAGCTCACGGCAGCAGGGAGCATAGTGCACCTTTAACTAAACCTAAACTAAACCTTGTCAATGATCTAATATTGAAGGCAAAATGGGTGAGGTGTCTTGCCCAAGGAAACAAAACAAAATAAAGTTAAAACCTGTGACCTTTGGGTTATTGGGATGAAATAGGTAAGATGGATGAAGTGAAGTAAACAATGCATATAAACAAATTAAAGATGGAACTGAACTGGTAACCTTTGTTTTTGGTGAACTGTGAAAGCTTGGTGAAGTGTTTTGCTCAAAGACAAGCTGGAATTGAACCGGCAACCCTTTGATTTTTGGCACAAACTGTATCTTGTCCAAAGAAAAAACAACAACATAAACTAGCTAAAGTTGGAAATGAACTGATAACCTTTGAGTTTTTGGGACAATATAAACAAATTAAAGATTAAATTGTACTGATAACCTTTGAGTTTTTTGGCTAACTGTGAAAGCTTGGTGAAGTGTCTTGCCCAAAGACAAGCTAGAATTGAACCAGCAAACCTTTCGATTTTTGGCACAAACTGTTTCTTGTCCAAAGAAAAAAAAAAAAACACGACAAAACTACCTAAAGTTGTAATTGAACCAGCAACTTTCTAGTTTTTAGGACAAAGTGGACAAGCTGGATGAAGTGTCTTGCCCAAGGAAATACTTAAAATATAAAGTAGTTATACTGCAATATTAAGTTTTCAAAGCTGGAATTGAACCAGAAACTGACCTGGCCAAGCTGGATGAAGTATCTTACCCAAAGAAACTGGCAAGATAAAGTGGTCAAAGCTGGGATTGGACCAGCAACCTTTGGGTTTTTGGGTTGAACACTGTAACCACTGAGCCATTACCTTCCAAAGATAACGGCGCTATAGGCTGACGCTCCTGTGATGCTGTTTGACGAAGCTTTCTCGCCGCTCCATCCTGACCGGTGTGTGCTGCTCCTTGGGGCCCCTTTGCGCCGCCCCCTGAACCCCCCCTGCGGGCCCCCCCTCCACACCTACAGCAGCAGCGGTCGGGAAGAGCAGGGTGCTGAGGGGGCGTCCGTGGGGGGTCCCTCTCCTCTCCCAGCCCCCCTCCCCTCGCACGCTGCCGCAGTCACTCATGTCTCCCAGGTGCTCCACCGAATCGCACTTCTCCAGGTCCGAGGCGATGGTCTGCAGGCTGATGACGGAGAGGCGGTCGGAGCCCTCGGGACCTTCGGGACCGCCCTCCTGCTCCGCCTGGCCCCACCCGCTCTGACAGTGACGCTCCACCCACTGCTGCGCCCAGTCACTGTTGGCTCCACCCACCTGCAGGACGTGTAACAAAGACAGTGAGACGAAACATACAAGGTTATCAAAGAGGGGTTCGGAGACGCCTGGGGGTCCCCTCATGTGTTGGAGTCTCTTAAAATTTTTTATATCTTTACTTAAACTTACTTAGACTTAGACAAACTTTATTGATCCACAAGGGAAATTGTTTTGACATACATACTACATACTACAAACTTAAAGGAGAATTACGGTAACGTTTTTTACAATTTGAGCCTTATTTCGGTAATAAAACAAGTTGTTTTACTCACCCATAGCACTTTGGTGTCATATGGAGCACTTCCAGAGATGTTTTAGTTTAGCGAAATCCGTAACGTGAGTTCTCGGGGCACATGTTTGCGGTCTCCAAATAACACAAACTTTAGCACTTTTCAAATCATAGAAGCTCAATGTCTTAGTCTACACTTTTGTTTGAGTCAAAAGTGGCCTGTAATCCGAGATTTATCCATAATTTGCAGCTTTGCGTTTCATGTTTGGGTCCCGAGAGCTGAGAGCGAAATAAGATGTGACTCCGCACATGCGCACTGTCCTCATCTACTCGAAACTATGGCTAAATCTCGGATTACAGGCCACTTTTGACTCAAACGAAAGTGTAGACTAAGACAATGAGCTTCTATGATTTGAAAAGTGCTAAAGTTTGTGTTATTTGGAGACCACAAACATGTGCCCCGAGAACTCACGTTACGGACATCGCTAAACTAAAACATCTCTGGAAGTGCTCCATATGACACCAAAGTGCTATGGGTGAGTAAAACAACTTGTTTTATTACCGAAATAAGGCTCAGATTGTAAAAAACGTTAATTCTCCTTTAAATTACTTAAAGGGATATGCCACCCCCAGGTCAAATTTGGGCATCTCCCCACAGTCCAGAGACTAAAATAAGTGGTGGAAAGCGTTTTCCTGCTCACCCAGCCATTGTCCGAGTCTGTCGCCACTGACCGCCGCGGTATCTGGTGCTCCTCCGCCTTAGACTGGAGTCTAACGTCGCCAGAGAAAGATTTCGGCCAAAAGGAATTAATTTGCTCGATGCGTTTCCCAATTACTTTGTGTGTAGTGCGCATTCATATCGAGTGCAAATAAATGTGCAAATCAACACGGAGAGCTTGACTTGGTCATTTTGGGTGGGAACTATTTTCCAGTGCGTAAGAATACAGCCGAATCACGCAGCACGCTGCCAGGGGAATCCCTGTTACGCACCGGGAAGGGAGTTCCCCTGTTGCACAACGTGGTGCGTGATACGGCTGTATTCTTCCGCACTGGAAAATAGTTCCCACCCAAAATGACCAAGTCAAGCTCTCCATGTTGATTTGCACATTTATTTGCACTCGATATGAATGCGCACTACACACAAAGTAATTGGGAAACGCATCGAGCAAATTAATTCCTTTTGGCCGAAATCTTTCTCTGGCTACGTTAGACTCCAGTCTAAGGCGGAGGAGCACCAGATACCGCGGCGGTCAGTGGCGACAGACTCGGACAATGGCTGGGTGAGCAGGAAAACGCTTTCCACCACTTATTTTAGTCTCTGGACTGTGGGGAGATGCCCAAATTTGACCTGGGGGTGGCATATCCCTTTAAGAATCTCCATGGAAACTTGCAAGC
Source organism: Paratrypauchen microcephalus (assembly GCA_036785185.1). Classification (NCBI taxonomy): domain Eukaryota; kingdom Metazoa; phylum Chordata; class Actinopteri; order Gobiiformes; family Gobiidae; genus Paratrypauchen; species Paratrypauchen microcephalus. Next base: position 193,369 of record JAVJIX010000270.1, on the reverse strand, counting down.
CAAATTACAGGTTAGATTGGATGTTAATGGATGCTTTTAAAGATAATTTTGAAAACTTAAAGACCTGTAGATAAATAAATAAAAGATTACTTTAATACCATAGTCTGAACATTTTAAACCAAAGCATTAACGTCTCCTTGGTGAGAAAAGCTACCCAGTGCACCTTTAAATTAAGTACTGTTGCATCTAATAACATTTTCTAACAATTCCTGAGAGATCTTTAATCAAAAATCATTCTAAAATCCATTGACGCAGAATTCACTCCCACCTGGACGCTGATGCTGGCCCTGACGTCCGCCTCGGCCCCCACGGGAGAGCTGCGCCCCCCACACATCACGTGGCTCCCCCTGGTGGTGGCTGTGATCCGTCCTCTCTGCGCGTGGATCTGCTCACTGATCTGCTCCAGGTTCCTGAGGGCCACCGAGTATCGCGTCTTCACTTTGGACACCTGCTCCTCCAGATGCACCACTTTAGCCTTGTGCTCCTGGAACAAAGTAAAGGCAAAGTGTTTCGCTCTGGGAAGGAAGTGTGGAGTTCAGATGAGAAATGTTTTTGTGACGTTTACTACTTTGTATGATATACAGTAGTTACATACAAATATTAGGGATGGAACGAGACACAATTTCCACGAGACGAGATACGAGATTGGGTCCACGAGAACGAGACAAGATGAGATTTTCACATCATTCATAATATAAACATTTCACGATTCAGTTTACAATTTTTTTTATTTATTTGTAGTGCTGTCAGGCGATTAATCTTTCATTAATCTAATTAATTACAGGATTTGTAATGAATTAATCTAATGAATCGCATTTTAACCTCATATCTATTTCAACTGTCTTCCACAAGTGAAATTGGCCTGCAGTCAGCAGCAACCCACTTTGCGATTGAGTTTGTCAGTTTTTCTGTGGTGGTTTTCCTCATTCGTTTCCCAAATTCTGTGAGTGTGGTTTGGTGGTTTGTTGGTTTGGTGGTTTGTTGTTTTGGTGGTTTGGTGGTTTGTTGGTTTGTTGGTTTGTTGGTTTGTTGGTTTGTTGGTTTGTTGGTTTGTTGGTTTGTTGTTTTGGTGGTTTGGTGGTTTGGTGGTTTGTTGGTTTGGTGGTTTGGTGGTTTGTTGTTTTGATGGTTTGTTGATTTGGTTGTTTGTTGGGTTGATGGTTTGTTGTTTTGGTGGTTTGTTGTTTTGGTGGTTTGTTGTTTTGGTGGTTTGTTGGTTTGTTGTTTTGATGGTTTGTTGTTTTGATGGTTTGTTGGTTTGATGGTTTGTTGTTTTGGTGGTTTGTTGTTTTGATGGTTTGTTGTTTTGGTGGTTTGTTGGTTTGTTGTTTTGATGGTTTGTTGGTTTGTTGTTTTGATGGTTTGTTGGTTTGTTGTTTTGGTGGTTTGGTGGTTTGTTGGTTTGGTGGTTTGGTGGTTTGTTGGTTTGTTGGTTTGTTGGTTTGGTGGTTTGTTGTTTTGATGGTTTGTTGGTTTGTTGGTTTGATGGTTTGTTGTTTTGTTGGTTTGTTGGTTTGTTGGTTTGTTGGTTTGTTGGTTTGATGGTTTGTTGTTTTGGTGGTTTGTTGATTTGGTGGTTTGTTGGGTTGATGGTTTGTTGTTTTGGTGGTTTGTTGTTTTGGTGGTTTGTTGTTTTGGTGGTTTGTTGGTTTGTTGTTTTGATGGTTTGCTGTTTTGATGGTTTGTTGGTTTGATGGTTTGTTGTTTTGATGGTTTGTTGTTTTGATGGTTTGTTGGTTTGATGGTTTGTTGGTTTGATGGTTTGTTGTTTTGGTGGTTTGATGGTTTGTTGTTTTGATGGTTTGTTGGTTTGATGGTTTGTTGGTTTGTTGGTTTGGTGTTTTGCTGGTTTGTTGTTTTGGCTGTTTGTTGGTTTGTTGGTTTGATGGTTTGTTGTTTTGGTGGTTTGTTGCTTTGGTGGTTTGTTGTTTTGGTGGATTGTTGTTTTGGTGGTTTGGTGTTTTGGTGGGTTGTTGTTTTGATGGTTTGTTGTTTTGGTGGTTTGTTGTTTTGCTGGTTTGTTGGTTTGATCGTTTGTTGTTTTGGTGGTTTGTTGTTTTGGTGGTTTGTTGGTTTGATGGTTTGTTGTTTTGATGGTTTGTTGTTTTGGTGGTTTGTTGGTTTGTTGGTTTGTTGGTTTGTTGGTTTGGTGAAGTGCGCTCACGCTCGCTCTATCACCGGTAACAATGGAACTTGTCCGGACGTGTTTATCGTTCAAATGATCCGTCAGGCTGGAGCAGCTTCGGTGATCGGAAATTCTTTTTTAAAAAAGCTACAAATCACGGCGTTCTTATTGATCGTTCTTTTTATAAATAAACTTGCCGTTCAAAGGCCCTGGCAACGATTCGCTCCTCGCCCCCTGAGTCGAGTCCATGTCAGTTTCTTCCAGGCTTTATTTGTTATTTATTATTTGATTAGTGACGCAGGTGGAAGTGACGCCACTGCCAAGTCCCCTACAGGTCCTTCAATGGGACAAATTTAAAATGCGCATTGAACTGCCGCTCATAATTAATTGCCTTAATTTTTATAACACGTTAATTTGGAGTGTAATGAATTAATCTAATTAACGCGTTAAACTGACAGACCTATTTATTTGATTTCATATTTTTGTTTCCATTATTGTACTGCTGTTTTGAATAAGAGCTGTAACTCACCAACACGTGACCCTTTTGTGTCCAATCCAAATGTGAACACTTGGGAAAAATCTCACAAGATAATTTTTTTCACGCGTGCACGATCTTGTGGCAATTTTGTCTCACGAGATCTTGTGGCACGAAATGTTGTTCCATCCCCTTTAAATATATGAATCAAGCTGTATGGAATTATACAGCAAAGAGAAATAACTGTTCCTCAAAGCAGCCACCCTTTGCTTTGTTCACAGTGCTGCAAACCCTTCAACCTTGGAGTTTTTGAGCGATCTGGGCAAGCTAGATGAAGTGTCTTGCCCAAGAAAACATTCACACTAAATACACTACCAAATGTGGCCCTCGGACCAACTTTTCTTGGTCTTCAGGCTTCTTCTTCTCAGTGAAAGGCCCATGTTACCTTAAGCAGTACTTTTTAATGAAACTCTTTGAAAATCTAAATCTGTTTGCATTTTTCACACTTTTTTGTTTGCGACTTTCACGTGTGTGTCCTTTCATAGTTTTGATAACGTCAGTTAGAATCTACAATGTAAATAGTAATGGAAATAAAGACAAATATTCAATGTAAAAGGGTGTTTTAACTTTTGATTGGTAGTGTTGCAAGCATTTAGAAGAATCCCATGATACTAAATCCGAACCTTTCCATAACGGTAGTGCTGCAAAACCCTGGCAGCAGATCCGAGAGGTCTTTGGCTCAGTATATTTGGATGGAGTTGACAGAGTCAGAAGAACAATATCATCTCACTGCACTCCAGCAGAACCCAACCTGCTACAACAACAATATGCAGACTTATGAACCGGACATTCTCTGGTCAGGGGGAAATGCCTAGCAACTGCGCCACAGTTACCCCAATGGATCTAATATGGACTAAACTGAGTTAGAATTGACCAGAATTAGAATTTTAAGATCTTATATTACACAAAATTGAGGTTTAATTGTGAGTTTTAATCCATGTTACCTCATCAAAACCATACCAGGAGTTGTTTTGTTTCATTCTCATTCGCTTATAAACTCATCATGTTGTTTTTAAAGTTTTTAAAGACTCAGGAGTATATAAATCAGGTAGAGCGCTGTTAACTTGACCTTTTAGAGCTCTGTCCTACCCACAGACTGTATAAAGAAGTGTACTAAGGGAGTGTGACGTCGCCCATAGTATTCGAACAAACCCCAAACCCCAGGATCATGTAGAGCGGGTTAATACAAACATTTTAAGACCAAAAAGACGAGCCTGACACCAGCAGTTACAGAGAGGGAAAAGACGTTTTTTCAATACAGTGTGAATTAGAACCAGAGCCAATGAAGCCAGAAGCGTGCCCATGCTCAATTTGTATTTAGAACGTGGCGGCTAGCGAGTTAGCTATGTCCATTTATATGTTCAGTCTATAACAGGAGTGTCAAACTCCTGTTGGTCCGGGGGCCGTATCCAACCTACTTTGATCCCAAAGGGGCCGGATCAGAAAACTCATGGCAAATATACCACAAAAACAGCAATAAATCCAAATATTTGTGCAGAGAAACGCAAATCTATTACAGAAGTCTTTTTTATTTGATGAACACTTTCTTTTACAAAATATTATAATATTATGAACAACCTGAAACTTTAAGAAAAATGCCATTTCAACACAATGTTTTAACATTAACTTGTCTGCATTTCACAGAATTTAGTCATGCTTTAGTGTTCATTTGTGCTGCTCTGGTGGGAGGTGGCGCTGGAGACACTGCTATGTGAAGCTGCACAGAAGAGGCGCAGAAAATTACCAATATTTAAATAGAAAATTAAAATATAATTAAAAATTTTAATAGAAAATTAGCGGAGGCCCAGATTAAAGGTCTTGGAGGGCCGGATCTGACCCCCGGGCCGCATGTTTGAGACCCCTGGTCTATAATAATAATAATAATAATTTTAGACTTTATTGTTCTCACACACTGGAGAAAGGAGCAGTGGGCAGCACATCTCTCAGGCGCCCGGGGGGCAGTACCGTGAAGGGTCTTGCCCAAGGACCCACACTGGCTAGCTCATTGCCTGGGGGGGATTCGAACCCAGGTCCCCCAGGTGAAACTCAAGTGACTTATCAGTTGAGCTAACCAGCTGGCAGCTAAAGGCAGTTTTTTGAGTTTTTAGGACTTGTTTGAACATGGGGAGTGTAGATGAGTCTCTGAGGTGGTCGAGCAGGGAGTTCCACAGCAGAGAAGGCCCTGTTCCCCCAGGTCCAGTGTTTAGCCCTGGCGGGGGGAGACAGGAGGTTGGCGTCAGCTGATCGGAGGGCCCGGGCGGGGGTGTGGTGGTGGAGGAGCTCAGAGAGGAAGGTGGGGGCCAGGTTATGGAGGGACTAAATGGATCTATAGTTCCACCTTCATATTAACTTTCCAACCATCTGGCATTCCCACCATTTTTGACAGCGTTGCTTCGTATTTAAACCAGATGTTCATTTTGTCTTCTTATGCTCTTTAACTTCTTGGGTTCTTTTGTTCTTATTTGTTTGTAAAGCAACTTTGAGTGTCAAAAAAAAGCGCTATACAAGTTTGATGTATTATTATTATTATTATTATGAAACTGATTCATTCAATCTGACTCATTCAATCTTTTCCCCCAACATATATTTTAGTTAGCAAGTTATACTGTATATAGTGATTTAAACTTTCTACAGTTCGGGCCTCTTCGGTGAATAATAGTTTGAGCTGCAGTTTTCAAAGCCCTGGGTCGTAAATATGAGTGGTGCTTTGTGCAGAGGCAGCACTCCCAGAGCAGAGCCACCTCAGCAGCCTGAGCAGCCTCCCTCCAGGACCTGCTTCAGCTGGAGCCTCGGGCTGAACTAAGACCCCATCTCATATCGCCCATCGCTATCGATCCATCGCCTTTTCAAACCATGAATGTTTGTATATGTGCAGGTTTGAAATAAATTCTAACAAACTATATTGGTGGATTCAGATGACATGACAGCATTCTATAGGACAATATTAATTAATACAGATGGGGGGGGGGGGTAGCTAAAATTAATATTAGGGTTGTTCTGGTACTGATACCGGTATCAGCAAAAACACAGACACTGCACATTTTTTTCAGGTATCAGTATTGGCGAGTACTCAGACCAAATCACTGATTGGGTACAGCACTCTGCATTTTCCACAATGAGGACCTGTAGATGCGAGCACGGACGCCGTTTACGTTGGTGGCTATTGTTACCGCCAACACCCAGAGCAGATTAAAAGAAAAGGAGAAATTCAATTTGTCGACTGGACAAAAGTTTATTTAGTCAAATCAGTTTCTCAGCTCATCCAAGCTGCTTCTTCAGTTCTGGTCAGACGCTGGTGGACACAGCCTATATCTGCCTGAAGGGGGCGCTAATTACAATGAAATGACTCTGAGACTACCACACCTACTTGTTTCCAGTTGGTGTTAGTTAGGTGGGCCTGTTAGATCTGCAGTGGGAGTGGAGTGTGGGTCTTGTTAGCAGAACCATTCAGGACCATAATGGTGTTTTCACACCTCTGGACCTGACCTTGTTTTCTTTGTTTTGATTTAGGTTTGAGGATAGAGTTATAGATGGAGACAAATAATGTCTGAAACGTCCATTTCTGTTCAAGGAAGGATTGTCTTTATTAACAAAAATAGCCTCTTTAATATATAGACAGTGTCCACCAGCGTCTGACCAGAACTGAAGAAGCAGCTTGGATGAGCTGCAAAACGTATTTGACCAAATAAACTTTTGTCCAGTCGACAAATTGAATTTCTCCTTTTGCCGTGGATTCTACCCGGACGACTGAGGGATTCTACACATGTACACTATGGAGGTTCTGCAGACTCTTAAAGACATTTGTGTTTCCTCCCTGATACTGTCATTTAGCCTTTAGTGTGGACACTGAACTTAGTAAAAAGAAATGCACTACGGAGAGTGCAGCCCGACAACAACGCTGACTCAGTTTACTTGTTTACTCTGCGTAATTATCCATGGGCTGTGGGTGAGTGTCTTTTTCCAGGCTTCACTGTTGGTTTTATCCACGCACTGCGGTACAAAGTAACAAATTAGAAAAGTATAAGTGCTTAAATCAGCACTACTTATGGTCAAGATAATTATATATTTGACTCAAAATCTAATTTATTCTTCTAGTTTTTCTTTAGAGATAGTCTTTTAGTAGTTTGATTTATTGCTCTTGTGCTGTAACAAAATTGAGTAGTCTTAGTCTCCTTCTTCACACTATGTGGTATCGGACTGATATCGATATCAGTGAGTACACTAAGGTCAAGTATCGGAATCAAATCCTCTAAAAATGTTATCAGAACAACAGTAATGAATATAAAATATGTTGTAATACAGTGAGCTCTTGTCAGGTTCAGCATTTGTGATTTCACCTTTTGGATATTTTATGGTAAATGACAAAGTAATCAATAGGGAAATCTGGCCTTGGCACTAGTCACTCTCAAGCTGGGACAGAGGGGAAACGCCTTATCCAGTTTTTATTACAGATCCATGAACGTTACATGGCCCTACTAAAGTTGTCTGTACTTAAAGCCCTACAGTGTCACTTTTAACCAAACAATAGACAAAAAACAAGTATTATTGCACTGAAAAAAATCTAAAACCCACTCCCACCCACCCATCCAACTGCCTCTTCAGTCTGCTGCCATCAGGAAGGAGACTGAGGAGCCTCAGGGCCAAGACCAGCAGACTGAAAGACAGCTTCATCCACCAAGCTGTCAGGATGCTCAACTCTCTCCCAATCACACTGCTGCTTAAATCACACTGCTGCTTAAATGACACTGACACTGCTGCTTAAATGACACTGACACTGCTGCTTAAATGACACTGACACTGCTGCTTAAATTACATAATTTGAGCTTTATTACGTTACACGTGTATTTTCATGTGTGTTTTACGTATTTTCTGATTTGTATCATATACAAGTTGACTGTACTTTTGCTACAGGTATATGTGATGTTTTAGTCCTGGTGTTTATCGTCTTGTTTATCACATGTTTTATGTTCACTGTGGGCCTAGGGGGCGCTGTGATTTCAAATCCTGTGTGTGCAACCTGTACTTATGTTTTTTGACAATAAAGATGACTTTGAATTTGTATCTCCACAAACGACAAAATAATACATACCTCGATACCATGACACGAAGTTTTTCAATACGGTGCACTTTCGATTTAATACGGTTCGACACGATATATTTAAAAGTGATTCCACATGGTTCAGTAAAAAACAAAGGCTAAATCATGGCTGTGATAATAAAAGTCTTTACTAAACCACTAAATTTGTGCAAAGTTAATAGAAAAAAACACCAATTTTACTCAAAACAGTGAATATGTCAAATGTACTGCATCAACAGGTTTCCCTTCTCAAACAAACAAACAAGATTAAGATTAAAATTAAGATTAGATTAGATTAAGAAAAAAGAAAGAAAAGAAAGAAGTCTTTCTTTGGTCTCACACACAATGACACACAGTGACACACGGGAGAAATTTGACTTCTGCATTTGACCCATCCTTTTCAGGAGCAGTGAGCAGCCATCCTTCGGCGCCCGGGGGGCAGTACCGTGAAGGGTCTTGCCCAAGGACCCACACTGGCTAGCTCATTGCCGGGTGATTTGAACCCACATTCCCCTGGGGAAAGTCTGTGACTTACCATTTGAGCTAACCAGAACAAACACAACTCTAACGCTTTCACAAAATAATTTAGTAAAAGACCAAAAAGATACTCTTGGCCATATATTGATACAGCAGCCCACAATAACGACACTGTATTGTCAAATTAACTGTATTGTCAGTGTGTGTGTGTGTGTGTGTGTGTGTGTGTGTGTGTGTGTGTGTGTGTGTGTGTGTGTGTGTAACTGACCTCCAGGATGTGGTTGAACTGGGCCTTGAGTTCGAAGTACGGTTTGGACTTGAGGATGACCTTCTTGAGGGCCTTCTGCAGAGTCTGGACCCTGGCCTCGGCCTCCTGACACAGCTGAGTGACCCTCTGGTGCTCCCTCTCACTGCGGAGACGCTCCTCCTCCGCCTCGTTCACCTGCGCACACAAACACACACATCACATTTAATTATTGAGCTAACTGTTTATTCTAATTATCTGATTTTGATGGCCATGTAAAGTTCCAGAGCTGTTTAGGGGTGAACCATAGTGACACAAAGTTGTTGGTTTAAACCTAAAATTCCTCTCTCTGATCTGAACGGTCTCCACCTAAACCCCAGCACCTGAAGTGAATCACATGAGGCCGCTCCAGTCCATCTACTGAATGTGGTGACTGTATTTTTTTAAATATTTTTTAAATATTATTTCTAGTTTTCAAATGACATCACAACATTTTTTGGCCAGTCATATTTAATACAGATGGGGACAGCTAAAATTAATATTGTTATAATAAAAAAAATGTATTCTATCATTATTATTATTGTCTTGTCTGCAAACTGTCTTGTTATATCTTATTAATAATAATAATATATAATATTAATAATATAACAAATTAAATTAATTAGAATGTCTTGTTATTAATGTTTGGAACCTATAATCTTGCATGTAAAAATGTAATGTATACATATATGTAATGTATACATATACACTCAACAAAAATATAAATGCAACACTTTTGTTTTTGCTCCCATTTTTCCTGAGATGGACCCAAAGATCCAAAATTCACTCCAGATACACAACACTACCATTTCTCTCAAACATTGTTCACAAATCTGTCCAAATGTGTGACAGCGAGCACCTCTGCCCCGCCGAGACAATCCACCCCACCTCACAGGTGCGCCACATCAAGATGCCGATCCGACATCATGACCAGTGCACAGGTGTGCCCCAGACTGCCCACAATAAAAGGCCACCCCGAAATGTGCATTTTTTTTGCTTTATTGGTGGTCTGGGGACTCAGAACCAGTCAGTATCTGGTGTGACCACCATTTGCCTCATGCAGTGCAACACATCTTCTTCACATAGAGTTTATCAGATTGTCAATTGTGGCCTGTGGAATGTTGGTCCACTCCTCTTCAAAGGCTGTTATGGACGAAGAACACAGGTGCATTTTATTGATGGCATTTTGAATGCACAGAGATACCGTGATGAGATCCTGAGGCCCATTGTTGTGCCATACATCCATGAACATCACCTCATGTTTCAGCAAGATAATGCACGGCCCCATGTTGCAAGGATCTGTACACAATTCTTGGAAGCTGAAAATGTCCCAGTTCTTGCATGGCCAGCATACTCACCGGACATGTCACCCATTGAGCATGTTTGGGATGTGCTTGAGCGGCGTATACGACAGCGTGTACCAGCTCCCACTAATATCCAGCAACTTCGCACAGCCTTTGAAGAGGAGTGGACCAACATTCCACAGGCCACAACTGACAATCTGATAAACTCTATGCAAAGAAGATGTGTTGCACTGCATGAGGCAAATGGTGGTCACACCAGATACTGACTGGTTCTGAGTCCCCAGACCTCCAATAAAGAAAAAAAAAAAAAAAAAAAATGCACATTTCGGGGTGGCCTTTTATTGTGGGCAGTCTGGGGCGCACCTGTGCACTGGTCATGATGTCGGATCGGCATCTTGATGTGGCGCACCTGTGAGGTGGGGTGGATTGTCTCGGCGGGGCAGAGGTGCTCGCTGTCACACATTTGGACAGATTTGTGAACAATGTTTGAGAGAAATGGTAGTGTTGTGTATCTGGAGTGAATTTTGGATCTTTGGGTCCATCTCAGGAAAAATGGGAGCAAAAACAAAAGTGTTGCGTTTATATTTTTGTTGAGTATATGTATATAAAATGTATGTATACTTTAAAAGCGGAAGAAGATGAATGAATGAATGATAATAAAATAAAATAAATAATTAAATAAATACATTAAATTTCATTTTAAAAATAATTAAATAAATAAATAAAATACAGTGAGTTGTGTTTCAGATGACACACAGTATGATTTCAAACAGATGGGGACGGCTAAAATTAATATTGTTATAATTTTAAAAATGTATTCTATCATTATCATTATTTTGTCTTGTCTGCAAACTGTCTTGTTATGTTTTATTAATAATAAATGGCGGCACGGTGGCTGAGTGGCTAGCACTCACGCTTCACAGCAAGAAGGTAATCTTGCATTAAAAATTTTTAAATGTATGTTGCTTTAAACAAATACAATTAAATAATTAAATTAAACGAATAAAGAAATCAAACTAAAATAAATTAAATAAATTCAAACTACTTTGAGTTCTTTGGTCTTGTCAGTTTGTTTCAGATGACACCTCTATATTCTACAGGCCAATATTATTTAAAACAGATCCATCCATTTTCTTCTACTTTCTCCCTATTCCGGGTCGCGGGGGCAACAGTCCAGACAGATCCGCCGCCCAGATCACAACACACTGGCCCCCATGAATCCCCCCGCGGGTGGTTGGTCCACGGGAGGACGGCCCCATGTCGCTTGATGCAACCAGCCTTGATGTACTGGGGGATGCGGGATGTTTTTAAAATTAATTCTGTTCAACTGCAGATTTTTCTTGCAGTATAACATGGTCCTGGGTCTAGTCATAACAGAAACGATCAGGTTTTCTATTTGGGAATTTACTTTTCCGATATTTCCTGGCAAACTACAATGTAATCAATATGAAAAACTGAGAGTATGACATTATCACATTGTGAAGTCCAACCAATACCGAATACATTACTGAGACCGAGCTCTGACGACCTGCTCTGAGATCCAGCTCTGAGACCCAGCTCTGAGACCCAGCGCTGAGACCCAGCTCTGACGACCTGCTCTGAGATCCAGCTCTGAGATCCAGCTCTGAGGATCAGCTCTGAGATCCAGCTCTGAGACCCAGCTCTGAGATCAAGCTCTGAGATCCAGCTCTGAGATCCAGCTCTGAGACCCAGCTCTGAGGATCAGCTCTGAGACCCAGCTCTGAGATCCAGCTCTGAGACCCAGCTCTGAGACCCAGCTCTGAGATCCAGCTCTGAGACCCAGCTCTGAGGATCAGCTCTGAGACCCTGCTCTGAGATCCAGCTCTGAGATCCAGCTCTGAGATCCAGCTCTGAGATCCAGCTCTGAGATCCAGCTCTGAGATCCAGCTCTGAGATCCAGCTCTGAGACCCAGCTCTGAGACCCAACTCTGACGACCTGCTCTGAGACCCAACTCTGACGACCTGCTCTGAGATCCAGCTCTGACGACCTGCTCTGAGATCCAGCTCTGAGGATCAGCTCTGAGACCCAGCTCTGAGATCCAGCGCTGAGGATCAGCTCTGAGACCCAGCTCTGAGGATCAGCTCTGAGGATCAGCTCTGAGACCCAGCTCTGAGTATATTTAGCCCTGTTTGGATCACGATGGCCGTGCTTCATTCTCGCAGCGCTGTTCTTTTCAACTGTCACTGTGATTTCAGGTTTAGAGTGTGAATGTAAAAGTCCGCTGTACTGAGTCACGGCGCTCCACCACAGCCCGAAATCTGAACTTTTAAGGACAACATTTCGACAGAGGGAAAAATGTAACGAGAAAAACTATCCTCAATGTGGTTGTTATACAAAAGAGGTTCTCAAAGCGGGAAGAGTCTGTGCAGGAATGACACAGACTTTACCCACTTTAGTCATTATCCCGGCTTAGGTTCACAGTTTTTTGTTGTTGTTGTTGTATATACGAATAGGAGCAGTCTATTTAGATGTCTAATAAGATTGTTTTAATTGTTTGTTTTTTTAAATTCATGTTCAAAACAGAAGCTACTGACACAAACATTAAGCACAAAATCAAAGTCATCACATTGGCCCCTTGCTCAGATGCTAAAAACTCACTGACATTAGAATTATGGTACGAACTCCTAAATATAAACACAAAATAATGTCCAAATCATTTCCCTGGTGGAAAGTTTGTCTAAAAAATCCTCCATTCCAAAAGCCTCTGAACTCCAGATGAGCTCAGGCTGTTGTCTTTTATTGTGGTGTATTTTTAAACGTGTTTAACGTGTGTCTCTTATGAGGAATGTCGTGCTTTTTCAAAGAGAAATTTATGTCACCTGCTGGGACAGACAATAAAGTTAATCTATCTATCAATCAATCAATCTATCTGTCTGTCTATCTATCTTTCTATGTATGTATGTATCTATTTATCTTTCTTTCAATCTATTCATTTTTCTTTCTATGTATCTATCATCCATCTATCATCTGTCTATCTTCTATCTATCTGTCGATCTATCTATCTATCTATCTACCTACCTATCTATCTATCTGTCTGTCTGTCTATCTATTTGTCTATCTGTCTATCCATCTATCTATTTATTTATCTTTCTTTCTTTCAATCTATTTATTTTTCTATCCATCTACCTACCTACTGTATCTATCATCTATCTATCTATCTATTCATGTATCTTTCTTTCTATTTATTTTTCTTTCTTTCTATCTATGTATCTTTGTAAAAGTAAATCCTGTGTAACCCGCCCTCTAAAAGTGCATGCATTTTGATCAGTTTATCGTCTGTCTTGATCAATATCCCTGAATGTGCTAACAATGAAAGAAAAACTGCTTTAAAGCTGATACAAGATCATTTTTGCAGCTGGTTTTTATTGATATATTTATATACCTCACCTCACCTCACTCCTCTCAGCTCTCCACGTGGAGGAGCAGCGGCTCTACTCTGAGCTCCTCTATCTCTAACAGCGCACCCATCTGGTCCTTTTGGTCATTACCAAAAGCTCATGACCACAGGTGAAGTGTGATGTCTCCCACAGCGTCCAGCTCCAGTCAAATGAAGCTCATGAGGCTAGCGGTTATAGGAGCGAATTTGGAGCTGAATTCCATTTTAGGAATAGGAATTTATTAAAACAGCAAAATCAAAACACCAAGATCATGTAATACGAACATTTTAAAACCAAAATGATGAGGCTCACAGGAGCAGGTACAGAAAGAGGAGACCTTTTTATGTAAAACGAACTGGTGCCAGAGCCGATGGAGCCAGAAGCGCCCCCATGTTCACTTCCTATTTGGAAAACGGCTGCTAATGGGTTAGCTATGTCCATTTATATATACAGTCTATCATCTATTCTAAACCAGGACTAAACCAGGACTAAACGAAGACTAAACCAGAACTCAACCAGGATTAAACAAGGAATAAACTAGGACTAAACCACGACTAAACCAGAACTCACCCAGGACTAAACCAGGACTAAAACAGAACTAAACCAGAACTCAACCAGGACTAAACCAGAACTCATTCAGGACTAAACCAGGACTAAAACAGAACTAAACCAAGACTAAACCAGAACTCAACCAGGACTAAACCAAAACTAAACCAGAACTCAACCAGGACTAAAACAGGACTCAACTAGGGCTAAACCAAGATTAAACAAGGACCAAATCAGGACTAAACCAGAACTCAACCAGGACTAAACTAAGACTAAACCATGACTAAACCAGGACTTAATCATGACTAAACCAGGACTAAACCAGGACCAGAACTCAACCAAGACTAAATGAAGACTAAACCAGAACTCAACCAGGACTCAACCAGGACCAAACCAGAGCTCAATCAGGACTAAACCAGGACTAAACCAGGACTCAACCAGGACTAAAACAGAACTAAACCAGGGCTCAGAGAGTAGAAACATAAACGGCCTGATAAGAGTTTCAGATTTACAGATTTACCTCACAGTGTTGATGTAATTACCAAACTCTCCAAACCAAACATTCCTGCGTAGACGGACCACGGTGTGTTTCCGAACACACTCTGGACACACATTTTAACCTGTGCGAATGCTTAGGCGCAAATCTGCAGTTTTTCAGACAAATATTCATGATCCTTCATTACAGACGGCCGAGTACACTCACAAGTGTGTTTACAGATTGGGGCACGGCTGGAATGTGCTCGAATCCTGACAGCTGTCGGCTCCTCATCAGGGCTCCGCTACAGGCTCAGAATAGAGTGACAGTGCATAATCCTCAGTACTATTTTAAGACGACCGCTACAAGTGAAACGAGAAAGACACGTTTGCTGAAACACATTGAATATTTATAACCCAGGTACTTATAGGTAATAGCTGGAACCTGGAGTGTAATGTAACAGTGAAAAACGCAAGTTTTACATCAGATGGACCTTGTATTAAAGCTGCGTTACGTAACTTTACTGGTTAAAGGTCCTATATTACATAAAATGGACTCTTATGAGGGTTTAGTGTTATTAGAATGTTGGTAAAAGGAGAAATTCAATTTGTCAACAGGACAAAAGTTTATTTAGTCAAATCAGTTTCTCAGCACATCCAAGCTGCTTCTTCAGTTCTGGTCAGACGCTGGTGGACACTGCCTATATCTGCCTGAAGGGGGCGCTAATTACAATGAAATGACTCTGAGACTCCCACACCTACTTGTTTCCAGTTGGTGTTAGTTAGGTGGGCCTGTTAGATCTGCAGTGGGAGTGGAGTGTGGGTCTTGTTAGAACCATTCAGGACCATAATGGTGTTTTCACTCCTCTGGACCTGACCTGCTGCACTATTGTTTTCTTTGTTTTGATTTAGGTTTGAGGATAGAGTTATAGATGGGAGAGATGATGTCTGAGACCTCCATTTCTGTTCAGGGAATGATTCTCTTTCTTGACAAAAATATCCTCTTTAAAGATCCCATGACATGGTACTTGTTGATGCTTTTATATGGCTCCTTAATGGTTCCCTAATACTGTAAATGAATCCTTCTTCAAAATCAAACCTCAGTGCATGAGATATGACTCTGACTGTCTTCATGAGGATAAATATGTCTCTAAAACACTTTATTTGGGGCGTTGCTGCTTGAATGCAAATGAGGGGGACAGAGACAGGCCAGTGCAGCGGGTGGGGGTGTGGCCAAATACTCCGCTGTTCCCTGGATTAGCAATGCGCTGTGCGCTGTCACCCACTTCCGTGCGTGTAAGCACGGAGGAAGATATGAGAGGAGTTGCATTAAAAAACATAGAAAATAAAATGAAACCACTGCTGTTTCAGAGGTTCGGAGGCTCGGATAAAGGACATCCGAGCCTGGAGAGACTCACACGTCTCTCCAGGCAAATAAAAAAACGCATCTCGCATTGCGTAGCTCGTTCGCGGTCCAAATTCTCTGGGCGTGATTTCTAAAAACGGGGTGGACATCCAGACGGGGGGTGGAAATCTTTCCGCAAGTGTGACGTCAGAAAGTTCCCTTGTTCAGAGTCGCCCGTTTGGGCTGTCTTTTTTTCAAACGCGGAAAAGGATCACAAATGCTCAGTTTAGACATTTCGCAACTTTTAACTCCTCCTCTCAAACCAGTTCTTTTCTCTGGCCAAGATCTGGACCTCACTGTCCTCAAAGGAGTGGCCCGTGGCTTTAGGTGGAGATGTACGGCAGACCGAGGTCCTTTTAGGTGGAGATGTACGGCTGACTGAGGTCCTTTTAGGTGGAGATGTACGGCACACTGAGGTCCTTTTAGGTGGAGATGTACGGCAGACTGAGGTCCTTTTAGGTGGAGATGTACGGCAGACTGAGGTCCTTTTAGGTGGAGATGTACGGCAGACTGAGGGCCTTTTAGGTGGAGGTGTACGGCAGACTGAGGTCCTTTTAGGTGGAGATGTACGGCAGACCGAGGTCCTTTTAGGTGGAGATGTACGGCTGACTGAGGTCCTTTTAGGTGGAGATGTACGGCACACTGAGGTCCTTTTAGGTGGAGATGTACGGCAGACTGAGGTCCTTTTAGGTGGAGATGTACGGCAGACTGAGGGCCTTTTAGGTGGAGATGTACGGCAGACTGAGGGCCTTTTAGGTGGAGATGTACGGCAGACCGAGGTCCTTTTAGGTGGAGATGTACGGCAGACTGAGGTCCTTTTAGGTGGAGATGTACGGCAGACTGAGGTCCTTTTAGGTGGAGATGTACGGCAGACTGAGGTCCTTTTAGGTGGAGATGTACGGCAGACTGAGGTCCTTTTAGGTGGAGATGTACGGCAGACTGAGGTCCTTTTAGGTGGAGATGTACGGCAGACTGAGGTCCTTTTAGGTGGAGATGTACGGCAGACTGAGGTCCTTTTAGGTGGAGATGTACGGCAGACTGAGGTCCTTTTAGGTGGAGATGTACGGCACACTGAGGTCCTTTTAGGTGGAGCTGTACGGCACACTGAGGTCCTTTTAGGTGGAGCTGTACGGCACACTGAGGTCCTTTTAGGTGGAGCTGTACGGCACACTGAGGTCCTTTTAGGTGGAGATGTACGGCAGACTGAGGTCCTTTTAGGTGGAGATGTACGGCAGACTGAGGTCCTTTTAGGTGGAGATGTACGGCAGACTGAGGTCCTTTTAGGTGGAGATGTACGGCAGACTGAGGTCCTTTTAGGTGGAGATGTACGGCAGACTGAGGTCCTTTTAGGTGGAGATGTACGGCAGACTGAGGTCCTTTTAGGTGGAGGTGTACGGCAGACTGAGGGCCTTTTAGGTGGAGATGTACGGCAGACCGAGGTCCTTTTAGGTGGAGATGTACGGCACACTGAGGTCCTTTTAGGTGGAGCTGTACGGCACACTGAGGTCCTTTTAGGTGGAGCTGTACGGCAGACTGAGGTCCTTTTAGGTGGAGATGTACGGCAGACCGAGGTCCTTTTAGGTGGAGCTGTACGGCACACTGAGGTCCTTTTAGGTGGAGATGTACGGCAGACCGAGGTCCTTTTAGGTGGAGCTGTACGGCACACTGAGGTCCTTTTAGGTGGAGATGTACGGCAGACCGAGGTCCTTTTAGGTGGAGCTGTACGGCAGACTGAGGTCCTTTTAGGTGGAGATGTACGGCAGACCGAGGTCCTTTTAGGTGGAGGTGTACGGCAGACTGAGGTCCTTTTAGGTGGAGATGTACGGCAGACTGAGGTCCACTCTGGCTCTCTCGTCTGTGTTGGTACTTCCTCTTGTGGCCATACCTGCCTGTCAAAGCCTGATCCCGTCAGATCTCTCCAGTACTTGGATGGGAGACCACTGGGAATTCCAGGTGCCACAGGGGGGCGCCAGTTGCAAAAAAACTGTTGTTGTGTCCTTAGGCAAGACACTTCACCCACATTGCCTAGGATGAAAGTGGAGTGTGCGTGAGTGTTGGAGGTGGTCGGATGGGCTGATGTCGCAGATTGGCAGCCTCGCTTTCCGTCAGTCTGCCCCAGGGCAGCTGTGGCTACAGAAAGTAGCTTACCACCACCAAGTGTGGAGTGAATGAACAATGAACTGTAAAGCGCTTTGGGTGTCATGAAAGGCGCTATATAAATGCTATGAATCTTGTGAAGTGTCTGTTTTGTTTCTCCAGTGTAGCGCTCACTGCAGTCTTCACTACACTGAATGGAGTAGACCACATTGCTTTGTTTGTGGCTCTGTGTTTTGTCCTTTGGATGGACCATGCCATGGCAAAATTTCTCCTTTTGCCGTGGATTCTACCTGGACGACTGAGGGATTCTACGCACATTATTAGAATGTTGTTATCTCCTCAAAAACAGATCTGGAGTTGTGTTTTGTTTCATTCAGGTTGAGTAATCCTGCATTATTAGTCTGTGATTAGGAGCACGACGTGGAGCGTTTGGACCAATGAGAGCGAGAGCTGCTGGAGCGGAGCGAGTGCGGCTCAGAGCGGGTCGAGGCTCAGTCTTACAAAGATCACTTTTAGGAGCTTTGAGGATTTAAACATTTTTTAAAGTTTATTTTGTGAAAATAGAAAAGAATCCAACAAAATGTGACCTTTGTGAAAGTTGTTGGTGCCCTGTCAGAACACGGGCAGAATGAATTCCCCCCCAAAAATGCATTGCTTTATGGGAGAATTCTTTCTGGGCCCAGGCTCCTGGGAGCTGCAGTACCTGGAGCGGTCTCGAGTCGGGACCGAGGGGGAATGCCTTATCCTGTTTTTATTATAGATCCATGATAGAGCCCAGGAGAGATCACTATTATTACTCAATCATGGATGAATGAGGCTACGTTCACACTGCAGGGCTTAATGCTCAATTCCGATTTTTTTCTGAAATCCAATTTTTTTGCGAGGTCATTCACATTTCCAATTAAATGCGGCTTGTATGTGATCTGCAGTGTGAATTTTAAACGCCCCAAAAGTGTCCTGCATGCGCCTTGGAGGACACGACGACATCACACACAGCGAGCGTGCTCAGTGTTTACGGAAGTAAACATGGACGCTATGAGTGAGCATCTGGCTTTATTAAAGTTGCTGTCCTACCGGAGCACATGTACAATCCATTTGTTTTAAAGAGGAGATTAAGAAGGAGAAGAGCGAGTTTGTTGGCCATGGCGTTTTGTAGGGCAGCGGCAGCAACCTCCATACAGAGGAACGCGTGGGTCGGAGGAGCCGGTCTGGAGAGCGGGTCAGCCCTACGGGAACATGCTGCCTGATACATGAAGGACACGTCATGTGCCTGGCACCGCTGTTACCGGAGGACACGGAGTGATTACTATTGGAATTTTGATGGCAGGACATCTGGATTGGCCTGGGGGATGTTTTCTGACCCATCACTAATTGGAGCCGAGCGGATAAAAAGAGCCCCGATCTGCCGGTCACGGGGATCTGCGAACTCTGGGGGGCAACATCAGAAGGAAAAACACAGGTGAACGTATCATCCATCTGTGGGATCCACCTGGCGCTAGAAAACATCACGGATAAATGAATTTGGAACTGTGGGGAACAGCGGCTCAGTCCATATTCACTATCATACGTGCCAGGGGGAGGACTGCGAGTCGCACAGACCTGCAGGAAGTGGGGACCTGACAGAAACCAGAGTTCTGGCAAATTGTCTGTTCGCCTGGGTTCTAAAATGTATCGATTATGTTAAATTCCCCTTTTTGTAATCAATTCTCCTGGAAAAATGTGATTCATCCGGACTCTTTGTTTTGACTGCTTCTTCTGCACAAACACGTCCAAGGCCAC
Source organism: Paratrypauchen microcephalus (assembly GCA_036785185.1). Classification (NCBI taxonomy): domain Eukaryota; kingdom Metazoa; phylum Chordata; class Actinopteri; order Gobiiformes; family Gobiidae; genus Paratrypauchen; species Paratrypauchen microcephalus. Next base: position 173,868 of record JAVJIX010000270.1, on the reverse strand, counting down.
CAGTTGCCGCTGATCTCACAGACTCTACAAAAACATTGCCACACACTATTGGACTCACACTCACATGTATTAAGTAATGCTGCCCTGTCTATTTTTAGGATGTCTGCTTCTTTTTCAGTTTTCAATCAATTTCATTGATTTCTGATCTTTTCCCTTGCCCCACACCCTTCCCTCTTGTCACCAAAGAAAAAGACACCGTATGTTATCTGTCCAATTGTTTTCTGTCATTACATGTTGTGTATAATTGTCATTGATTGTATTGCATCTTTTCTACTCTGCATCTTACAGTCGGCGGCGCGCGCAAGTGCAGCGGCCCCTCCCCTAGCCACTCTATACTGTCCTGCCTGGTTAGTGGGGAAACTAAATTTCGAATTCATTCTATGTACATGTGATTGTTTTTCGACAATAAAGCAACTATGACCTATGACCTATGACCTATGAGTAGCAGCCAAGAGTGGTGGGATTACTATGTGCTTCGCCTCGATGCGACCTGTATCTGATCTTCTAATGACAGTCTGAACGACACAGATCTGATTTTTTCAAATGCGATCCAGGCCACTTGGATATGTGGTCCTAAAACCGATACATATCCGATCTTTTGGCATGAGACTTCAGTCTGAACGGCCAGGTCGCGTTAATCCGACCCGGGCGTGTGTCCTCCAGCAAGAGTGGTACAAGTAAATGTACACAAAACGTTCTTCTCGTCATGCGAAAATAGTATATGACTATTTTAAAACAAATAAGCTGTACATGTTCTGGCTCCGGTACGACAGCAACTTTAGGCTACTTCCGTAAACACTGAGCACGTTCGCTGTGTGTGACATCATCGTGTCCTCCAATGCGCATGCGGGACACTTTTGGGGTGTTTAACGTTCACACTGGAGATCACATACAAGTCGCATTTAATTGGGAATGTGAACAGCCTCGCAAAAAAATCGGATTTCACAAAAAAATCGGAATTGAGCATTGAGCCCTGCAGTGTGAAGGTAGGCGTGGCCTGGGTTGCATTTGAAAAAATCGGATCTGTGTCGTTCAGACTGCATTAGAAGATCAGATACAGGTCACATAGGGGAGAAAAAATCGGATCTGTGTCACTTCAGGCTGTAATGTGAATGTAGCCCAATATGACTTCAGGAATGTTTTTGAAGAGGGAACAACATTGTAACATGGTAAAAAGCTAAAAAAAAGTTTGCATAACACCTGCCTATTGTAATTCTGGTGATGTAATCCCTTTGTATGGACACCAGCGCGGCACAGTGGTAAATCTGCTTTAGATCTGACAGAGTATGAACAGAACATAGAGACTGGGTGATGTAGTGGCTCAGATCTGCACATGAACGCAGGCTCCAGCTGAACTCTGCAGTCGCCATCCATCACCCCCACCCCCTTCACCACCACACCCCGCATCACAGCAGCGCTAGAGTGACCTTTAAAGTTGAACAAAGAAACGGGCTTTCGAGAACCTCCCAAATGTTTGCCAATTACCACCAAACACGAGCCTGTCCTTGTCCCTACAACAACTACTTCATTTTGTACACCGAAAACGCCAGCTGGATTAATCATACTGTTTAAAGGTTAGCTCAGACACCGGAGGAATATTTAAAGAGGGGATATTTTACTTCTACGGGGTGTTAACTGCTAATACACAACATATTGGGATCACCATTTTACTGATTATTGTTTTGAAAGTGCTATAATCACCAAAAACAACGTATTAAAGGTCCGATATTACACAAAAATTTACTCTTGTGAGCTTTATGTCATGTCATAATGTTTCCTCCTAAAAACAGACCTGGATTTGTGTTTTGTTTCATTCACATGTTTGAGTAACCCTTTATTATTACTCTGTCTACATCTCCAAAGCTCAAAATGCTCTGTTCCACCTTGTGATGTCAGGACGCAGGGAGTTTTCAAGTGAACTTCAGTTAGTTCAGTAGAGATTGGCAATTTCTGAGATAAAATTATCCCAAAGATTCAAGTGAAGGTGTGTGGAGTTTAGAAACACAGTGGAGCACTTCCTGTATTACCACATGACATCACAAGGTGCAACAGAGTGTCTTCTGTTTGAGATAAGAACTAAAAATATGCAGGATTTGGGCGTTAAAAGTGTAAATGAAACAAAACACAACTCCGGGTCTGTTTGTGATGAGGAAACATTGTAACAGATCAGAAAATAGCAGAATATGGGCCCTTTAATTTTTGTAATTGTTTTTGATGCTCTGAGTCCCCCGTCCCTTTGCCCTCTGCGCTAAGTCGCTCCCCCTTCAGAGCGCTACCACAAGCATCCCGCTAATGAAGCTACTGCACATAACATCAGGTTTGTCAAGTTGCTGTGGACAGTTTTGTATCATGTTTTTGGCTTTGGTTGGGCTTGTGGGTGGAGCCTTGTACTGCTACTACACACTAAGGAGGATTCGAAGGGCTGTGACTGAATAAAGAAAGTCTTGGTCAACTCAAGACGTGTTCTGCAAAACGATTACATATCTCTGTGTATCTGACCCAAACTGCACTCACAAGTAGGGCTGGGTGGTAAACCGCTTCATACCAAATACCTGTGTTTTTTTTTTAATGATATGAACTTTTCATATATCCCAATCCCGGTGAGTGTGTGCGTACAAAATGTGGGGAACACAGAGCGGTGGAACGTGGCGCCGCGGGACATTGTTTGAGAGGGGGACTGTTTTGCAGTGGTGTGAGAGCGGTGGAAGCTCAGTGTGTGTCGAACGGTGAACAACATGGACGGAGAAAATGTTACAGACACAGAGGAACTTATACCGAAAAGAGGAGCCGTGTCAGTCGTGTGGAAGAACTTCGGCTTTAAAAAAATCTGACGCCGATCAAACAACCGCATTCTGTAAATGTCGTCGGGTTAAAGCTGTAGCTACAGGAGGCGACACGAGCGATCTGCTTCACCACCTCCGTCACAAACGTGTCACAATGCACGAAACTAAGATCTGCATCCTCTTCCACGTCTGCAGGGAACGTTCAAGTCGGCGCCACGACACAAAACGCCGCTCAGACGTCACTCAAAGACACGTTTGCTAAGGGGACCTCCTACGACAAGAAAAGCAAACGGTGGAACGATATTACCAACGCTGTTACTGTCCACTTCACCAAAGACATGGAACCACTTAGTCCTGTTGAGAACGGAGCTTCAAGGAGATGATCCCAGATACTGTATGTTTTACCAAGTCCAATTTGGTGCAGTAATTATTCTCTAAATTATTAGGAAATAGGGTTAACACCTTGTCATGCATGAAAAACAAAAATACCGTCAAATACCGTTACAAAATACCGTGATATAAATTTTTGGTCATACCCCCCAACTCTATTCACAGGACTACACCAAAAACTACGATTTATGCAGACAGCCCTAACTGAACAGGAATCATAGACTGTTTATATAAATGTACATAGCTAACCCCCTAGCTGACGCTTTCCAAATAGGAAGTGAGCATGTGGGTGCTTCCGGCTCCATCAACCCTGGCTCCATTTGACTTTATATTGAAAAATCATCACCCCTCTCTCTGTAACTGCAGCATTTTGGTCTTAAAATGCTCGTATTAACTCGCTCTACATGATCCTAGTGTTTTTATTTTGCTATTTTGTCTGTAAATAAAATCCTACTCCTAATGTAACTCAACTCCGCGGGGGTACCTTCGCTGTGGCGTGGTTGAGCATCTCTTGCCAGGTGGGGTCCATGGTGTTCCGGTCTGCCAGCAGCCCCTGTTCTGCCACGTACACCATCTCCCTGGCTGCAGAGTGCATGGACACAGCTCGCTCGTACCTCAGGGCAGCCTTCTGGGTCTCCTGCTGAGCCTGAAATACAAACACCATCACTCAGAGTCAGGAGCAGAGCACAGAGGAG